>OZ007502.1:31130601-31715601 GCA_963931805.1 Microdon myrmicae | reverse complement strand
CAACAGTGATTTAGTGGCATCTAGGGGGGCCGACTCGGCGCTATAGGTTCCCCTCCCCCGAGAGAAGTATTAGGTGCGCAGCTAAGTTCCCGCTGTTTATCAATTGATGTCTCCAGTAATGAGTGTTGGTCGATTTCGACATATCCAAAACGTCATGAACTAAGCTTAGACACATAGTAAACGAACCGCTTTGACACAGTAGTGATTTTGTTTTGGCGTCATATACTTTTGGTTGTGTGAAAATGTCTGATTTTGTGCTAAATAATCGTCATTCGCGGGAAGTGTTGATTTTCTTCTTTCATGCGAAGAAAACCGCAGCTGAAACGCACCGAGAGCTCCACAAAGATAACTGAGATGTTGCTCTAAGTGAAACAACGTGCCATGATTGGTCCGTCGCTTCAAAGACGCTGATTTCGATGTTGATGACCGTTCGCGTGAAGGAATGCCAAAAACCTTCAAAGCTGGTGAATTGGAGGCATTGCTCGATGAGGATACACGCCAAACGCAACAAGAACTTTCATCAGCATTAGTAGTTACCCGCCAAGTCATTTCCAAGTGATTGCATGAGTTGGGAATCATTCAAAACCAAGAATATTGGGTTTCTTATGATTGGAAGCCAAGGGACGTTGAAAGTAGTTTTTTTGCCTGTAAACAACTGCTTCTGTGATAAAAAGAGGAAGAGTTTTCTTTATCGCATCGTGACGAGTGATGAACAATGCATTCATTACAGCAACCCAAAGAAAAGAAAGTAATGGGGAATACCCGGTCATGCTTCTACGTCGTCGACTCGGTCGAATATTCACGCTGCAAAAATTATGCTGTGTATTTGGTGCGACCAGGTCGATGTCATTTATTATGAGCTGTTGAAATCGAACAAAATCATCGCCGAGGAACGGTATCGACTTCAATTGATACGGTCGAGTCGAGAATTGTACGGACATCGACCACAATACGAGCAGAGGCTCAAAAAAATGATTCTACAGCATGACAATGCTCGGCCTAACGTTGCCAAACCCGTTACAATCTACCTGGAAACACTCAAATGGGAAGTCCTACGCCATCTGTCAAACTCACTCAGCAAACCATTCATTCTTCTTACAACCGGTACGCCTTGTCTAAATTTAGGAACAAACCGGCCTACGAGAATGTCCGGCTCTATCTTTCGTACCTCCACGATAAATCTGACTCTGTCTGTTATGAAGGTAAAGCGAAAACCAGCGTAACGGCCTCCATCCAACAGGAAGGTCTACCCACCGACTTTCCTAGCCTCCACAGCCTATTCGTTAAGTTCCATAAAAATCTCGATATGCCCCCCCATAATGTGCTAAAATATCTCTCGGCATTTCGCCAATATATCGACAATAAAATGACCTATCCCAATAATAAATTAACAGCAAGCACTTTTGACCTTAATCAGTCGCCCTCTCATCCCCCTATCATCTCAATACCCCCAATCATCATCACCATCGGCACTACAACCGGGGACCGGTCTTGGCCTTATTTAGCAAGTCCTGAGGCTTGTTAAATTTCCCATAATGATTTGATTTTTCCGGGCAAGGTCATTAGTCTTGCGCCACGATACCCCCAATATGCCCCCCCCCCCCTAACCGTCTACTATCAGAATGTTAGAGGTCTCCGCTCCAAAACACATTCCACTCTGGTAAAGGCACATTCCCCCCCTTCGACATATACGCTGTGACTGAGACCAACCTTATCCCTACTATTAATAGCCTTGAACTACCCCCCCCCCCCCCTCCTTCATTGTTTTTCGCGATGATAACGCTCAACGAGAAGATCCCAATTCCCCTTGCCGTGGAGTGCTACCACTCATAACAAACTCGTCTCTAATTGCCTTCTCTTCTTCTCCGGATCTTGACTACGTCGTAATAAAAATCGACAAACGTCCTAAGTCTCGTTTCAATATATCCTTCTATATATCTCCTTCGCGACCCAGCGTGTCATACAAACTCGCAATAGAAGCGGTAGATAACTTAACCGAGTTAAGCACCTCAATAGACGATATCGTCGTTCTTGGCGATTTTAACCTCCCCCATCTCCAATGGACATTGGGTGACGAACAAGCCTTCTAGGTCTCAAACACCCCTAGCTTCAAGGAACGTATTTTTATAAACGGTCTCACCGACTCATGCCACCATCAAATAAGCAATGTCCCAAATCATATGGAGAGACAACTGGACCGCGTGTTCACAACGGACCCACACAAGTCCTCAGTTGCCCCTAGCCCACACGCCCTTTCCACCATTGATAATTATCACCCCCCGCTGCTCTTACCCATATATCTTGATCATGAAACCCAGCCTTCTCTACCTTATGACAGCTTTTCCTACAACCTCCACAAAGCAAAACAGCGTTTCGCTTTGATCATTTGCGGGTAGAAGAAACTACTGCCACTCTCTATAGGGATATCTACTATGCCGTCGCCTATGCCCCCTATTCTCGTCACAGGTTTCAACATCGGTTTCATCGCCGCCATGGTACAACCGCACACTCCGCGCTCTTCGGAATAAGAGAAATAAATTGTGGAACATTTTCCTCAAAACGTGTTCCTTGCAAAACTACTCCAAAGGAACCGAGATATCCTTTTATAAATTTTCCGAGCTCTACAACTACCTCTTCACCAACTACCTCACAAAAACACAATCGAATTTGATCAATGACCCCAAATCTTTTTCCCACTTCATAAACTACAAACGCAAATCCGACGCCTATCCTAACTCACTTTCTTATGGCGCGACTACTTCAACCGACCCCCTAACTACTGCCAATCTATTCGCTTCGTTTTTCAATAAATCCTTCACAGACATCTCCTTCGAACCCAATCCGTCTCACTTCAAAGACTTGCCCGAATTCTCCCTCGGTCCCTTCACCCTTCAAATTATTCAGCATCACGTAGTTGAGGAGAAATTAAACTTACTCAAAGACGAGTTCAGCCCTGGGCCTGATGGACTCCCGGCTGTATTTTTAAATAAATGTTCCACTTTTCTTTTCCTCCCGATATCAAAGATATTCAATCTATCCCTTTAACAAGGGATCTTACCTAGTATTTGGAAATCCTCCTATGTCACCCCCATACATAAAAAGGGACCTAAAAACGATATAAGCAAGTACCGTCCCATCGCCAAACTGTCTCATATCTCCAAACTGTTCGAAGGAATTCTTTACAACGCGTTATCTTTCCGTTGTAAATCCATCATCTCATCCAACCAGCATGGTTTCCTTTCGGGCAGGTCGACCACAATGAATTTGAACGAGTTCTCATCCCATACTCTCCGTGCCTTAGAGAATGGCAACGACGTCGATGTAATCATCACCGATTTCAGTAAGGCCTTTGACAAAATCTCCCATAATCTCATCATTTTTAAGCTGCCCTCCCTAGGTTTCTAACCCCTATTGATCAAGTGGTTATCTTCTTATCTGAAAGATCGATCCTACCGTGCCAAATTTAAATCCTCCCTGTCCAATCCCTTTCTTCTTACGTCAAGGGTTCCGCAAGGCAGCCATCTAGGTCCCCTCATATTTATCCTTACCATCAATGATGTTGACTCCATTATTAAATACTCATCCATCTCCCTCTATGCGGACAAACTCTACAAAACGATCATCTCGCCGTAATAACTGCCTTGAACTCAACGTTGTCAAATGTCACTCCATCACCTTCTCCAGCAAATGTCCCCCCCCCCCCCCCGCGCCTACCTCCTACCAAACCGGCAGATATCATCCGTACCCTCGATACGTGACCTCGGGATCTTATTTGACAGGGAGCTTAGCTTCATCCCGCATTTTGATGATACGAGGGTTGCCTCTTATGTTTCGGGATTTGGCAACCCTAGTGTTGCAATCCGGCAATTGACAGCTCTATCGTAAAGTTGGACTTTTTGAGGTTATACGCACTCAGAACGTTTTGATATACGAGCGCTATTTGTGTTGTTTAGAGTAACTTAAAAGATTCATCTCGGCCCAAAAATGGAATTAAATCGTCAACATTTTCGTGCGATTATTTTTTACAACTTTCGGCGTGGATTAACTCAGCAACAGTGCATGGATGAACTTAATTCAATTTTTGGCGATGAAGCTCCATCAAGGACCAGTGTTTATCGATGGTATGGTGAATTCGATCGTGGTCATAGTTCACTCCAAGATGAATTTCGTGAAGGTCGTCCAAAATCAGTTGTTGTTCCGAAAACCATTGATGCTGTGCGCGAACTGATATTGGAAGATCGTCATGTGACCTATCGTGAGATTGAGACAACCTTAGGCGTTAGTGGGACCAGCATACATTCAATATTGCATAAACATTTGACTGTCAAAAAATTTTGTTCGCGTTGGATGCCACACAATTTGTCAATCGCCCAAAAAAAGGCTCGTGTCAATTGGTCGAAAGAAATGCACAAAAAAATACGGTCGCGGTGCTTCGAAACACGTCTATGACATCGTGACAGGTGATGAATCGTGGACTTACGCGTATGAGCCCGAAAGTAAACAGCAGTCGACTGTCTGGGTGTTTCAAGATGAGCCAAATCCAACAAAAGTTGTTCGCGCACGAAGCACTTCCAAGCAAATGGTCGCCTGTTTCTTTCGGAAAAACTGGACATGTCGCAACCGTACCACTAGAACAACGCAGAACAGTCAATTCTGAGTGGTACACAACCATTTGTTTGCCAGTTGTCTTCCAAGAAATCAGGAAAACCAACCGCCGAAGACGGATCACTCTTCACCACGACAATGCGAGCTCTCACACATCGGCTGCGACAACTGCATTTTTGAGCACCCAAAACATCGATTTGATGGGTCATCCGCCGTATAGTCCTGACTTGGCACCGAATGACTTCTTTTTATTCCCGTACGTAAAAAACAAACTAAGAGGTCAACGTTTTTCGACACCTGAAGAAGCGGTTGCTGCATTCAGAATGCATATGTTGGAGATACCTCAATCAGAGTGGCAAAAGTGCTTCGACAATTGGTTCAAACGCATGCAAAAGTGTATAGATCTTCATGGGGAATATTTTGAAAAACAATAAAGTGATTTTCGATGATCAATATTTGTTTTTGTTCTCTAATCCCGAAATATAAAAGGCAACCCTCGTATTATTCTTGAGGCCAACTCTGTCCTTGGGTTTGTGTAACGCTGGTCTAAAGAATTATCTAATACTTGCGTTTCCCGTTCTCTCTACATAGCCTTCGTCCGCCCCCTTCTTGAATACGCCAGTCAGGTCTGGTCCCCACACTACTCGTCCCATGTACGCAAAATCGAAAGCGTGCAACGTCGTTTTCTGTGTTTTGCCCTCCGTGGACTGAACTGGGCGAATCCACGGATTCTCCCCCATACACAAGCCGGCTCCATCTGATCAACTTCAACACACTTGAGGAGCGCAAAACTCATGGCGATATCCTTTTCGTTCACCGTCTCCTTTCAGGCACATTCAACTGCCCAAGTTTGCTCTCCATCATTCCACTTCAGACTAACCCCCGTAACCTGCGAAACCCTCATCTCTTCTATCAGCCCACCCACCACACTTCTTATGGCTCTAATGAACTATATCGCGAATGCTGCGGCGGGCAAATTCATACCCTACCTCCTTCGATTTCAAATTTACCTCTACTGCTTTCAAACTTCATCTCCTCTCTTTACCCTCCTGGCCACGCCCACTCCCCGTCTACACTCTTACATCCTGTACTAAGCGAGGTGAATGAATGAGTGCTGATTGATGGATAAACACAGTAACCAACTCGCCAAACAAACCCCCTTTTCCTTTTTAATCATAGTTTATATATATAAGAATAGTTTTAAGATAGTTGTTAAGTTTTATCGCTTGTACTAAGCTGAATATATGAGGGTTCTGCCCTCACTAAACTAACTAAACTAACCTTACGTATTCCCCAGATATTGCGCCGTCCCATTATTTCTTGTTCCGTTCAATGGCACGTGATCTCATTGATGAGCAGTTCCGCTCATATGAAGGTTTCAAAAAATGACTTGATTCGTGGATAGCCTCAAAGGTGAACAAGGTGAAAAGGCAATTCTTCGAATGATTTATTTGTTAAGTTGCATTTTCTCAAAAAAAACAGTAAGAACTTTGTTGCGCACCTAATATAATAATAAAAAAATGTATTCAATTATTTATTTATTTATTAATAAATTTATTTATTTATTAATAAATTTATTTATTTATTAATAAATTTATTTATTTATTTATTAATTTATGGATTTATAATTTTATTTATTAGTAAATGTATTTATTTTATAGGAAGTATATTTTTATTTAAATTATCGGCATTCACAATTTTAATTTCTTTCTTACGTCCACCCGCCGTGACTGCTCGAACAAGAAGAGGGCAAGGAACCGGTAGTCCATCCATTATCGTCCTATTGTACTACATCAGTCACAATGGGTTTACATTAATGATGGGCTTACAGTGTAAGGTCTAGCAATAAGTTATGTATACAATTTTTTATATTTTACTACAATTTATAAAATTATTTATTTATAAATTTATTTATTTATAAATTTATTTATTTATAAATTTATTTATTTATAGTTATTTATTTATAAATTTATTTATTTATAAATTTATTTATTTATACATTTATTTATTTAAAAATGTATTTATTAGTAAATTTATTTATTTATAAATTTATTTATTTATAAATTTATTTACCTATAAATGTATTTAATTATAAGTTTATGTACCTATAAATTTATTTATTCATAAATTTATTTATTTAAAAACTTTAACTGAGAACTAGAAAACTACAAAACCTGTCAAATAATTTTTTTTAAGTACGAAATGTCATTTTTCAACAATAATATAATAATATTTTACACCCGTTTGTTTGTTTTACGTTATTCAATTAATTATTTATTATTTTTTAAATCAATCAATTTATTTATTTATCTTTTTAACGCGACTTTCTTTTTTATAATCAAAATAAAAACGTATAGTTTTAAAACGTCTTTTCAGAAGATATTAGTATATTTATTTTATTGTACTGTAAAAAATACTGTAAAAAATTTATTTTAATATACTGTCATTTTCATTCATTGTGCATCGCTGTAGAGGGTGACTTTCAAAAGTCTTTTATTTGTAATCAGTTAGACAATTTGTCAAAACTCCTGCAACAAATTACCCACAAGTCTATGTGTATTAAACATAAAAAATTTTTTTTTTATTTATTGTTATACTTGTAGCGTTTACAAGGATCAAACTACCTATTTATTAAAAAAAAATAATAATAAGTTAAAACCTATTTTTTCGAAGAAGACAATGTCTGTGCTCTGCTCCGATTTGAATGGAAACCTATTTCTATTCATATAAATGTGGTGCCTATAATTTCCTTCTTTTTTTTTTTATAACATTTCTAGAGAGCAATTTTTTAATATTAAATAACGCTTTTACGTAGAAAAAATAATAATCAACTTTTTTATCTTCTAAAAGGGAAAGTCCCATTAATTATAAATAAATAAATTAATTCATTAATTAATATATTTACTCTTCTTTTAGGGAGCTTTGAGTGGCCTGAAACCCATGCTCAGTCAAGGCAGAACGATACGCGACGATTCGGAGAGAGACTCTTCAAACGCAAAAAACGCGAATGGGAGAAAGCTCGGATCGAAAAAATTCTAGAAAATTCTAGAGCAAAGAACATCAGCGGTATGTATGCCGGCATAAATTCAATTAGAAATGGTTACCGAGGGAGAGTCAAAATAATTCGAGATCCAAACGGCTGCCTGGTCACAGAAACAAACAATGTCGTGACAAGATGGAAGCAATACTTTGAAAACCTGGTCAGTGTAAGCACCCATCAACCACAAATAAACGCACCAGACGTACATGCAGCCGACCCTCAGATCGCAGAGCCATCTTTTAACGAAGTTGTAGACGCAATAAAACGATTGAAAAACAACAACGCTCCCGGAATCGACTGCATACCGGCAGAGCTTGTGAAGCATGGAGGAGAGGCAACCGCTCGAAGGATTCACCAACTGATTAAAACAATATGGGATAAGGAAGTCACTCCGGAAGAACGGAAAACCTCAATAGTCGCCCCATTTTCAAAAAAGGTGACAGATCTGACTGCGAAAACTACAGAGGAATATCATTGCTCCCAACCGCATACAAAACATTAACAAATGTCATTCTGGCGGAAGAAATATTGGGAGACTACCAATGCGGATTCCGTCGGAACCGGTCAACAAGCGACCAGATGTTCACAATAAGGCAACTACTGGAAAAGAAGTGGGAATACGGAGAGACGGTTCACCAACTGTTCGTTGACTTCAAAAAACCCTACGACTCAGTCGCAAGGCAAAAACTTTACCATATTGTGGTTGATCTGGGGATCCCGAAAAAATATGCCGCCCTCATTCAAATTTCCATGGACGAAAACAAAGGGCGAGTTAGAATAGAAAACCTCCTCTCAGAACCATTTGAAATCCGGGACGGAATAAAACAAGGGGATGGCCTCTTACCGTGCCTTTTTAACCTTGTCCTCGAGTATGTTATCAAAAGGTACAAGACGACAACACGGCCGGATCATTCCTGAACGGAGTCACACAAGTGCTCGCGTATGCGGATAACATCGCCGTTCTGGGCGATAATCTCGAAACTGTAAGTAAAAACAGTGAAATCATCATGCAAGCGGCAGAAGAGGTGGGCCTAGAAATAAATGAAGACAAAACAAAATACATGATTACGGCGAAAGCAGGTGGACCTCAGGGAACACATATAAACGTCAGAGGTAAGATATTTGAAACAGATAAAGAATTTAAATATCTGGGAACGATACTGACGGCCAGTAACGAAATGTCGAAAGAAATTAACAAAAGACTACACTCAGCCAACGCTAGTTGGTGTTGTGTTCTGTAGGGGTTAGTTTCAGGACGCGAGTCTCCTGATCCTTAAAAGGACAAGGCGATCTCTTAAAACAGACCGCTCCTGAAATCTTGTCCTACAAGGGGTCGTTAACCGTGCTTCCTCTGATCCAAAGGGAAGAGTAACGTCCTTTTGGTTTGGCCTCAGTCTTCGTAAGTCCGCTGGCTTCCGTGGGGGCCAGGTGATACTCCAGATCTTCAGAAGTATTCTCTTTGAGGGAGTACCTATACTTTACTCACCAGAAAAATGAAAAGAAGGCTCGTTTTTCCTTTTAGTATTTTATTTATTTCCAATTTGAACTTCGCCCTTCTCCAGGATATTTTCCTTCAGGGACAACGGACGATATTTAACTGCGGCCCGGAGATCACTATACTATTCCTTTATAAAGGAAAAGGAATCGAAAATTGTATCCCAAAGATACACATTTTCGTGCAACAATCTCGATTTTCAATACATTTCGTGCGATGCTCAATGTTTGTTTTAGATAAGATTCAGTTTTCTGAATCTTCATCAATCTATTTGCATGTGAGGATTTGAAATGGTATTTGGGTATTGTTTGCTTGTGGCAAATTCGAACATCTGGTGTGATTTGCCATGGATTTGGTTTGTTTAATTTTCTAGGGAAATTACCAGATTGAAATGTATTTCTGGATTTTGAATTGAGATTATGCCGTGGGGCAATTGCAAAGCTATAAACGAATATTTGATTCGTTTATTGCGAATTTTGATTTTAGTTTTGGTTTTTTGATTAAATTATCATCATCATCATCATCATCGGCACTACAACCGGGATCCGGTCTTGGCCTTATTTAACAAATCTCTCCACCGGTCCCGATTTCGAGCCGATGTCATCCAGTTTAGCACTCCCAGGCTCTGGGCGTCCTGGTCTACGCCATCCCTCCATCGCAGACAAGGTCTGCCGCGCTGTCTCCTTCCATACATCCTGCCACAAAGGACTTTCCGGGCAGGGTCCTCTTCGCTCATTCGAGCTAGGTGTCCCGCCCACCGGAGTCTACCGAGCTTGATTTTTCTTACAATATGAGCTTCAAGGTAGATTGCGTACAACTCATGGTTGTAGCGTCTCCGGAATCGTTTCGTTTTGATTAAATTATGCCGTGGGGCAAATGCAAAGCGATAAACGAATATTTGGTTTTGGTTTTTCAGGATTTTGATAGGATTTAATGTTTTCCGCGTATTCGAGAATAAAGTTTTAAGGGGTATCTTTGGCGGTAACTATGACGAGGAGGCAGGACAATGGAGGAAAGTCCATAACCACGAATTGGAAGAGCTATATCGCAAACATACAATAGTGAGAGTAATCAAGTCGCGAAGATTAAGATGGGCCGGACACGTGGCGAGAATGGGGAACGATAGGACCGTGCATAAAATTCTCGACGGCAGACGAACGGGAAAGAGACCGGCAGGACGCCCGCGACGGAGATGGGACGACAATGTTAGGTTTGGCCTTGAGGAGGTCGGATTGAATGGTCAAACCTGGAAGGAGAGTGCACAGGACAGGGAACGATGGCGGAGTCGAGTCAGTGAGGTAATGAACTTCCGGGTTCCTACACGCCAATAAATAAGGATAAATAATTAAAAAAATCCATTTATATACTGCTGTTATTTTCCGCAAGGTTACCTTAATCGATCAGTTAAAAAGGACTCTTCAATACGTAAGCAGTTTTAGGTATGTGAGTTCATCCCAAGACCATGCGCTATTGGGAAGGTAAAGCAAAATATCTACTACAATAGTTACTCCTGAAAAATTGTTACAAGTTGCTCAACCTTCAATTGATTTTGGTATGTTTTATTCCTCCCTATATTGTATCGGTTGTGGTTTTTTAATGTCCCATTCACACCATTTTCGACACATTGCCAAATAACAATAACTTTTATTTATTTATTAACACTAAACCCACCACACGTCGGGTCAAATGACCCGTGTGGTGAAGGCACATAAGCTTTATACATCATTTATTTCCAAATTGAAGATTTTTATGTTTCTTTCAATTTAATAAATAAAGAAGATGGAATTGAAAAATGTTTTATTCATACATTAAATTGGACTAAGAGGTATTACATGCTTTAATCTCAGAATATATATTTTTAAAACATGGGTCATTTCACCTAACCCATTGTGATAGAAATATGTATATATAAAATGTCGGTAGCCTTAGTCTTAAACTATGGTAAACAGAACAACACAACTCCTTTCCATATGAAGAATTTCCTCTTCCTACGGTTCAATGTCCACCATATTGTTCAACCCTTCAATTTCCATTTTGGCTCAAGATCCTTGCGCAGGACAAAGAATATCACAACACTAGCAAATCGAATAAATCTTCAAAGAATACCGCCATCATAAGGACCACATAGGCCTGGCATCCATCTCGACACAATTCGTTCAATCGCGGGCCAGGCCCATTTTAGCAATTAGATTTCTGTCCATTTGGCGGAATTGTTGTGTGCGGTGTATCGCACTTCAGGTCGCCCTCCTCACGTGAATGTGTTTCCTTGTGACAATTGTCGAATCGGCCCTTCAATTTGCGGTGCGATACTTGTTCCCGTTTCATTTATTCCTTTCCCAATTCACGAAATCACCACATTAAGTGTTTTCAGTGCGCAAAAGACTTTTGCAAAGAGCGCCGACAAACCTCTGCGTTCATTTGTTTTGCATTTTCGCGCCACATTCCTTGTGATGTGCCGAAAACACATTGAGGTGAACTCCAATTTGGTTGCAAAACTAGCGAAAAGTATCTTTTGTTTATAATCTGTCGAATATGGAGGCAATAATTACAGCGGAGTTTTAGTTAGGGGAAGGCTGCGTCTACACTTTAAGGTGCACCGGGCCCAGGTTTATGGAAATTGTAAGTTGGTTTCCCAGGAACTAAACAATTAGTGCTTCCTAGTTGATGTTTATTTCTGACAAGAGTGGATTCGATGGTAATTTAGTTTAAGGTACTAGCCGTACTATTAATGGGGCCATCAACAGCAACGAAAACCAGATTCATTTCACTTTGGGAATACGCTTGCCTTCTGTTTTAGAACAGACAGTTTTCATAAAGATATCAGAGACACAGCTTGCTGATATTGTTAAGTTTAAGATCATTTTCATTTAAATGTTAAATATTCCATTATTTTTATTTTTGAGATTGGAGAGAAAATACAAAACAAGAAAAAAAAAAACAGAAGCGTGTTCATATACAAGCTTCGCCCAAGAAATGACCGACATATGCATGGTAATTTTTTTCACAAAAATTATTCTGTTTGAACTTAAAGTATGTCAGTTCTACATTGTTTAGAATTTTTGGTTTTTGACACCCACAACTAGTAGATGTGTTGCAACTTCAATACTACGCACCCGTAGAGAAGATCACACCAAAACAGAATCGGAGAAATCACCAGCGCGGGATATCAGAGCATTAACATGGCAATCACAACGTATGTATCAAGTTAACATCCTTCCAGACACACTCGTACAGTTCACACCGTCACTACCATCGCAAAAGGCTGTTATTGAATTTATGAATATGAATAAAAAGGGGCATCGTCATGTAAAAATTAGTACAAGCATTATAAACCAGCTGAACCGAGACCTCACCTAACATCTCCTTCTAGTTAGCCAAGTATTTGATTAAATCCTATTAATTTTTGCTCAGCGGATGATGCTTCACATTTTCCATCACCGATTTATATTATTGTATACTGCCGAAGTACCGAAACCTACTTTATAGACTTTAAATAGACCGTCGACAATTTTGAGTTCGGCCTAGCCGGGGTCTAGTCGAGCTTCAAACACCCCAAGCAATGTCAAAACCATAGAAAAACAGTTCCAGGGAAAATCCTCGACTTTCAACTCGGAACAGGGCAATCTCGTTGGGACTTCCAAGGAAAGCTGTACATTAAATTTTGAATAACTATGACGCATATTTAAATCTCCAACTAAATGCCTTTTTTTCCAGATATACACGTTTTTAAGAATTTGTTCGTTGCAAACCCGGTTCGGTACCTACATTATTATGCGCTATCAAATATTCCCTAGCGGGTAAACATTGAAATCAGGGCAATAAGTTTTAAAATGTCATGAAGAAAACTAGAAAGCAACAAAAAAAAAACATTTGTGCAGTTCACACGCAGTGGAAGTGAAACCTTCAAAAAACTCAACTCCGAGAGAATGAGACGAATGTAAAGTATCAGGAGTAAGATAATTGAAGGGCTTATTTATTATAATATTGTTACCAAGTTTAACACATATTACATAACATATTATACGGACTTCGAGTTTTCATTTCCAACAAATATCACGAGAGCCTTGCGGTAACTAAAGTATAAAATAAATGCTTTGGTTTGGATTTGATCAATATACCAGGTGTCCGCATACTTTTTTCCGGTTTCTTTGGTAGAAAAAATACATAAGTTTCTAGGGAAATTAATTTTTTTTTTTTTCATTTAAAATACTTTCCATCGGCTGCTACACATTTCGCCCATATTTTCTGATAATTTATGAATAGCATGCCAGAAAAACGGCTGTCTTTTGCGGCAAATCATTCGTCGAGCCGTTTTCTTACTTCCTCGAAATCGCTGAAGTACTGCTCTGCGAGGGTGTGCCCCAGTGATGCGAAGAGGTGATCGTCAGATGGCGCCAACTCTGGAGAGTATGGCAGGCACAGAAGGATGTCGCATCCAAGCGATTTCAAGGTGTCTTTCATTGGTTTTGCTGTGTGCTGCATACAATACGCCATCTCTTAGTTAAACCGAAAAAACGTATGCATACACCTGGTATTGATCTCCCTCATTGCTCGCCTGCTGATTGTTTCTTAGGACACATCTAATGCTTCTGCTAATTGCCGTTGAGTTTGAGTTGGGTCATTATCCAATAACTCCTGCAGTTACTCGTCTTCACATTTTTGTGGTCTACCAGGCCGCTCACTGTCCTTCACGTTGAAATCCCCACTTGTCAATTGTCGAAACCATGTCTCACATGTTCTAATTGATGGAGCGTGTTCACCATATGTTTCTACCAGCAAACGATGATTTTCAACAGCTTTTTTCTTTTGATTAAGTAAGAAAAGCAATGCGTGCCGCAAAGGTTCTTATTTAGGCACAAAACTTGACATGATCACTGAACGATAAAATAAAGACGCTAGTTTTTGGCGGACTCAACTTGTGTGTGTTTGTAGTTAAATCTCAGGTCAAAAAAATGACGTATGTGTCAAATTAATATGCCGCGTAGTTTTCGCTGGCGCCATTTCTTAGTTAAACCGAAAAAACGTATGCTTACACCTGGTATCCGTGAAGTATTGCGCCAATTACTGTTTTTGATGTTGTTGTCGATTCAGTGCGACTGCTGCACATTTTATATGTATATATATATATATATATATATATATATATCATCATCATCGGCACTACAACCGGGAACCGGTCTTGGCCTTATTTAGCAAGTCCTGAGGCTTGTTAAATTTTCCATAATGATTTGTTTTTTCAGGGCAAGGTCATTAGTCTTGCGCCAGAGGCTCCCCGACGGAGAAACGAATATATATATATATATATATCATCATCATCGGCACTATAGCCGGATCCGGTCTTGGCCGTATTTAGCAAGTCTCTCCACCGGTATCCGGTCCTTATCTGAGACTTGTTAAATTGTCCGTAACAATTGGTTTTTTCCGGCCAAGGTTATTAGCCTTGCGCCATATATACTATTCATTTTTTATAGGATGTTTATTAATATTTCAAGAATACAGTAAAAAAAAATGAAAGTAAAAAATTCAAAAAGTTGGCACGCGACCATACCCACGATTCAACCCTCCTAGCAATCGGAAAAAAAAGATTATTAATTTACAGAAATGCCTCTATCATTGGAACTAAAAAAAGTTGAAAAAACATTTTTTTTTTTAAATTGCGACTGCTAGTTTTTCGATTTTTTTAAAAATAGTTAACATTGAAATTTGAGGATGAGGATAGTTCATGCAATAGAAAATCCTATAAAGAAGACATACTAAATTCGAAGTAAATCGGTTCATTAGAACTTGAGATACCGTGTCAATAGACTTGAAAAAAGTGGTTTCGTGAAAAACGCGTTTAAAAATGTTAAGGTATAGTAACTTCAAGTGACATAATATTGCTAAAGCAGCTGTAACTTCGCCAGTTATGGAATTTTAAAATTTGCTTTGGACAGCATATTCTTAAAAGTGTAAACTATAAGAAAATAAAACAAGAAAAAAAATCGATTTTTTTCAAAATTCTAGACCAGAATACCCCCTTAAAGATCATCTTGCAGTTGGAAGAATATATTCAATACAATACATTCCGTATAACAATTAGTTGCTTAGCTTGTGTCACAACCCTAGATCTATTTTGGCAGATTTATTCGTAAGCGTCTCT
Organism: Microdon myrmicae; assembly: GCA_963931805.1. NCBI lineage: Eukaryota > Metazoa > Arthropoda > Insecta > Diptera > Syrphidae > Microdon > Microdon myrmicae. The sequence continues at coordinate 31,700,322 of OZ007502.1, read as the reverse complement.
GCGGACCGATGTTGGAGTGTTCTGCCGAACACTCTTCTCCAACGACACACGAAAAGTTCAGCACACAAATGAAACTCGGTAAAATGTTTTGTTCTAATAATTTTGGTTTTTATTTGTTTTGTTAACCCTTTGTTTTCTTGTGTTTTTTTTTTTTTTTACAAATTGTCACAATATCTCCTTGTTTAATACACTTAGACACCGTGGCTAGTCTATAGGAACTCTTACAATGTCAACAAACACAATTCGAGCTAATGCTTTTATTTATTTTTTTTGTGCTTACAATTTCCAAGCACTTCGTTACTTTTCACTTTTCAAAAATTTCGCTGCGCGGACCGACCTCCTAAATGGGTTCTCTAACTGGACTGATGCTCGAAGTATACTAAAAAATTCTCCTCCCCATTTCGAATTTTTTTCATACACCATCTGAAACAGAAAATTTCCCATCCAGTCTGCAAAGAAAATTTTCTCATCATAGATCATTTTCCTTTCCGTCTTCCTTATCGGAATCTTGTTCCTTTGTTCAAACGATCGATCGTACCGCCGCTTAATGCTCGATCTTTTCTTGGGATTTGTTGTGTTCCCCATCTGGCCTAAGACAACGAGGGTTCTTGTGCGCTTCAGATGGGTACAAAGGACAGTGGGATTGGTATAGTTTTTGTTTGCATTTCCACATCATAAACATCTAGTGTGCGATCTACGTTAAGATGTTTATGATTGCATGACTGTTGGTCGGTGGCGGATCGCTATCCTTTGTTTGCACAAGTGTGCCTTTTAGGTTTTGGGTCATGCTAGGTATTTAGGTGCTAATTGCTATTAGCTACCAGCGGAGATATTCGTTGTTCGGTTTGTTTACCGGAAAACGCGTTTAATGGATGTATTGCATTGATGCCCTGAATTGGATGCGTTGGACTGGATGCGTTGAATTGGGGCGTCGAATTGGATGCGTTGAATTCAATATTAGAGACTTTTGAAGGTTTAGTTCGATTGATTTTTGCTATTGAATTCAACGTTGGTGTCTGAAATGTTACCTTTGTTTCAGGTGGGAGTAAGGACTTTTGGGACACGTGTCTGTGGGCACGTGTAATGGATAAAGGTGAGTATGTTCCTTGGCGGAAAGGACATCTCAACCTATAGTGGGTTGTGTGGTTCGTAGAACCGTCATACTATCAACAACTTAGTTCTACTTTGTTTTGTTGCGACACCAGAAAAACGGGACAGATCAAAAGTACTAATGTCTGTGATCTGAGATAACAGAATAATAACATGTCAAAATAACGAAGACAAAAAAAAAAAAACGACGGAGTTTTGAGTTAACAAAGAAAAGGTTGCAAACGATTTTTCACCGACGGCAGCATTGTTCGACATTTGTGTATGTCATCATTCAGAAAAGTTTCTTTTACAAAACTGGTATAACCATTGACGATTATCTTTTAAGGATCAGTGAATAAAGTAAAATGGATATGGAATAACATTGATTACGGCGCACGAGAGAAGGGACTGGAGATTCAACAGAACACAAAATAACAACATTGATAAGGAGACAAACGTGGCGATAAATTGAAACAAATAAGAATCAGGAAAAGGATTAACGAATAAATACGACACAGCCGATGAGGTGAACAAATCAAATCAACACAATACTAAAATGAATTAACGCCACTTCGAATTCATGCGAGTGACATTTAAATCTATACTACACAAAATAAAAGTAAAATAAGAAATACAGAAACTGCATTATTCGACAATACTCTATCTATCTTAAGGGGACATTCCGGTTTGTTCGGTTCAAAAAATCAATTTTTCTCTTGCTTAATCGATAGTTTTATCCTTCAAAAATAATATGTTAAAATTTGGAAACGAAATCTTAGGCGGTTCCAAAGTTATAAGTCATTAAAGGGTCGGGTCTCCCGCGGATACAAATTCGTATCATAGGTGGCAACTACCGTGTATTTAGCAAGATGCAGACTATCCATTTATGGGCATTAATTTGCTTCGCTGTTGGCTTGGGCCAAATGCCACTTCTTTGAATATGTCACAATCTTGTGCTACTGAACAACATGTTCATAAGCGGTAATGGATAGTCGCTCCTGTGTATGTTGTTTTCACATTCGGGCGTACTGCGGGTGACCTGCGATTGCCTGAGTTTTAGTTAGTTTCATATATATGAAACTAACTTCTCCGTTGCACGGTGCTGGTGGTTTTTTCTTGTTTGGTGACTATGGAAGATGTTCCTATCGGTGACGTCGCGGGGTAGGTATTTTTGATGTTTCTTTGTTTCTTTTTCATGAGGAGGAAATAACAACGAAAGTTTCAATGCTACTATCTGGCAAATAGCGCCAAAACACACATACAGTGATAAGAAAATCATTGAAGTTGCGGCTCTTACCGCAGCTTGTATGTTAATGAGGGGTTTTTACCGTATTGCTAACAATGCAAGTCATGGGCATCAAAATTGGGTACGCTGCGAGAGCGTTTGCGAACGAGAGGGACAGACATCGGCTGAAAGACGCTGATCGCAGCCTAGTATACAGCTCGCACGAGGCATGAACAGCGAGGGAACAGGCGAAAATGCAACTGGAGGACCAATTCGAAGTCGTGGAAGGAATTGTTTATGGTCCAGGAATTGATGTCTAGCTGTTAGTATAAAAAATCCCGATGATTTCTTGAAAAGAATCACTTTTATGTTTTGTCTAATTTATCTCCAAACTTTGAATGCGTTTTTCTCGAAACGACTTTTTTGAGTGCGATGTAAGCGATAATATGAAAACGGTGCATGCGGTTCTTATGAAAGTTCGCACACATATTTTTAACAAGCACACGCAAATTGTGAGTGAATTGCTATTTTATTTATTTATTTTTTTTTATAGTTATAACTAAAAAATAGAGCAAAAAAGGGCCGAACAATCAATTGCATTCAATTTGTTATCAATCTTAACATTTTTTTCATTCACATTGGGCTAAATGTATTTACATCCAATAAACTTTTTGCATTTTTCGTATTTTCTCATCGGGGACGAAAATAACCCTTACACGGACAGAACGGAACGCCGCGGGGTGGGGGAGGGGGGGGGGTCGGTTCCGGAGTGACTCGACAAAATTTACAAACGTAGTCGAAAGATGAATAAAATGTTTTAAAGAAAATTGTTGTTATATCTTTAATACTTTCTCTTAAGAAAATCATGAAAATAACCTATTTTTTGACCCGACAAACGGGAATGTCCCCTTAAGTTTTCTTGTTGACCGTCGGGTGTGTGAAGATTAACGATCAAGCCTCGTGGTGGAAGTCACTAACCAACGCATTACAGTAAGTACCACACCATTTCTTAAAACATTAAAAAATTAATAACAATAATAAGGAAAATGATAACCAAATGGCTTTATAGTACAAATAGAGTCAAAAAATAAATAGTAGTTGATTACCTTAAATATAGAGGGCCTGCGGTTGAAACTATACATGCGGAGCTTAGAAACACCATTAGTAAGTGAATGCTTGTCATTTATAATAAAATTGCTTTCCGAGATGTAAATTCGACATTTTTCTGGCCTTAGATGTTGATTTAATAAAGTTACCTCAATATTATGCACGAGTGTCTTTATAATTAAAGTTAAAACGACACATTTCATTTTACAAGTATTTGAAAAGTATATTTTTGAGTTACAATTTATCAATAAATAATAAATAATTTTAAATTAATTTTAAATCCTCGAATGTAGTTCCTCTGTATATAACTTCGCGCTCTCACCTCGAATACCAGGACAATTTTCTTTAATTTATGCCACCAAAAGTATCTCCGCTTCTTTCTCCGTGAATTATTCGGTCACCGCACTTTTGGTGAGGATTCTAGTTACTTAGAAAAAACGTCGCTTCACGACGCAGCATCAGCCGCAAATCACCAAGTAATTTTACATTTACACTTTGAGCGTCGAATTAGAGTAATTTCGACGGCCTCAAGTCAGATCAGCGGCTGACCATTTTCCGAAATCATCTCAAGTCCTAGTCCGGCCGCCGCTTCGATGTAGCTTCGCCATTGGTGGAAATAATTTACATAATCGCCCCTTAAATGGACCGCGTAGCCTAGTTTTCTCACAATGCATCGTCCGATGGTTTTTTCATCCCCAGGAGTCTATCATCACGGGAACTACTTGTCTTCGCTGGCCAAACGTACGTTCTCTGTCTTTAGGCGATCATCGAATTATTGACGCGGCGTTAGTAGGAGCCGCCGATAGATGCTGGCAATAGCCCCGGAGGGCTATTACGGATTGGCCACTGGAATAATTTTTCCACCTAATGCTGTAAAATCGGCACGAGTTTGGAAGCAAATTGATACTGTTGTAGCCAGTTGTGATGGTTTGTATAGCGGGAATGGTAATAGATCGCCGTGGATCGGTGCCCGCTTGTAGTTGGGTGTGCACTGCGACTTCCGAATTTAAATGCGTAGCCACCAGGCGTCTATGGATACAACTGATGTAAGAAAGGTGTTATCATTATTGCACCTCCGAACGACCCGCATTCACCTTTGATGATGATACGCCAACGGTCACTGGCTTATAGTGGTCTTCCCAATGTACGCTTGATGGTTTGCCACGAGCCACAAAATATAGTGGAACTACGTACCTATCATAACAACTACCGTACTCGTGTCTTAGATTGTTATGACCACAGATGATCCCTGCCTATGCACGTCGGAAGTAAATTACTTATCATCGAGGGTATCTGGTGGACTATTGCTGATGAGTTTTCAGCTGTTGTCCGTAAGGTGGTTATAGTTGAGGCAATGTCGGTGACTTCATTGGCAATGTTGTTCTGTGACAAATTTTAATATTGTGGGAAAAGGTGATAGTTTGTAAATTATTTTAAATACTCTTCATTTTTCGAATAATTGGAATGTTTGTTTTTAATGTTATATCACTGTAATGTCAAAAATCAAATTTCAAAAATATGCTCAACTTTCTTCAGAAAAATCCATTTGTTCGAAGTTTAGAGACTAAATTCGCTGATCTGCTTGCAGTTTGAAAAATCAGTTTTTAGTTTTTGAGTGGTTTATTGATTTTATAAATATCTTTTATAAAATCGAGACATATTAATTATTACTTGCTATTACTGAATCATATAATAGTGAAATAGCACTGAGAACGTGGATGAAACGAAACGAATTACAGTGTGTTGAAACTAACTAAAGGATGGGATTTGAAGCCTATATGTTTAAATGGTTAGCGTCCTAAGAAAAAGTTAGAGCCAAAGCCTCATCACAACAGATCACGACCGCGTGTACACGAGCACGTTTAACTCGCTACTTAAGCTGTGGATTGTTACTTTAATGCTCTGTGTAATGAATAATGTAATTCGAACCCACGCCTAAAACGGTTAGATCTCATAAAAGGTTACAACCGAAGCTGCCATGTAGAAGTAAGCTTCGCAATCAGGACCTTATCGGTTTTGCAAAGTAGTGAAAAACATGATTCGTGATTCGCACAATGAAAAGGTAAAACCTAAACCACCGATGCATCAAACCACCATGTGTGTATGTGAGGATGTATAAACGACCTACTCCCGGTTAATAGGGTTCCCGCCTTGTCTGAAACTAGACCTGCAAAGACCGAGCCTTCGACTACACCCCCCCCCCCCACACTGTTCATCGCCTTCGATCTACTTGAACCCTTGAAGAGTGGATCACTAAATTAAGTAAAACAACTTCTCTGCTTTCACTACCACCGGGATCCCCACAAACGCGGATGCTTCCTGAGTATCGATCATCTTCCTAAAGAATTACGCAATAAACACCGATAACGTCAACCAGATCCCAAACCAGACCTCCAACTCATTTTGTTTTATATCTCCTCTTCCTATTCCGTCACCCGACAAGTGACGCTCTTATACAGAGTAAATTTTCCGTTTTCAAAAACGATACCAACATTAATACTTCCTTTATTCATAAAAACCCTACTCGTAAATGTCTCCACTCCACTACAACTCAAGATCCCTACCCATAACTTCCCTTTTACCACGCTGCAGCCGATCCCCCAAGCTCGTCATCATGTTATATAATTAAGTTCAATTAATTATCATTGAATATGAATAATTAACATCTATGAATAATTAACATCTCGTGTCTTCACCTGCATATCCTTCCCTTCCCTCCAAATCACCAATTTCCCATTACAATAGAATATCCCCAAACACAATAGTTGAATAATTTAAATAAAGTAGAATCCCTATTTTAAAACCTCAATCCTATTGTACATAGCCATTTTCTCCCTATTTAGACATAGTCTCCCTACCGTCCATAGCCCAGGCCCCTATTAGCCAACTCCGCTTCCTAGAAATAACAATCGTGGAAGCGGAACACAAAAGGGGGTAAAAATCCAATATATAATAATTGTTAAAAGACCCTTAACAATCATCACCATCATTGTTTCAAGTCTATTCGCCACCACCTGCCCCCTTATAATCACTACGCCTACGATTTCTATAAAGCTAACGTTTGCCTCATCAACGACTACCTAGGTCGCATTTCGTTCAACTACGATCACCTATCCGTCGAAGATGCCATCACTCAATTATATACCGTAATCCTTTACTCTATTTCCCTATTCGTTCCCTACTCTACACAAAGTACATCAACCCCTTCGCATTTATGGTACAACCACAAGCTTCGTTCCCTGCGTAACAAAAGGAATAAGTTATGGGTTATCTTCTCTCGGAATCGAACTATACCCGACTACTACAACTTTCTTGGCTGTTACCCACAATTCACGGATCTTTTCAACACCCTTTATCCTAACTATCTTACCAAAACTCAGACAAATCTCAAAAATGATCCCAAAACCTTCTTCCAGTTCGCCAATCATAAACGTAGATCCGATGGTTACCCCATATCGCTTACCATAAACTCTCATACCTCATTCGATCCGGTTACTATTTCCAATCTCTTCGCCTCTCACTTCAATCAGTCATATACTAATGACTCCTTTATCCCTGACCCGTCATACTTGAACTACTTACCTAACTTTGCCCTTGGGCCCCTTCTCCACAACGCCTTTGATTCGCCCTTAAGTGAATCGAAGCGGCTGCAACTCAAAGACGAGTTTACACCGGGCCCCGATGGTATCCCTGCAATCGTCCTCAAGAAATGCTCATACATTCTCTCTGCGCCCATCTCACTGATCTTAATTCTCTCACTCTCTCAAAGCGGATGCCTGCACATTTGGAAAACCTCCTATATCATCCCCATCCACAAGAGGGGTCCCAAAAACGATGTCGCGAACTACCGCCCCATCGCCAAACTGACCCACTTACCCAAGATTCTCGAAACCTTTCTATACGAATCTCTTATTTTTCGTTGCAAATCCTTTATTTCATCAAGGCAACGTGGTTTTCTCAATGGCCGATCAACTACAACCAACTTTGTTGAGTTCACTTCCTTTATACTCTCAGCACTAGAACACGGTAACGAAGTCGATATGGCCTCGACCGACCTCAGTAAAGGATTAGACAAAATCTCCCACAATCTAATTCTCTTCAAATGATCCCCCCTCGGTTTCGAACCTGGATAGCTGAAATGGATTTCTTCTTATCTAAAGGATAGACTTTATTCCGTTCGGCTCAGATTCATGATATCCAACACCTTCCTTGCCGCCTCTGAGCTCCCTCAAGGAAGCCACCTGGGCCTTCTCCTTTTTTTTTGATATACTACTCTCGGGAGAGGCAAAACTATAGGGCCGACACAGCGCCCCGGCATGCCACCAAATAACCGTTGCAGTTCTTTTTGAACAGTTGCAGGTTGTAACGCCCCGGGAATACCTGCGCGGGTAGGGAATTCTACAGCGTCCCCACACTGTAACGGAACGAGTTCTGATGTAGGGATGTTCGCGCCGTCGGGAGATGAACCGCAAATTGCTGCGAGTGTCTTGTAGAGCGAATTGGGAATTGAAATAAACCGAATTGCGCAGAACAATACCACGAATCTCCGAAGAACAGTACCCATGATAATATCTGCAAAACAGACGGCATGTCCCCGACCAGGCGGATCGCCCTCCTTTATGCTCTCAAGCAGGTCGAGGATATGCTAAGAAGCGGGGCTCCAAACATGAAAGCAATATTCGAGCACGGGTCTAATCTGGAATTTATACAGGAGGAGCAGTTGGGGCGGAATAAAATATTTCTTGGCTCGAAAAAGATAACTCAGTTTTCTGGCGATGTTCGACACGTATTTATGCCACGATATATTCCCACGCCGAGCAATTTCATGCTTTCGCCAGATTCGAGAGCTTGGCCAATCATCATCAGCTGTGCAATTGATGATCCACTTCTCTTTGTGAATGCTTTATATTGTGTCTTCGTTGGATTGAAGTCCGTGAAAATGGTCTATCCCCACTGCAGGACTTTATCTGGATCCCGATTCAGAGAGTCGACCTGGCTACATCTCGGGTGATGCGACGTTGATGAACCAATTGGCCGATCACTCGAAAAAGAGTAAGCAAGGCTACTATCATTCACATAGCTCAATATTCTCTTATCCGTTGACTCCAACAAATCATTTCTGTGAACCAGACACAAGATTGGAGCCAAAATAGAACCTTTGGCACCCCGTCGGATTGTCTTGTGGGGCGCATATAAACTGACTTGCGCGGAACAATACCACGAATCTCCGAAGAACAGTACCCGTGATAATATCTGTAAAAGAGATAGAGGCCAGCTACGCGCCTTCGATGCGATAGCGACTGTAGTCCCGATGTCAGCGGCGTTGTCCCGATCAGGGGGATCGCTCGTCTCTGTATGCTCTCATGTAGGTCCAGGCTATGTTTAAGAGCAGAGCTCCAAACATGAGAGCATTATTCGACCGCTGTTCTAATTTGGGATTTATACGGGAGAGGAAGTTGAGGTGGAGTAAAATATTTCTTGGCTCTAAAAAGATAACTCAGTTTTCTGGCGATGTTCGACACGTATTTATGCCACGATATATTCCCACGCCGAGCAATTTCATGCTTTCGCCAGATTCGAGAGCTTGGCCAATCATCATCAGCTGTGCAACTGATGATCCACCTTTCTTTGTGAATGCTTTATATTGTGTCTTCGTTGGATTGAAGACCGTGAAAATGGTCTATTCCCACTGCAGGACTTTATCTGGATCCCGATTCAGAGAGTCGACCTGGCTACATCTCGGGTGATGCGACGTTGATGAACCAATTGGCCGATCACTCGAAAAAGAGTAAGCAAGGCTACTATTTTTCACATAACTCAATATTCTCTTATCCGTTGACTCCAACAAATCATTTCTGTGAACCAGACACAAGATTGGAGCCAAAATAGAACCTTGAGGCACCCCGTCGGATTGTCTTGCGGGGCGCATATAAACTGACTTGCGCGGAACAATACCACGAATCTCCGAAGAACAGTACCCGTGATAATATCTGTAAAAGAGATAGAGGCCAGCTACGCGCCTTCGATGCGATAGCGACTGCAGTCCCGATGTCAGCGGCGTTGTCCCGATCAGGGGGATCGCTCGTCTCTGTATGCTCTCATGTAGGTCCAGGCTATGTTTAGGAGCAGAGCTCCAAACATGAGAGCATTATTCGACCGCTGGTCTAATTTGGGATTTATACAGGAGAGGAAGTTGAGGTGGAGTAAAATATTTCTTGCCTCTAAAAAGATAACTCAGTTTCCCCGAGGGGGATCTGGCGATTATTTATACCTGCCACTAATGACGTTGATAAGGTAATTAAAAATTTCTGCTTGTCCCTATACGCCGACGACACCAAGATATACAAGATCATCGAATCACCACTTGATTCTGCACTGCTGCAATCACACCTTGACAGCTTCTCGACTTGGTATGCCAAAAAACTGCTTTGTACTTAATATCGCCAAATACCAATATATAACCTTTTCCGTAAGCGTATTCACTCATCCTCGCGTTCCCACTCTCTTCATAACGAACCCCTAACTATTATCCAATCGAATCGAGACCTTGGGATACTTTGCGACAGAGAGCTTAACTTCCTCTCTTATATTGATGAAATGATCCAGAATACCAACTCTGTCCTCGAATTCGTGAAACGATGGTCTAAGGAATTCTCCGACCTCTACGTAACTTGATCGCTTTACCTTACCTTCGTCCGTCCACTGCTAGAATATGCTACCCATGTATGGTTCTGTGGCGGTTCCGCCAAACCCCACGGTTCGCTTACCTGAAAAACCCCCATAACTTCCATCCAATCTCACAACTCATCATCATCATCATCGGCACTACAACCGGGATCCAGTCTTGGCCTTATTTAACAAATCTCTCCACCGGTCCCGATTTCGAACCGATGTCATCCAGTTTAGCACTCCCAGGCTCTGGGCGTCCTGGTCTACGCCAGTAGTAGGGTTTGGGGTGTTCCGGGACAGTTTCTGCCCCAAAGTTCTATTTATAGACATGATGACTCATCTCAGCCGAAAGCTGTATGTCAAGGTTGAGATATGTTTGGTGGGTGGCGAAGGCAGTTTGTGGGAGTGATTCATGGTTGGCGGGGGGTTGTGGGTTATTATCAGGGGTAGTAATTGATGCTCTTATCAGGTGTAGTAATTGATGCTCTTATCAGGTGTAGTAATTGTTGTAGTTTGTAGTATTCTTATTGGCTGTAGTAATTGTTGTTCTTATCAGGGGCAGTAATTGCTGTTGTTTGTAGTATGTTTCTTATCAGGAGTAGTAATTGATGCTCTTATCAGGTGTAGTAATTGTTGTTATTATCAGGGGTAGTAATTGATGCTCTTATCAGGGGTAGTAATTGATGCTCTTATCAGGTGTAGTAATTGATGCTCTTATCAGGTGTAGTAATTGTTGTAGTTTGTAGTATTCTTATTAGCTGTAGTAATTGTTGTTCTTATCGGGGGCAGTAATTGCTGTTGTTTGTAGTATGTTTCTTATCAGGGGTAGTAATTGATGCTCTTATCAGGAGTAGTAATTGATGCTCTTATCAGGTGTATTAATTGATGCTCTTATCAGGTGTAGTAATTGCTGTTCTTATCAGGCGTAGTAATTGTTGTAGTTTGTAGTATTCTTATTGGTTGTAGTAATTGTTGTTCTTATCAGATGTAGTAATTTGAGTATCGGGGCTTTTTGTTAATGGATTGTCGGGCTTTTTGCTAATGGTTTGTGCTTTTTTTGTTGAGTCATTGGATAGAGTAATATATATGGGGATTTTGTGTTGTTCGTGTATTTGTATGGAAATGGTTCATCATCGTCATGGGAATTTTTGGTGATTCTTTATAGCGGATCTGGGACAGTTTTTGCATAGGAAAAAAGCCATGCCCATATATGATAATTCCGGAAGTGGCCCCCCTAGGAAATGAGGTAATCGGAGGGGGGCGGATGTTTCATGATCGTTATCTTTGGATGATCGATATTTTTTTAATTTTGGGTTGTGATTAATGGTTGTTATCAGTAGTTGGCGATCGATATTTTTTCAATTTGAGGTGTGTGATTCATGGTCGTTTTGGCTTGTTGGGTATTTGTTATCAGGTGTGTACATCTTCAGTGGGTTATGGATTTGTACTTGTTATCAGTATTTTTTCAATTTGAGGTGTGTGATTCATGGTTGTTTTGGTCTGTTGTGTGCTTGTTATCAGGTGTGTACATCTTCAATGAGTTGTGGATTTGTACTTGTTATCAGTATTTTTTCAATTTGAGATGTGTGATTCATGATTGTTTTGGTCTGTTGTATATTTGTTATCAGGTGTCAACATCTTCAGTGGGTCGTGGATTTGTACTTGTTATCTCGGTAAGTGAATTATGTATTAGGTTTGGGTGATTAGCGTTCAAGGTTAATTGTGTGACATGAGCAGATGGTATTTTAAATTTGGGTGTGTGAATAGGTGATAGGTGATTCATGATTGTTTGACAGTGAATATATTATTATTTAGTCATTGAGTTTGAGTAATATATATGGGAATTTTTTGGGTGATTCTGTCTTGAAATGGATGTATGTTTTAGCTGTTTCTTAATATATGGACATTTTTTGTTGATTCTGTATGCTTTTAGACTATCGGGCTTTTTGCTATATATATATATATTGAATATGGGCTATTTTTAGCGCTACAATTTTGAGTTTTTATATGGATATATTATTAATTGCATACTTTAGGGGATACGCATTATTCATATGATATATTAAATTGTTTGTGTTTCTGACTTTTGTTTCGGTTAAAGTTTGCAGTAGGTTAATTGAGGGACAAAAATATAGTAATAGTGTTGTTATCAATTGTTTTAATTTTGTTCAGATGTGGTTCATGGATGTTTGGCTTGTTGTGTATTTGTTATCAGGTGAGTACATCTTCAGTGGGTTGGGGATTTGTACTTATTATCAGTATTTTTTCAATTTGGGGTGTGTGATGCATAGTTGTTTTTTGGTTTGTTGGGTATTTGTTATCAGGTGTATACATCTTCAGTGGGTCGTGCGATTAGTGTTCAAGGTTAATTGTGTGACATGAGCAAATGGTATTTTTGAATTGGGTGTGTGAATAGGTGATAGGTGATTCATGATTGTTTGGCAGTGAATATATTATTATTTAGTCATTGAGTTTGAGTAATATATATGCGAATTTTTTTGGGTGATTCTATGTTGAAATGGATGTATGTTTTAGTTGTTTCTTAATATATGGACATTTTTTTGTGATTCTAGATGCTTTTGGCCTTTGTTTCGGTTGTCGAGGGCTTTTTCAGTAAATCTAAGCTGATTCTTAATATTTTGGGCTTTTTGCTCTATACTGAAATGCTACTATTTGATAGTAAATCTATGTTGAAATGGAGTTTTTTGTTATATTGAATATGTGCTTTTTTTGGGGATTGTCTGGGGTGCTAAAGGCTTTTTTATGAATATATTCATTTGGCAGTAAATCTATGCTGAAATATATATAGAAATACGGGCTTTAAATTTGAAAAAAAGAAGAAAAAATCATCATCAAACCCAATATTCGACGTGGGCTTAGCTAGGAAATAAAAAAATCAACATCATCAACTGGTGAGTTACCTTATTTATATATTAATTGTTATTCCTTTTTTGACGCGGTGCTAGTATTTATTTTTGTGTATTGTATCGTGAGTCTAGCAATAATAATAATAATAATCCCGATGATTTTCGCTATTGCTGCATAATGTATGGAAATGGTTCATCATCATCGTCGTCGTTATCAGTTGTGTATATGAATAGGTGACAGGTGATTCATGGTCGTTTGACTTGTTGTGCTGTTATCATTTGTAGTAAAATAGAGGCGTGTTATCAGTAGTTGTTCGCGGATTTATATGGAAGTGATTCATTGTCGGTTGGGATTCTTTCTTATCTCAGTATGTGAATTAAGTCTTAGGTTTGGATGATCAGCGTACAGGGTTAAAGTTTGGAGTAGGTTAATTGTATGACATGGTTGGTTGTCGATTTGTCTGGAAGTTGAGGGTTTTTTATATATTATTATTAGTCATTGAGCTGAGTAACATATAGGAATTTTTGTTGTTCGAGGGATATGGTATGGAAGTGATGATATAAGACTTAGATTTGGATGATCACAGCGTTCAAGGTTAAAGTTTGGGGATAGGTTAATTGTATGGAAGTCATTCGTAGTCGTTTGACGTCGTGGTTTTTGGGATTCTTTCTTATCTCAGCATGTGAATTAAGTCTTAGGGTTGGATGATCAGCGTTATTTCTAAGGTGTATTTATTGGTATATTGTTCGAATGTTTTTATTATTATCTAGTGTGGTTATATTAGGCTATTGTTGTTGCTGTATTTAGTTTATTGTTATAATGATGTTATGTTTTATTGTTCAAAGTTTTGAGATCTTTTGAAAGTTCTTTGTTTGCTTATAATCACATGAGGATATTTTTGAAAAGCATAGGTAGTTTTTATATGGATATATTAGTATGTGTAGACTTTTTTGTTTTAGCGCTACAATGTTGTTAATAGCGAATATATTATTATTAGTCATTGTGCTGAGTATTATATGGGAATTTTTTTGTAGCTTGTTGTTATATTAATTATGTGTATGTATGTGTGTGTATTGATGGACAAATATCTGAATTTCACCTGTTGAGCTGTTGTCAGTTGTACACATCTTCGGTTGTAGTGGCGGTGTTGTTATCAGTAGTTGTTCGCGGATTTGTATGGAAGTAATGGTTAAAGTTTGGGGTAGGCTAATTGTGTGACATAGTTGTTCGTGGATTTGTATGGAAGTGATTCATCGTCGTTTGGTGTAGTGGTTTGGAATTCTTTCTTATCTCAGTATGTGAATTAAGTCTTAGGTTTCGATGATCAGCGTTCAAGGTTATAGTTTATAATTATGTGTATGTATTGGCGTCAGGAGAGAAAGAGAGAAAGATAGAAAGAGAGAAAGAGAGAGAAAGAGAGTATATTTTGGACGAATGAGATGGGTGTATGCGTAATAATGAATGAATTTCGGTATATATAAGACCATCTTGACTAGTTAGAAATCATTGCGTCACTAAACCATCAAAGAAAACCACAAAAAGTTTCCATTGTGGTATATATTTAGCTGAGCAGGAAAATTGTTGCCATAGGATTAAAACAAAAAAAATCAACAACAAAAACGGTAAGTTAACACCTATTATTAATCATTTTTAGCATGTTTAATTTATTTGTTCAAATGTTATGTGTTATATTCGGGGGATTTTAATCATCGAGACAACTGTTTTTTTTTTTTCTGAAAGCGTAACAAAGCAAAAGAATTAACAGTAAATTTTTCATTACTTTTTTAGAGAAAATATGTCTGCTAACGAGAGCAACACCAGCAACAACTACAATATTAGCAATAATGTCAGAAAAAGACTGAGGCAAGTTTTGGAGGAACGCCAACAACAACGCCAACAACAACAACAACAGCAACAACAACAACAGCAACAACAACAACAGCAACAACAACAACAACTAGCTGCAAAGAAATTAAAACAGCAGAGCTTTAAAAGATGCTTGTTTTGTGATGAGGATGTTGAGGAACAGCTTTGGGTTCAACATCAAAGAAAAAATGCCCACAAAGCAAACGCCCAACAAGCTCTTAATGAAAACGTCTCCTTAATAGCAAGCGCATTCCAAAATCGTATCAAAATATTTGCCATTACCAACAAAGATGAGAGTATGATAAATGTGAATACGTTATTTGAAAAAAATATTCCATTGATTAACGAGTTACTACAAGATGAATTGAAAGTTTTGAAAGCTTTTAAATTTAGTATGGAGCTTTTTGCTAACTTTGCGAAACTATCCAAAGAATGTGAAGAGATAATGCAAATAAATATAAAAAGCATGCAAACTAAAATGTACACGATTGAGAAAGAGAAAGACATAAGAGAAAATTTGAGCACGGCAATTGAAAATATCAAGGCAAAATTGGAAGAGTTCCAAGAAAAAGATAGCGGATGGGCGTTGTTAACATTTCAGAGAATCGAAATTAACATCAACAAATACGAGCCATTTCGAGCTTTTTCGCATTTTAGTCTGCCTAAACAGATATCGAACAAAAAAGGTTGCATCAATGTGAAAAACAACGATGATTACTGCTTTAAATGGGCCATTTTATCGGCTTTCAGTAATGACACACATCATGCTCACAGACCATCGCACTATAAAATTGACAACATTGCAAGCGAAACAATAGTATACAATGATCAAGTACTTTGTTTCAAGAATATGCAATTTCCTCTGGCAGTCAAAGACACGAGCATATTCGAAGCAAATAATCCAACCATTAGCATAAATGTTTTTGGTTATGAGATTAATGATAAAGGGCAATATAAGATAATTGGACCCTACTATCATACTCGTGAGGAAAAAGCAAAGCATATTAACTTGCTTTATTGTGAAAGTCCCGATGAGAATAAAACGCATTATGTATACATTAAAAACATCTCGCGTTTGTTGAGAAGCCAGTTAGCTAAACATACCACTCGAATGCATCTATGTAACGGCTGCTTACAACAGTTCACCACTGAATCCGGACTGCAAAAACACAAGAGTGAATGCCGCAAATTAATTACAACCATGTCCGAGGGAAAAAGTCAAATGGAGAAATCGAACACATAACAAAATATAATACGGTTTACAAATCAAATTACGAATTGTTAGATATGAGGAAAGCGAAACAAACATATCACATGATTATATCTTAAGAAGCATATATATATATATATATATATAAATAAATAATACGAATATTACTATTGAAATAACTGTGTGTTTTATTTATTCAATATTAATCAAGTCGATGTATCCATTCTTTTCAATTATAATTTAACATTTAATCACTTCATTAACAAATGGTCTATATATTCTTCTTTTGTGGTTAGTCCATTTCAATAGTCCTTCTTTATTGTTGTTGTTGTTAGGCAAGCGAACAAGATCTCCTACACCTCGTATTTGTTTATATTAATTTCAAGTCGTCATCACTCTTATCTTATTTTCCATCCGGTCCCACGAACTAATGTTGATTTCTATATAGTAAGTTGTTGGTTATTCGAATATTGGTCATTCATTTTCCCCCCCATGAGTCTTAGAGTATCAAATATAGCCCCACCATAACATCATATGACAAGACCTGTTTACTACCTTGATTCGACGCGGTATCAGAGAGGGGTGGTACATAATACAGCCTGGTTGAAGAAACCGCCTGTTTGAAGAAACCGCCTGTTTGGAATCGCCCTGTTTAAAGAACCCGCCTGTTTGGAATCGCCCTGTTTGGAATCGCCCTGTTTGAAGAAACCGCCTGTTTGGAATCGCCCTGTTTAAAGAACCCGCCTGTTTGGAATCGCCCTGTTTGGAATCGCCCTGTTTGAAGAAACCGCCTGTTTGGAATCGCCCTGTTTAAAGAACCCGCCTGTTTGGAATCGCCCTGTTTGGAATCGCCCTGTTTGGAATCGCCCTGTTTGGAACCACCTGTTTATAATACATCCGGTACATAGAGAACTGTTTACTGATTTGATTCGACGCGGTATCAGAGAGGGGCGGTTATAATACAGTCGGTATGCCTTTGATTGCAAACCACCTAATGGGTACGATGAAGCATATTTCCTTGGATTAGGTGTGATAGAACTTTATGTGTTACTAATCGTTAGCCTGTTCAAACAAGTTCGGGATTCCTTTTGATATTACAGAGGAAATGAGCTTGAAGAATTCTTGAGATCTCCTCATCAAAAAACTGACTTCGCCTAAGGCTCAGACTTCGCCTAAGGCTCGTACCACCCCTCTCTGATACCGCGTCGAATCAAGGTAGTAAACAGGTCTTGTCATATGATGTTATGGTGGGGCTATATTTGATACTCTAAGACTCATGGGGGGGAAAATGAATGACCAATATTCGAATAACCAACAACTTACTATATAGAAATCAACATTAGTTCGTGGGACCGGATGGAAAATAAGATAAGAGTGATGACGACTTGAAATTAATATAAACAAATACGAGGTGTAGGAGATCTTGTTCGCTTGCCTAACAACAACAACAATAAAGAAGGACTATTGAAATGGACTAACCACAAAAGAAGAATATATAGACCATTTGTTAATGAAGTGATTAAATGTTAAATTATAATTGAAAAGAATGGATACATCGACTTGATTAATATTGAATAAATAAAACACACAGTTATTTCAATAGTAATATTCGTATTATTTATTTATATATATATATATATATATGCTTCTTAAGATATAATCATGTGATATGTTTGTTTCGCTTTCCTCATATCTAACAATTCGTAATTTGATTTGTAAACCGTATTATATTTTGTTATGTGTTCGATTTCTCCATTTGACTTTTTCCCTCGGACATGGTTGTAATTAATTTGCGGCATTCACTCTTGTGTTTTTGCAGTCCGGATTCAGTGGTGAACTGTTGTAAGCAGCCGTTACATAGATGCATTCGAGTGGTATGTTTAGCTAACTGGCTTCTCAACAAACGCGAGATGTTTTTAATGTATACATAATGCGTTTTATTCTCATCGGGACTTTCACAATAAAGCAAGTTAATATGCTTTGCTTTTTCCTCACGAGTATGATAGTAGGGTCCAATTATCTTATATTGCCCTTTATCATTAATCTCATAACCAAAAACATTTATGCTAATGGTTGGATTATTTGCTTCGAATATGCTCGTGTCTTTGACTGCCAGAGGAAATTGCATATTCTTGAAACAAAGTACTTGATCATTGTATACTATTGTTTCGCTTGCAATGTTGTCAATTTTATAGTGCGATGGTCTGTGAGCATGATGTGTGTCATTACTGAAAGCCGATAAAATGGCCCATTTAAAGCAGTAATCATCGTTGTTTTTCACATTGATGCAACCTTTTTTGTTCGATATCTGTTTAGGCAGACTAAAATGCGAAAAAGCTCGAAATGGCTCGTATTTGTTGATGTTAATTTCGATTCTCTGAAATGTTAACAACGCCCATCCGCTATCTTTTTCTTGGAACTCTTCCAATTTTGCCTTGATATTTTCAATTGCCGTGCTCAAATTTTCTCTTATGTCTTTCTCTTTCTCAATCGTGTACATTTTAGTTTGCATGCTTTTTATATTTATTTGCATTATCTCTTCACATTCTTTGGATAGTTTCGCAAAGTTAGCAAAAAGCTCCATACTAAATTTAAAAGCTTTCAAAACTTTCAATTCATCTTGTAGTAACTCGTTAATCAATGGAATATTTTTTTCAAATAACGTATTCACATTTATCATACTCTCATCTTTGTTGGTAATGGCAAATATTTTGATACGATTTTGGAATGCGCTTGCTATTAAGGAGACGTTTTCATTAAGAGCTTGTTGGGCGTTTGCTTTGTGGGCATTTTTTCTTTGATGTTGAACCCAAAGCTGTTCCTCAACATCCTCATCACAAAACAAGCATCTTTTAAAGCTCTGCTGTTTTAATTTCTTTGCAGCTAGTTGTTGTTGTTGTTGCTGTTGTTGTTGTTGCTGTTGTTGTTGTTGCTGTTGTTGTTGTTGTTGGCGTTGTTGTTGGCGTTCCTCCAAAACTTGCCTCAGTCTTTTTCTGACATTATTGCTAATATTGTAGTTGTTGCTGGTGTTGCTCTCGTTAGCAGACATATTTTCTCTAAAAAAGTAATGAAAAATTTACTGTTAATTCTTTTGCTTTGTTACGCTTTCAGAAAAAAAAAAAACAGTTGTCTCGATGATTAAAATCCCCCGAATATAACACATAACATTTGAACAAATAAATTAAACATGCTAAAAATGATTAATAATAGGTGTTAACTTACCGTTTTTGTTGTTGATTTTTTTTGTTTTAATCCTATGGCAACAATTTTCCTGCTCAGCTAAATATATACCACAATGGAAACTTTTTGTGGTTTTCTTTGATGGTTTAGTGACGCAATGATTTCTAACTAGTCAAGATGGTCTTATATATACCGAAATTCATTCATTATTACGCATACACCCATCTCATTCGTCCAAAATATACTCTCTTTCTCTCTCTTTCTCTCTTTCTATCTTTCTCTCTTTCTCTCCTGACGCCAATACATACACATAATTATAAACTATAACCTTGAACGCTGATCATCGAAACCTAAGACTTAATTCACATACTGAGATAAGAAAGAATTCCAAACCACTACACCAAACGACGATGAATCACTTCCATACAAATCCACGAACAACTATGTCACACAATTAGCCTACCCCAAACTTTAACCATTACTTCCATACAAATCCGCGAACAACTACTGATAACAACACCGCCACTACAACCGAAGATGTGTACAACTGACAACAGCTCAACAGGTGAAATTCAGATATTTGTCCATCAATACACACACATACATACACATAATTAATATAACAACAAGCTACAAAAAAATTCCCATATAATACTCAGCACAATGACTAATAATAATATATTCGCTATTAACAACATTGTAGCGCTAAAACAAAAAAGTCTACACATACTAATATATCCATATAAAAACTACCTATGCTTTTCAAAAATATCCTCATGTGATTATAAGCAAACAAAGAACTTTCAAAAGATCTCAAAACTTTGAACAATAAAACATAACATCATTATAACAATAAACTAAATACAGCAACAACAATAGCCTAATATAACCACACTAGATAATAATAAAAACATTCGAACAATATACCAATAAATACACCTTAGAAATAACGCTGATCATCCAACCCTAAGACTTAATTCACATGCTGAGATAAGAAAGAATCCCAAAAACCACGACGTCAAACGACTACGAATGACTTCCATACAATTAACCTATCCCCAAACTTTAACCTTGAACGCTGTGATCATCCAAATCTAAGTCTTATATCATCACTTCCATACCATATCCCTCGAACAACAAAAATTCCTATATGTTACTCAGCTCAATGACTAATAATAATATATAAAAAACCCTCAACTTCCAGACAAATCGACAACCAACCATGTCATACAATTAACCTACTCCAAACTTTAACCCTGTACGCTGATCATCCAAACCTAAGACTTAATTCACATACTGAGATAAGAAAGAATCCCAACCGACAATGAATCACTTCCATATAAATCCGCGAACAACTACTGATAACACGCCTCTATTTTACTACAAATGATAACAGCACAACAAGTCAAACGACCATGAATCACCTGTCACCTATTCATATACACAACTGATAACGACGACGATGATGATGAACCATTTCCATACATTATGCAGCAATAGCGAAAATCATCGGGATTATTATTATTATTATTGCTAGACTCACGATACAATACACAAAAATAAATACTAGCACCGCGTCAAAAAAGGAATAACAATTAATATATAAATAAGGTAACTCACCAGTTGATGATGTTGATTTTTTTATTTCCTAGCTAAGCCCACGTCGAATATTGGGTTTGATGATGATTTTTTCTTCTTTTTTTCAAATTTAAAGCCCGTATTTCTATATATATTTCAGCATAGATTTACTGCCAAATGAATATATTCATAAAAAAGCCTTTAGCACCCCAGACAATCCCCAAAAAAAGCACATATTCAATATAACAAAAAACTCCATTTCAACATAGATTTACTATCAAATAGTAGCATTTCAGTATAGAGCAAAAAGCCCAAAATATTAAGAATCAGCTTAGATTTACTGAAAAAGCCCTCGACAACCGAAACAAAGGCCAAAAGCATCTAGAATCACAAAAAAATGTCCATATATTAAGAAACAACTAAAACATACATCCATTTCAACATAGAATCACCCAAAAAAATTCGCATATATATTACTCAAACTCAATGACTAAATAATAATATATTCACTGCCAAACAATCATGAATCACCTATCACCTATTCACACACCCAATTCAAAAATACCATTTGCTCATGTCACACAATTAACCTTGAACACTAATCGCACGACCCACTGAAGATGTATACACCTGATAACAAATACCCAACAAACCAAAAAACAACTATGCATCACACACCCCAAATTGAAAAAATACTGATAATAAGTACAAATCCCCAACCCACTGAAGATGTACTCACCTGATAACAAATACACAACAAGCCAAACATCCATGAACCACATCTGAACAAAATTAAAACAATTGATAACAACACTATTACTATATTTTTGTCCCTCAATTAACCTACTGCAAACTTTAACCGAAACAAAAGTCAGAAACACAAACAATTTAATATATCATATGAATAATGCGTATCCCCTAAAGTATGCAATTAATAATATATCCATATAAAAACTCAAAATTGTAGCGCTAAAAATAGCCCATATTCAATATATATATATATAGCAAAAAGCCCGATAGTCTAAAAGCATACAGAATCAACAAAAAATGTCCATATATTAAGAAACAGCTAAAACATACATCCATTTCAAGACAGAATCACCCAAAAAATTCCCATATATATTACTCAAACTCAATGACTAAATAATAATATATTCACTGTCAAACAATCATGAATCACCTATCACCTATTCACACACCCAAATTTAAAATACCATCTGCTCATGTCACACAATTAACCTTGAACGCTAATCACCCAAACCTAATACATAATTCACTTACCGAGATAACAAGTACAAATCCACGACCCACTGAAGATGTTGACACCTGATAACAAATATACAACAGACCAAAACAATCATGAATCACACATCTCAAATTGAAAAAATACTGATAACAAGTACAAATCCACAACTCATTGAAGATGTACACACCTGATAACAAGCACACAACAGACCAAAACAACCATGAATCACACACCTCAAATTGAAAAAATACTGATAACAAGTACAAATCCATAACCCACTGAAGATGTACACACCTGATAACAAATACCCAACAAGCCAAAACGACCATGAATCACACACCTCAAATTGAAAAAATATCGATCGCCAACTACTGATAACAACCATTAATCACAACCCAAAATTAAAAAAATATCGATCATCCAAAGATAACGATCATGAAACATCCGCCCCCCTCCGATTACCTCATTTCCTAGGGGGGCCACTTCCGGAATTATCATATATGGGCATGGCTTTTTTCCTATGCAAAAACTGTCCCAGATCCGCTATAAAGAATCACCAAAAATTCCCATGACGATGATGAACCATTTCCATACAAATACACGAACAACACAAAATCCCCATATATATTACTCTATCCAATGACTCAACAAAAAAAGCACAAACCATTAGCAAAAAGCCCGACAATCCATTAACAAAAAGCCCCGATACTCAAATTACTACATCTGATAAGAACAACAATTACTACAACCAATAAGAATACTACAAACTACAACAATTACTACGCCTGATAAGAACAGCAATTACTACACCTGATAAGAGCATCAATTAATACACCTGATAAGAGCATCAATTACTACTCCTGATAAGAGCATCAATTACTACCCCTGATAAGAAACATACTACAAACAACAGCAATTACTGCCCCCGATAAGAACAACAATTACTACAGCTAATAAGAATACTACAAACTACAACAATTACTACACCTGATAAGAGCATCAATTACTACACCTGATAAGAGCATCAATTACTACCCCTGATAAGAGCATCAATTACTACCCCTGATAATAACAACAATTACTACACCTGATAAGAGCATCAATTACTACTCCTGATAAGAAACATACTACAAACAACAGCAATTACTGCCCCTGATAAGAACAACAATTACTACAGCCAATAAGAATACTACAAACTACAACAATTACTACACCTGATAAGAGCATCAATTACTACACCTGATAAGAGCATCAATTACTACACCTTGATAAGAACCCACAACCCCCCGCCAACCATGAATCACTCCCACAAACTGCCTTCGCCACCCACCAAACATATCTCAACCTTGACATACAGCTTTCGGATGTGATGAGTCATCGTGTCTATAAATAGAACTTTGGGGCAGAAACTGTCCCGGAACACCCCAAACCCTACTACTTACGCCATCCCTCCATCGCAGACAAGGTCTGCCGCGCTGTCTCCTTCAATACATCCTGCCACAAAGGACTTTCCGTGCAGGGTCCTCTTCGCTCATTCGACCTAGGTGTCCCGCCCACCGGAGTCTACCGAGCTTGATTTTTCTTACAATATGAGCTTCAAGGTAGATTGCGTACAACTCATGGTTGTATCGTCTCCGGAATCGTCCTCCCTCACATACGGGGCCAACAATTCTCCTTAAGACCTTTCTCTCGAACGCGGCCAAGAGTTCAGAGTGCCTTTTATTAAGCACCCAGGTCTCGGATCCATACATGAGTAATGGTAAGACCATGGTCTTGTACAGTAGTAGCTTGGATGTTCTGGATAAATTTCGGGATTTAAAGAGCCTTGATAGACCATAGTAGGCTTTGTTGGATTTAATCAGCTGTTCGCGTATTTCTTCTTCCATATTGTTATCGGCTGATACTATTGACCCAAGGTAGTTAAAGGATTGCACTACTTCAAATTCGTGCTCCGCTACCCTGATAGTTTGACCAACGTTAGGTCTTCTCTTCGCAGAAGTTGCCACCATATATTTGGTTTTTCCCTCATTAATGCGCAGTCCCAGTTTTTGTGCCGCCTGCTCGATCTGGGTGAAGGATTCCTGTACCACCGATTCGGTTCTACCGATGATGTCAATGTCATCTGCGTAGGCAAGTATCTGGCTGGACTTGGTGACAATAGTCCCTCTTGTTGTAACGCCAGAGTCACGGATTGCTTTCTCCAACGCCAGGTTGAAGAGGAGGCAGGCCAGACCGTCCCCTTGTCGGAGTCCATTATAGATGTTTATTGATTTGGACAGCAATCCCGCTACTTTTACTTGACTAGTTACGTTGGTCATGGTCATCTTACAAAGTCGTATCAATTTATTTGGAATGCCGAATTCTCTCATGGCATTATATAGTTCTACCCTAGCTATGCTGTCGTAGGCGGCCTTGAAGTCTATAAACAGATGATATAGTGGAATCTTAAATTCCAGACATTTTTCCACCGCCTGCCTAAGGGTGAATATCTGATCAATTGCTGATTTTCCTGGGATGAAGCCACACTGATATTGACCAATGATGGCTTTGGCGTATGGGGATATCCGGTCTTGTAGGATAGTGGAGAGTATCTTATAGGCGGTACTCAGCAATGTTATACCCCTATAGTTGCTGCACAGTGTGATATCTCCCTTCTTATATATGGGGCAAATTATACCACGACGCCAATCTTCCGGCATCTCCTCTTGCTCCCATACGTGCACCACGATCTCGTGAATTGCGTGATGTAACGCTGTCCCTCCTTGTTTGATCAGCTCAGGTGGTATGCCATCAGCTCCAGGGGCTTTATTTGATTTTAGCCGTCTAATGGCTTTTAGTGTTTCCTCAATGCTTGGTGGCAGCAGCATTTGGTCCTGGTCTTGCATTGGTGGAGCCTCCAATTCTTCTGTGAGCTGACCATTTAGCAATTCATTAAAGTGCACTTCCCATCGCTCCAGAATGCCTTCAGGATCGGTGATCAGATTACCCTCTTTATCCCTGCAGTAAGTGCAGCGTGGTGTGTACCGCGTCATACTGCGGATTATTTGGTAGAACTTTTCTTTTGTCTGTGAAGTCTTTTTTCAGTTCTTCTGAGCTCTTTGTATTTCTCCTCGCATACCCGCGTCCTATGAGACTGCTGCATTGCCCGGTATGCTGCATTATTACGTTCAGTCGCTAGTTTGCACTCATCATCAAACCAGTCGTTTCGATCTCTACGACTACTGCCTAAGATGGAGTTGGCAGTACTAATGACAGTATTCTTAAGGCGTGTCCATTTCTCTTCTACGCCCGGCATTCTGGCCCCAGGATTTACTCTCCCTCCGTCGAGCTCTTCGAGGGCGAGTCTTAACGCATGACCAAAGGTGTTGCTGGTGTTCTCATTGCGTAAAGCAGCCGTGTTGATTCGAACCTGATCCGCGGATGCAATACGTCTCCGTAAGGCAATCCGCGCTCGGAAAACTGTACCAACAAGATAGTGATCCGAGTCGACGTTGGCACCTCGGTACGTTCGTACCGTCATCAGCCTCGAAGAGTGGCGGCGATCTATCAACACGTGGTCAATTTGGTTGCGAGTGGCTCCATCAGGTGATACCCAGGTGGCTTTGTGGATATCTTTACGCGGAAACAATCTCACAACTGCACTAATGCAATCGCATTAGCATCTTCAATGCTCCACACCTTAAAGAGATCAAATCATTAACCTAAAAGAAAACTTACCTTCCATCCATCCCTTCCCATACAATTCCCCGTAAGATTTTTTGCTCAACTTATCAGGAATTCCAAACCAATTTGGCACCTTTGGTGCCAGGCAAATTCCCCTAGACGAATTCCTAATAACAAAGGATTTGGATTACATACTATGTAACCTTCACCAGGGACCATAAACATTGCGCTGTCTATTTTTCAGCTTCGCCATGTGTATGATAAATCTCTTAACGTACACATTGGCTGGCGAACTACACCCAAGAAACCAAAACAAATATACGCATCTCGCGTCTTTTGGCACCAATCAATCCTACAGCATAAGCAAATGCAAATAGGAATTCAATACCCTACCCTTACCAGCGAGGCCATAAACACCATTTCCCTGTAATCTAGCTAAAAACCATTAGCACATCTCCACATTGCATTGTCGCCTATTTATTTAGCCGCAATGCACATCTCAGACAAAGACCCAAACGTTCCCTTGGTCTTTTCATATTTCGGGATCTGCTTCTCATCAGCAGCGGCAAGAGCAAACAGAAAACCAATTATCATCCAAGGAGATTCGGTTTGTTGCTTTACCGAACTCGCATCTAATGAATGCACATTTTCCCTTTCTTTGTCTCAGATTCATTCCCATGGCCTTGTGTATGAAAAAACCAGTGTGATATTCATTCACACATACACATACATCGCCAAGTATTTCTTCCTTGTTTTCACCACGAGAGAAACACTTTCTTTCTCGGGAAAACTGACCCCCGGTTGCGAAGTGGCTCTGCATCGAACAGAGCAACACGGAGTCTAATTCCATCTGCCGACCACGCTGGTCGCGCGCCGAGGAGGCGAATATACCCACCCCCGAGTCGTGGCTAGTGTTTTGTTAAATACCGTAATGTAATTTAAAGTCAATATACCGTGGAACGAACAACCGAATAACTAAAATGTGCCCGGTGTCAGTGAGTGTCAAATGTGAATCAGGTAAAAAAAAAACAAAAATAAATACTTGTACTCGTAACATCTCTTTCAAATAATGACGGATACAACAAATTAAATGCATCAAAATACTTGGATACATACAAACCAAATAAAGTAATCATTTAATAAACAATCAACAGTGTGCTTTAATTTCTATCTGGTGGACAGTGTTTTTGTTTACTCCCGATTGTGGACAAACGTGGCGGCGTTTCGTTCTTCTCTCGGTTCGTTTCAGCGGAACTTATTATGATGGAGGAGGAAGATGAACGGAGTGCCCATGCCTGGCACTATACTTCCTCCCCACAGTCCCCTTATCACAAGACTGATATCCGTATAATCGAAAGTATTCAACGTCGCTTCCTTCGGTTCGTTCTTCGAGGGCTAGGGTAGGAAAACCCATTAAATCTTCCCCCGTACATTAACCGTCTCAAGTTAATCACCCTCGGAACCCTTAAGGAGCGCTGGGTTCTGGCTGATATACTGTTCATTCATCGGGTCCTCTCTGGTTCGGACGACTGCGCCCACCTCCTTAACTTAATTCCTCTGAACACAAAAATAGGTGTAATCCTCGACTAACCTACCCCCCCCCCCCCCCCCCCCCCCTCGCCATACCTCTTATGGTCTCAACGAACCCCTTTCGCTGATGGTGAGAAATGTCAACTCCAACTGCACCTTGTTCGACTTCGATCTCTCTACCCATACTCTCAAGCACCGCCTTCTAAACCATTCTCAACACTAATCTTAAGCGGCGCTTTCTACACTTTACTCTAACCTGCCCCCACCTCCCACCCCTACTCCTGCCCTCTTAATATGTCCTGGTTACCTTCGGTTAAGCTTAGTTAAGTTAGTTCTTACGTTCTTTAGTTTGTAAAGTTATATATGCTTTAGCTCATCAGTACTTATATTGCTTGAATTAAGCCGATAAATGGGGTGGTAGCCCCACTAAACTAAACTAAACTAAACGAAACTACTTAAGCTGTGATTACTACGTTAATGCCTTGATATAAGGTGCTA
Organism: Microdon myrmicae; assembly: GCA_963931805.1. Classification (NCBI taxonomy): domain Eukaryota; kingdom Metazoa; phylum Arthropoda; class Insecta; order Diptera; family Syrphidae; genus Microdon; species Microdon myrmicae. The sequence goes on along the minus strand of OZ007502.1, from coordinate 31,672,593 downwards.
ATACTTTTTTCTCGATCTCCTTTTGGTGCTGTACACTTCACTATGGTTCCATGTAGCCGAAAATTCCTCTGAAATTTTTAGGCCTGCAAATGGGGATCAATATGTAAAGATCTTTAAAAAAAGGAGCAGCAACTATTTCTTTTTTCAGTAAAACCGATACTTCAACTATACTCCCTAATAGGTGCACAAAAACCTTTATACATAAAGCATAACGACAGCGGCAGCTTAATTACACATTGCTGGTCTGTAAACCCATTCTTGCAAAACTATAGGAAAGGCAAACCCCCACAGTCGTTCTTTCAAATATGATATTCAAACTTTCTCTTAATACGCAATGGCAAATTCAGAGCAATGAATGTAAAGTACTTAGCTCACTATAGTCCGCACCTTAATAACATCGCCCACAAATTTCCGGTCGAAAATAACAACGTCCGAGGTAGTCTAACTATTCCATCAATCTTCGCACACCCAATCCATTTAGCCCCGATCTGGGTGACATCATTCCCCTCCAGCTTGACCAATACCCACAAAATTATCTTGTCACATGCTACTGATCGATTGTTTATCGCATCAGAGCATACTGGACACTTTCCGATGTCGTTGCTACATCCAAGACCTTCGAGCTCCATGGATCATATAGCCAGATGGAAGAACTCGAGTACCCACTGCGATGTGCATACGATACACTTTCCGCTCAATATGTTCATTTAATGACAGCAGTTACTGAAATGGCTTACAACTTACATCTAGCTTTATATGGCGTAGCTTGGGCATATAGACGGTGGACAGATCCATGTCCGAGCCATATGGAGCCACAACGAACATCTTGTTAAGGTCACGCTGGTGTTGGGTGTGTGTGACCCCAATGTTACGACACATATTTCGTGAACGGGAGCTGTTTATAGTTTTGTTGTCGGAGAGTTGTAACGACTAATCTATTCCATTGGGTTCAAGAAAGAATATTTGGCGTTTCTAGTGAAAATTGACGTAATTTCCTTTTTCATATTCTTTTTATTATTATTTGAACACAGTGATATTCATTTAAATATTGTGCAATGTCCTGCCATTTCCCGGCTACACCCATTTACAGTAGATCTTCTGAGTTGTACCTTTTGAAACCTGACGTCAGTGCTTTTTGTAGTGCTCTTTTAAAATCCATTTACTAAGCTCTAAGGTAAATACAATCTAAGGAATCAAAGTGAATTTTTGCACAATCATTTTTTGCGGGCTTGGATGCCAAATGGCGAACACTCAAAAGCAGGCGAAGTAAAGTGTGTTCATACTAGAGGTATACTATGTGAATTGGGAAGGACGTCGAAGCATCAAATCGTCATTTTTTTTTGACATTTGTAAAGTTGAAGCATTAGTAAATTGAACCATGGAACGATATACGATTTAGCAACGCGTTAAGAAAGTTCAGACGTTTGCTAAAATGGGGGTTCCAAAATAAAAAAAAAACGATCAATGGCTTAGAGTACACACCTTTTCAGGTCCGTATCAGCGAGAGGCTTTTGATTGTACTGAGCGTCCGGACATATCGATTCGTCATCGACCCCGAAATTAACCTTTGCATCAACCGCCTTATTGAAGATTTTGAAGAAGGATTTATATCTGCACGTGTACAAAGTCGAGTTGATTCATGCCTGCCGACCATTTGCAGCGTCGCTCAATGGGTACATCAGATTGGTCACAATTAAGGCATGCGATTGAATACTCTTTTCACACTTACAAAGCCTTTGTTTTAACAGTCGGGATAATATAATCTGATTTTTACTAAAAAAAGGTTTTAATTGTCTCTACTTTCTTTTAACACGAAAGATTTCTCACTTGCAGTGAGATATTATCAAAAAACTGTATTATTGATTACCATTTGTTAATTTTAAAAAGTATTCTAAGAATTTTATTTCAATAGACACAACGTACACCTAATCAAAGTGAAGAACACAGTACAAAAAAATTCGAAAAAAAAACATCTTCAGCGCCATATACCACAGCATTAATGTAGCAATCACATCTTAATCAGCGTGGCCATGATCTGATGCGTCGGTGCTTTGGTTGTAAGCTCTTCTAGCATGGACTTGAATCACGATTTTGACTACCATCGCAAAATGCTGCTTGGGTTCTGACCAAGTACAATCTTCATAGCTCCAAAGAGTCAATCTTTCATAGACTCTGTAAAGTTATTTCAAAACCAACTGTTGCACGTCGCAACTAGTAATAATGGGGATTCTTCTTACGAGGGTTGCCTCTTATGTTTCGGAATTTGGCAACCCTAGTGTTGCAATCCGGCAATTGACAGCTCTGTCGTAAAGTTGGACATTTTTGAGGTTATACGCACTCAGAACGTTTTGACATACGAGCGCTATTTGTGTTGTTTACAGTAACTTAAAAGATTCATCTCGGCCCAAAAATGGAATTAAATCGTCAACATTTTCGTGCGATTATTTTTTACAACTTTCGGCGTGGATTAACTCAGCAACAGTGCATGGATGAACTTAATTCAATTTTTGGTGATGAAGCTCCATCAAGGACCAGTGTTTATCGATGGTATGGTGAATTCAATCGTGGTCGTAGTTCACTCCAAGATGAATTTCGTGAAGGTCGTCCAAAATCAGTTGTTGTTCCGAAAACCATTGATGCTGTGCGCGAACTGATATTGGAAGATCGTCATGTGACCTATCGTGAGATTGAGACAACCTTAGGCGTTAGTGGGACCAGCATACATTCAATATTGCATAAACATTTGACTATCAAAAAAATTTGTTCGCGTTGGATCCCACACAATTTGTCAATCGCCCAAAAAAAGGTTCGTGTCAATTGGTCGAAAGAAATGCACAAAAAATACGGTCGCGGTGCTTCGAAACACGTCTATGACATCGTGACAGGTGATGAATCGTGGACTTACGCGTGTGAGCCCGAAAGTAAACAGCAGTCGACTGTCTGGGTGTTTCAAGATGAGCCAAATCCAACAAAAGTTGTTCGCGCACGAAGCACTTCCAAGCAAATGATCGCCTGTTTCTTTCGGAAAAACTGGACATGTCGCAACCGTACCACTAGAACAACGCAGAACAGTCAATTCTGAGTGGTACACAACCATTTGTTTGCCAGTTGTCTTCCAAGAAATCAGGAAAACCAACCGCCGAAGGCGGATCACTCTTCACCACGACAATGCGAGCTCTCACACATCGGCTGCGACAACTGCATTTTTGAGCATCCAAAACATCGATTTGATGGGTCATCCGCCGTATAGTCCTGACTTGGCACCCACTTGACTTCTTTTTATTCCCGCACTTAAAAAACAAACTGAGAGGTCAACGTTTTTCCACACCTGAAGAAGCGGTTGCTGCATTCAGAATGCATGTGTTGGAGATACCTCAATCAGAGTGGCAAAAGTGCTTCGACAATTGGTTCAAACGCATGCAAAAGTGTATAGATCTTCATGGGGAATATTTTGAAAAACAATAAAGTGATTTTCGATGATCAATATTGGTTTTTGTTCTCTAATCCCGAAATATAAAAGGCAAACCTCGTATAATGCTTGGAAATAACACTCCGCACTCTCCAGTAGATGTTTTATTTTGTGTCACAACCTCTGAGCTGGATATCGATTACATTTAGTTGTAACACGAGAAATACTGGGGCGAGGTCAAAAGAACTGTGGGGTGGAGAAGTATAGTGCCAGACACGGACACACGGTTCACTTCTTCCCCATCACTTCCACTAAAAGTTCCACGAATGTTCATCACCAAATAAATGAAACGCACTGATTTGGGTTAATGTTAATTGCTATTGGATTTTATTTATCTTAATTTTATTTCGTTGAACTTAGTTACATTTTGTTGTTTCAAAATAACATTACTTTACGCACTTATAATTTCTGTGTCACTACTAGAATTAACTGTGGCACAAACTCGCCACAAAAAATTGAAAACGACAAGTTCGACAAAACTCCTGCGACTCCACCGTAAATATCTACGCTCCTCCGCCGCGGTGCGGGGGGCGGGAGCTCGTGCGTGCGATCAGCGTGGTCGGCAGATGAAATTCGACTCAACGATATCCTCTCCAATAAGGATATCGTTTTTTACCTACCACCAGAGACACGTAAAGTCTCTCTTGGTGGTATAGGAAACCAGATCTTGTGATAAAGGTCATGGTGGTATGTGTGCGATCGTTCAGATCGATGCCATTCACACGTGCTCGACAGCAGTAGAACAACGAAACAGGCAGGCGGCAAAGACAAAAGGGAGAAATTACCAAATGCGCCGTTGATAATGCGGATCATTGTTTACGCGATGCCTCGTCGCTATTATCGACGTTGGGAGAAAAAAGGTGCTAAAAGCAAATTGGATGTTTATGGCATCCCTGGCTGCAGTAAAAACCGGGTTCATGTTTGCATTAGGAAATGCTGGAGAATTTGGTTTCAGCGTCTATTGCGCTAATTATATGTAGCTGCTTGGGTTGTTTATTGATAAGAAAAACAAAGGTTGCCAGGCAATGTGTATGGAAAGGTAGATGACGCGGCTGGGAAAATAGACGGCGCAATATTTATGGTCCCTGTCATGACGGTTACATTGAATGCAATCCGAATCATTTTGTTTACAGGAATTTGTCTCGTACCGAATTGGTTTAGAATACCAGATAAGCAAAGAAAGAAATCTTACGGAAAATTGTATGCGAAGGGATGCATGAAAAGGTAAGTTTTCTTTATAGGGATTTTAAGATTATAGATGGTGATCTATATAATGCGTGAAGCATTTACAGGTACTAATACTGTTGCATTAGCGAACTTAAAGAAGTTGGGTAGTAATTATGGGGGTTTTTTAGGTAAGTGGACCGTAGGGTTTGGCGGAACCGCTACAGAACAGTACAAGAGTACTGCTCTTGATCGGCAATAACACGAAAAGTACGAGAGAGAAAAAAGGATGAATCGATTAGGGTGAGTAGGAAAGCGATAATCACGTTTATGATCGAACAAGGAAAAAGTCGACCAGGATAAAAGCAAGAGTACAACGGTTTAAAAGAGAATATATCGGAGTTCAATAAAAGGCACGGCGAGGTTTTTAATTGAATCCCGCATCAGACGCCAAAGAGGTGATCATTCGTTTACCACAGTAGTCAAGACCTATCGGTCTTGTATGATTTCTTTCCCACCACCCCTCCATCCAAGTAGTTAGAGAACACCTGAACTAACCCTATCCACACTATCCTTAGCTGCCCCCCTCCCTTTTTTTTGTTTTTCAGATATCTCGAGACCGAGCCCAACATCCTCACGGATGTGAGTGATTCTGCTTATCGCAAGATGACAAGAAGCCAGAGACAAGATGAAGGACACATCTGTCCTTGTCTCAACAAAGTCGGCCTCTCGCCACCCATTTTTTATATTTTTTTTTATTAATCGAATCCATTTCATAGTATTCAGCAATTAACTCGGTATACTTCAGTTGGATTGACATAGGGAACAAAGGCGAGCTAGATAAGAGCAACACGACAGCTGTGCTCCAAAATCAGTTGAAAATAATTTGTTATCGAGAGAATAAAATCGTGTATTATCCGAAGTACGCGTACGTCAAAAGAGATCACCGGTAACAGTGGGAGCAAACATACAGGACAACTCTGATGGCTTTCAACCCGGCAAAGGTCAGGACGATCCTTGACCCTGTTCAATCCAAATTGACATGCAGTCTCCACGTGACACCCCTGGATAGCTACTTTGGCACCCGTCATCCCAAGAAAGGTTGAAGCAAAGATAATAACATTGCCCGGAAAAACTAATTATTATGGAAAATTTAACAAGCGTCGGATATGGACCGGATACACGACGACGACCACGGAAACGAAAATGGCTAAATAATTTAAGAATTTTCTCATGGAACGTCCGCTCATTATACAAAGCACGAGCTGTGCAGCAACTAGCCAATGCCCTGACCGAATATAAGGCTGAGATAACAGCATTATAAGAAATAAGATGGGCGGGGAGTGGTGTTATTCAAAGAAACGAGTATGACACTTATTATAGCTGTCATGCAAAACACCATGTGCTTTCTAGTCAGCCAAAAACTGAAGCCTACCATTGTCGGCTTTAATGCAATAGACGAAAGGCTATGCGCTCTTCGCGTGCGAAGCAAGTTCTAAAACATAAGCCTCATAAACGTTCACGGATCTACAGAGGAGTCCCTTGAAGACGAAAAAGAAGAATTCTACGACAACGTCGAACGGCCCCTCAATGCCTGCCCAAGATACGATGTGAAAATAGTTCTTGGTGATTTGAATGCAAAAATAGGTCGGGAGCCGGTTTTCAGGCACTACGCAGATTCCCATAGTTTGCATGAGAACACTAAGGACAATCGACTTCCACTCATCGAACTGGCAGCAGTAAAGAACTTGGTCGTTGCAAGTACCAGGTTTCCGCGTAAAGATATCCAAAAAACTATCTGGATATTACCTAATGGAGCCACTCGCAGCCAAACTGACCACGTGTTGATAGGTCGCCGTCACTCCTCGGGACTGATAAAGGTACGAACGTACCGAGGTGCCAACGTCGACTTGGATCACTATCTTGTTGGTATAGATTTCCGAGCGCGGATTTCCTTACGGAGACGTATTGCATCCGCGTATCAGGTTCGAATCAACACGGCAGCGTTACGCAATGAATACCAATAAAACCTTTGGTCATGCGTTAAGATTCGCCCTCGAAGAGCTCGATGGAGGGAGAGTAAGTCCTGGGGCCAGAATTCCGGGCGTAGAAGAGAAATGGACACGCCTTAAGAATACTATTCAGTCATTAGTACCGCCAACTCCATCTTAGGCAGTAGATGTAGAGATCGGAGCGACTGGTTTGATGATGAGTGCAAACTATCGACTGAACGTAAGAATGCTGCATACCGGGCAATGCAGCAGTCTCATAGAACGTGGGTATGCGACGAGAAATACAAAGAGCTCAGAAGATCTGAAAAAAGATTCCACAGACAAAAGTAAAGTGCCTGGGAAAAAACGCCTGTCTGTGAAACAGAGAAAAGTAGAGAGCGAGGTGCGCAACAGGCGCGGAAGGTCTACCAAATAATCCATAGTATGAGGCGATACATGTAGGGGTTTTGTTAATATTGTGGTGCCTACATGGGCACTGGTTCGGATTCCTCCCCCAACTTCTCTTCTGCCCCAACTTCTGTGTCGTCGAAACTGTTTGACCTGTTCACTAGATAGTTAATGAAACAACCACTCTCTTTGTTCTTACTGTATTTTTCTGATTCAACCAAAAGATATAAGATTTTGTATATACATTCAATTTATCCAGCACAGTGTCATTTAACACATAAGGATTAATAGACTTTAATTCATTTGAACTTAATTTAACTGCGAAGTGTTGTTCAGTCATACGTAAGGATCATCTTCATCATCGGCACTACAACCGGTCTTGGCCTCATTTAGCAAGTCCTGAGGCTTGTTAAATTTTCCATAATGATTTGTTTTTTTTTTTTCGGGAAAGTTCATTAGTCTTGCGCCACATACGTAAGAATATACATTTGATTTATTCAGCTCACTGGCATTTAACATATAAGGAATAATACTCTCATTTAACACATATGGATTATTAGGCTGTAATTCATCTTAACTTAATTTAACTTCCAAATATTGTTCAGCCATACGTAAGGTATACATTCAATTTATTCAGCACACGGTCATTTAACACATAAGGAATAATGCTGTCATTTAACGCATAAAGATTTTTAAGCTGTAATTCACTTTAACTTAAGCCCACGTATACGGGAATTCATTTTACCAAATTGGTTGTGTTTGGCGACTACAAGCCCGACCGGGTGACTCACAAACGATTCTATGAAAGAAAAACCGACTGCTGGTGTTAAAGCTCGAGTTGACTAGGTGGCTGAAAGACTCTTGGTTTAGCTTAACGTGGAGTGCCGATTTCCCTCCACGGAATCTGATATTAGACTGGTTAGGTCACCGAAGACGACAGCATAGCGAAAATCATCCATCGCCTCGGTGCCCAACAAGGGATGATTTACTTTGCATCGGCACAAAGGGCGCGAAATATACACATACATACATACGATGATTGCCTCTTTGCTCATGGTGTGTGTGTCCACAAGTTAGCGGAGCGTGGATCGACCGAATCCATAAGGGGAACATTAGATAGCATGGTTGCAGCTGGTGCAATTATCTTAAAGTAGATATTTGGTGTTTACACAATCAGCAACTGCGTACAGCATTTATGCTGATCGCGCACATCTTGCCGGCATCTTAGTCGAATTCTCGCTGGTAATTTTCCATTTTTGAGAACTCGACCTCGTTTGACGGTCAGCCGTATGCCATAATGTATTTGTCGATCGGATGACCGACCGATGTGGGCATAGGTAAAAGAAAGGAAAAGAAGAAATATCTCCTGCACGTGTGTGGCAGACTCGCCAGGAGATATTTCATCGATGTGCTTCGGGTAATGTTGGTTGCTTGGTGGTACAACCAGATTGCTTTTAAGGCACATAATGCGTTTTATGCGACCATGCCCTTGTGGAAAAAGTTTGTTGCTGATGGATTTTGCATCAGCGAAATTATAATTCTAAAACATTTCAGGTGATAGTTGGTACAACTATAGGAAGGTAAGTACATGTTTTCCAGGGTTTTTGTGTTTCAGGAAACTGTTTCTTCATCATAGGTTGTAAGGTAAGTAGTGTCGTTCAATGGAACTGCCAGAATACCTGTTTAAAATCGTTTTTGGATGCTCTAGGTTGGGAGTTTTCGAACGGTTAATGGGAAGGTGAGTAGTGGCGATCAAGGGAACCGCCACTTACACACCGCGCTGCACTTTCTGCAAGGATAAAGAGGGTAATCTGATCACCGATCCTGAAGGCATTCTGGAGCGATGGGAAGCTCACTTCAATGAATTGCTAAATGGTCAGCTCACAGAAGAATTGGAGCCTGCCGCCACAAAGTATTGAGGAAACATTAAAAGACATAAGACAGCTCAAATCAAATAAAGCCCCCGGAGCTGATGGCATACCAGCTGAGCTAATCAAACAAGGAGGGGCAGCAAAGGAGATGCCGGAAGATTGGCGTCATGGAATAATTTGCCCCATACATAAGAAGGGAGATATCACAGTGTGCAGCAACTATAGGGGTATAACATTGCTGAGAACTGCCTATAAGATACTCTCCTCTATCCTACAAGATCGGATAGCCCTATATGCTAAAGTCATCATTGGTCAATATCAGTGTGGGTTCATACCAGGCAAATCAGTGATTGATCAGATATTCACCCTTAGGCAGGCGATGGAAAAATGTCTCGAATTGAGGTTCCCATTATATCATCTATTCACAGACTTTAAGGCCGCCTACGGCAGCATATCCAGTTTAGAACTATATAATGGCATGAGAGAGTTCGGCATTCCAAATAAATTGACACGACTTTGCAGGTTGACCATGACCACCGTAACTAGTCAAGTAAAAATAGCGGGATTGCTGCGAATAAACATCTTTAATGGACTCCGACAAGGGGCGGTCTGTCCTGCCTCCTCTTCAATCTGGGGTTGGAGAACCCAATTCGCGACTCTATTGTCACCAAGTCCAGCCAGATACTTGCCTACGCAGGTAACATCCACATCATCGGTAGATCCGATTCGGCTGTAGAAAACTGCTTCACACAGATCGAGCAGGTGGCACAAAACTGGGACTGCACATTAATGAGGGAAAAACTAAGTACATAGTTGTAACTTCTGCGAATAGAAGCCTTTTGGTCAAACTATTAGGGTATGGGATTACGAATTTGACGTAGTGCAATCCTCTAACTACCTTGGGTCAATAATATGAGCCGATAACAATATGGAATAAAAATACGGGAACGGCTGATCAAATCCAACAAAGCCTACTATGGTCTTTCAAGGCTCTTTAAATCCCGAAATTTATCCAGAATATCCAAGCTACTACTGTACAAGACCATGGTCTTACCAGTACTCATGTATGGCCCAAACCTCGGTGCTCAATAAAAGGCACTCTTAACCATTAGCCGAGAGAAAAATCTTAAGGAGTATTTTTGGCCGACGACGACTCCGGAGACGCTACAACCATGAGTTGCACGCGATCTATCACGAAGCTAACGTTGTAAGAAAAATCCAGCTCGGTAGACTCCAGGTCTGCGGGACACCTAGCTCGAATGAGCGAAGAGGAGCCTGCCCAGAAAGTCTATTGTGGCAGGATGTATGGAAGGAGACCTTGTCTGCGATGGAGGGATGGCATAGACCAGGACGTCCAGGCCCTGGGAGTGCCAAACTGGATGACATCGGCTCGAAATGAGGACTGGCGGAGAGACTTGCTAAATAAGGCCAAGACCGGATCCCGCTTGTAGTGCCGATGATGATGATGATGATCACATTTAGTAAATTCGTAGATTGTATTATTAATATTATTATTATTATTATTATTATTATTATTATTATTATTATATATATATATATATATATATATATATATATATATATATATATATATATATATATATATATATATATACCATCATCATCATCATCGGCACTACAACCGGGGACCGGTCTTGGCCTTATTTAGCAAGTCCTGAGGCTTGTTAAATTTTCCATAATGATTTGTTTTTTTCCGGGCAAGGTCATTAGTCTTGCGCCAGAGGCTGCCCGACGGGGAATCGAACCCCGGTCCCCTGCGTGATAGGCGGGTATACTAACCACTATACTATCGAGGAGCCATATATGTATATATACATATATATATATATATATATATATATTTATTTTTTTTTTTTTTCTTTTTGATTAAGAAAAACTGCCAAAGTACTCCGCCATAACTTCGCATGAGCTGTCCAACACCCTTCATAAGGAACAAGTACGTCGGGCTTACTGTCCCCTTTTTACGTGAGCTTATAGACTTTAGCAGGGAGAGTGAAGAATGTGGATTGAATACACGATGAAACAGATGAGAAGTAAAACATTGAACCATCAAACCAACGGCCGCGTGTTGGAATCAGATCGTTATTCGCAGGTACGCTCAACTGATGCGGAGTTGCAATGTTATCCCTATGGTATACGGCTCTGATGCTTTGCTTATTCGAATTTCTTTCGGAGTGTTTGACTCTTTTGGTGACAAGTCAAGGAACAACGACAGAAACTACGGCAGCAACAGAAGCAACAGAAGCAACAGCAGGACTAACCGACCCAACAGAAACATCAGATACAACCACCAACAAATAGGAAAGAGAAGGTGCCTACAATTATAATTAGCCTCATGGAGGCTAAAAATATTATCCAACTTGGGAAGTTTACTTACAACATCTTTAAAACAAAACGATTAAAAAACAGCAAAAATGTTTAGGCAATAGTTTGAGAGACTATCACACCATTAAAGATGTGTTAGAGAATGACCGCTGGATAGGCTACCCGATGCTCCTCACAGCAGTTCGACAAACCTCGATACAGCACGGACCAATTTCGTGAGAGTATATAGTATCTAGCGGTTGAAGGTAGATTCAAAGCGCTGTAGAAGATTAAAATCAAAGCATCGACCGCCGATGTAGGGATGTTTCGACTTTCTACATAACCCGAGATTGTTCCATGAATGCTCTGGTTCACTGCGCTTGGATGTGTATAATCTGTTGGAATCGCACCAAACACACTTAGAACTTGAGGGTCGGCTCGACAAGTTCGGTCCACAAGCTTCGTGATCTCCAATTAGAAGCTGGCAACGTTTCAAGGGCTAGACTAGGAGCAGTACCCGAGTACGCCCGCTAGCTACGGCCAACATAACTTTGAATTATTAGCTTCCAAATCGTTTCGATTATGGTACATACATTCTTCCAGTCGGTCGTAAACATCGCCTATTCGGTTTAATCTTTTAAACTGTTACATCCGATCGCTAACAGCCCACACACCGAGAATATGATCGATCAACGACATCAAGTTCCAGATGCATCCCCCGATCAATACTCGTGCCGACATCTACATCCTCTCCCATTCTTCTTTTTTTATAATTATTTTTTTTTAATTATATATATATATATATATATATATATATATACATTTTTTTTTTTTTTTTTAATTACTACTTTAGTGTTTAAGTTAGCCTGTAAGGTATTATATTTATATTAACTTAAGCTTGGATTAAGCCTAATAAATGAATGAATGAATGAATTCTTTGCTCCCGAAAAAGGGCTGCCCGGATAACTCAAGTTGTTCGCCACAAACAATTCTTTAATACCAACTTATGAAGGGATATTATTTACCTTAAACGTGGCTTTCCATCCACCCGCCCAATGGTTATTTGTAATAGTAGAAACTTGGCTCTGAAGTTGGTTGCATCAAAACATACTTGAACACATCCAATTCGCTCGCCATTTTGTATATATGTAGCTCAGTCATTGCTGTTTTTAGTCATTTACAAGCTGTCATTCCGTGTGCATCAGTTGTATAAGAGATGGGTGTCGATAGGCAACATTTACGCCATTGCATTCTATTCTGTTTTCAAATGAGAAAAAAATGCTGCTCAAACTATGGAATTGATTAATTCGACTTTGGGAAAGCATTATCCGAGCCTTTTAACAGTATAAAAATTGTTTGCTAAATCTCGTGAAGGAAATTTTAGTTATGGGGGCGCTCCACGGCCGGGTCCAGTGAAAAATTTGATGACGAAGAACTTCGTCGTACTGGATGAAAATCCATGTCAAACTTAGGAAGAGCCTGCAGAGCGGTGAGGGGAGTCTCACCGAGCAATCATCATCATCATCATCGGCACTACAACCGGGAACCGGTCTTTGCCGTATTTAACAAGTCTGAGCCTTGTTAAATTTTCCATAATAATTTGTTTTTTCGATTTCATCCAATGGGAAAGATATTTGGCAAAAAAGTCGAGTTTCTACTTGCACAACTTATTAGCCTTCTCACCAAGCAATATCACTTCGATTTCATCCAATGGGAAAGATATTTGGCAAAATAGTCGAGTTTCTACTTGCACAACTATTAATCGCCGATTTCAGAAACCAATTGATAAAAGCTGACCTTCTCACACATTTATAACCTGCTGCTCAACGGAACGCACAAGAAGCTAGTAGTACCGAAAACATCATTCCACAGGTCTAGTGTTGGGGGGAGGTTGTAGCTTTTCTATTTTTGTGGCTCATGGTGCTATTGGCGACCTTTCGAAGAAATTCATTGACATAAGAATGCCTTCTGGTAAGTCATTCCACACCAAAACCAATCTTTTCATCAACATTGAGACATGCGAACCATCGCTTTGGTGCCCATTCCCAAAAAACCTCGCAAATCCTGTTTGAATTGAACTCGGAAACTGCCACTCTATGGCCCTTGGGCAAACCCTCTTCACCTCCTTAAGAAAAACCTCAAAGAGTGACGTACATGTAATTACCAATGCCCCATCAATATCCGATAGGCCCCTTGCACAATTTCACACATAAGTTGCAGGGATGCAACTTCTCAACGCTGAATCCAGATTCAGTGGTGACTCTGTGAATCTTCCCCAAAACTTAGAAAATCACCACACCCTTCGCCCAGCAAAAGGCTATATCCCTACGTGTCCTAGTCTGCGTGGCTATCTCATGATGCGGTAGTCAACGGTCCCACATATGCACAGCAACCTCACGAGACATGGCTCTAAAACCAAAATTATCTGGCGACTCATACACAGGGTAAAAACAATTAGCCAAAAACGCATCATCTCCAGACGGTGGTCAACTTCGAACAACATAGGCGATAAAAGACTAATCAGAAATGCATCCAACGAAAACAAATAGATAGATCAGGTACTATGCCCTTCCCAATGCGCAAATGGTGGCCACGGAATTCTTCACCTGACTGGAATCGGGTCGTCTGCCATTCGGGGCAGGCTCTTTAGCTTTGTTAATTCACCCAAATCCAATGCTCTCGGCTTTCCAAAACGCGCCTTCAACCCTCTTATCACCTCCATTGGATCATCGGCGGTGAACAAAAGACCCTGACAGCCTCTTTCGCCCTTCCTTGTAGCGCTCTCTGTAAGCGCGCCAGATTCTGCGCATGGCTATAAGCGGATGCAGTGTCATTAAATGTTCTTTTAAACGACAACCATTCCTCGCTGGCTCCGCCGAAGTGTGGAATCTCTACCATCTGCCCTGCCGCCGCTGTCCTAGATGATGTGCGATAGCATTGCCGCCAGTCGGCAGTCCCCCAACTCTCGCCTATACGAAGGCGCCTCCATTGCCCCTATCGACGAGTACGTGCTTCAATTAGCATACAAGTACCTCGAAAGCATTCAGAACAGCGAGAACCTACTTGTACGGGACTCTTGCGTTCTTGACCCTTCTCTCTCTCGATCTCTTCGGATAAAACCCCCCCAATTTCATCCTCAGTACAAAACTGAAGAAAGCACCCTTCCCAACAACATTCCCCTCTATAATAAAGGATTCCTGGATCCATCGCATAGGGTCTACTGTTAACAAACCACACACACGAACGCACAGTACAAGACGGCACAAACACAAACATACACACCGACCAAAGCGCAGATTATCAGACGCCAAAGACGTGATCCGCGTTTACTACCGCACCCAAGACCTACCGGTCTTGTACGATTTCTTTCCCACCATCCCTCTATACAAGTAGTTAGAGAACACCTGGACTAACACTGTCCACACTATCCTTGGATACCCCATTTTTTCTTTTCTTTTCAGATATCGCGAGACCGAGCCCAACATCCTCACGGATGTGGGTGATTCTGGTTATCCCCAGATGACCAGAAGCCAGAGACAAGATGAAGGACACATCTGTCCTTGTCTCGCTAAAGTCGGCCCTCTCGCGAACCCATTTTTTTTTTCGCCAGTCGGCAGTCGTGTGTTGCTCCGCCCTCAGCTTCCTATGTTGCGTCGCCAACAGTGGGTGTGAGGAGACTATCAGCGATGATAAATCCTATAAATCTTCCCTAGAATTCAAAAAACCACCGGCCCAGCAAAAGGGCTATATCCTTAGGTGTAATACTCTGCGTCGCTATCTCATGATACGGGAGTAAAGTGTCTCACATCAGTACGGCCACCTGACGAGACAGGGTTGTAAAACCAAAATTAACTGGCGACTCATACACAGGGTAAAAACAATTAGCCAAAAACCCATCATCTTCAGACCCTGGCTAACTTCTAACAACATAGGCAATAAAAGACTAATCAAAAATGCATCGGACGAAGACAAATACTGCAATCGTGGTTTAACGCCGCGCCGACTAGGTTTTTCTCCACGAAAATTGACATTAAAGTAACCACCAAGAGAACCATAACGTAATTCCTATATTATGACACAGATGTTATAAAATATGTTTTCACCAAAACATGAAACGATTATTGTTGTGGGGTCGAAAATAAACACTGGCTGTGAGGTGACTATCGGCGATGATAAGTCACACAGAGGAAAATTATTACAAAAAAAGAACACTGCCAAAATGTGAGAAAATGATCCTTGTCGCGTCTTCGGACACACAGGCAGCGACCATCATGTCTGTGGTGTAGGTGCATCCGGATCATATTATCTTTTTAGAAACAAGAAATATTTTACTCCGGCCCAACTTCTTCTCCTATATAAATCCCAAATTAGACCCGCTCTCGAATATTGGTCTCATGTTTGGAGCTCGGCTCCTAAACATACCCTCGCCCTACTTGAAAGCATACAGAGACGAACGATCCGCCTGATCGGGGACTCGGCGCTGACGTCCGGACTGCAGTCGCTATCACATCGAAGGCGCGTAGGCGACCTCTGTCTGTTTTACAGATATTATCACGGGTACTGTTCTTCGGAGATTCGTAGTATTGTTCCACGCAATTCGGCTTATATGCGCTCCACAAGACAATCCGACGGATCGCACCCGTTTGTGGTTTATCTCCCGACGGCGCGAACATCCCTGCATCAGAACTCGTTCCGTTACAGAGTGGGGAAGCTGTGGAACTCCCTTCCCACGCGAGTGTTCCCGGAGCGTTACGACCTGCAACTGTTCAAAAAGAACTGTAACAGTTATTTGATGGCATCTCGGGGCGCCCACTCGGCGCTATAGGTTCGCCTCTCCCGAGAGAAGTCTAATAAAAAAAAATAAAAATAAATAAAAATAAATAAATAAAATAAAATAAACAAAAAGCGGAAGAAAACATTTGTTCGCGCGGAGAAAGCATTTGTTTAAAAATATTTACTTTATTTATTTATTTATTTATAATTAACAAATAATTCAAAATTACATATCAATAAATTAACATAATGAGCCTAGCAGCTGTGACTATTGGCTCTAATGTTTAAAAATGATAAAATTATAACATCACAATTTTTGCTAAATTTATTCTCAAGTATGTCAGACAACATCGAAGATCGATACCCCGACAAGCCTACCACCGAATTCGGATTGCGCTAAAGGGCTATCGAGGACAGCAATCACAACACATTTTGATGTGCTTAAGTTCAAGTGGGTGTTGGGGTGTTCGATTCATATTCATCATCATCATCGGCACTACAACCGGGATCCGGTCTTGGCCTTATTTCCCTCCATCGGTATCCTGTCCTTATCCGAGACTTGTTAAATTGTCCAGAATAATTTGTTTTTCCGGGCAAGATTATTAGCCTTGCGCCGTGTTCAATTCATATTACGTTTTCATTATTTCGGCTGGAAATTGTCACTTTAACTTTAAATTCACTTTCAACATCGTAAGTCACTCCCATTGGTATCTTATAAGTTAAATGAAAACACCTGAGAAATTTGGCAACTAATCTTCCTGAAACATTCCACACTCTACCTATCGAGCCATCCGCGTACTTTGCATAGTCCCCCTATATGTTTTCTTCTCTCCTTACCAAGAAATCTCCTTTAATGTTTTAGTGACCTTCTTGCCTAAATAATTTAATAAGGTGTACACCGGAAAGGTTTAGGTATTAATTGTCTAAGGCTCACGCTCTGGAGCCGCTTAAACTAATATCTGCCGCCAAAATAATAACGAAGACTCTTTCTTGGTTCGGTATTCACGGACCGTGCACACAGTTTATTGATTGATAGTCGAGCAAGAAGTGAATCGATTAAAAGTTTTGCAATTATTTGTGAGGTACGTGAGATAAAAGGATACAAAGTTACTCCCAGTATCCCGTCCATACCCTCCGTCATTGCAACAGCAGAGGATCATATCAATCATAAATGTGTTATCAAGGGATAATTCTACAGGAGCATCGCCTTACAATCCCATCTACCTGTAGTCCATCCATACACATGAACGTGTTTTCAAAAGTCAAGTTAAAAAGTTAAGAAGCCTAGGAGCCCATTACCCACAATGGTCACCGTTATTTATGTATATTTCATTGTCCTACTCGCCTCTTGAGTGCTTCGTCCTTCTTCCTCGTACATTCTGTTTCCCTTTCATTCGCTGGCCCCATCGAGAGCACGATGTTTATTTTGCTTTAGTCCAAGTCTTCTATTTTTCATCCCACTATTCGGACGAAGCGCACACGGATGCCCCCGGAATGTACATAAAAACTTGAGCGCGTCCTTCACGTGGAAAGTCTCTGATACAGCAGTAGCAACGGCCATCGCTCGGTCCTCACACAAAGAGGGGGAGGACACCCTATCCCCCGTGCCACTTCCGCCGTCGCTTTGAAAAGGGGTTGAAAGTCAGCACACGGCAAAACACGATGTCGACATCCCTACAATCATCACCCAGCATCAGAGGCCCCCAAACTCAACCCTTGTGGATCACATCTGTTCATTCGTTCCGCGAGAGCATCCATCGGCCCTGTATCCTACAAAGTTATTTACCCACAGTCGGCTATTGACTGAACGAGCGAGTGCCCTCCGACACACACTCTGGTGCGCCTTCCCCTTTTCATTCAGAAAAATTTCACCTGCATGTGTGCGTTATACCACCCTGACCGCTAGTCGGTATATAAAGGCGCTCCTTGGAAGGTGAACGTGGAAATCAAATCATAGGGGAAGTTTATTGAGAAGCGTTTGCGCAGGCTTTCGTTGTTCTCTTAAGCTTTCCACTCTCTTGGGGGGAAATCGTTTAACGCAATATTTCCAGACTTTTCGATGGAAGGTCTGATTGTCGCTCTCATTTGCTGTCTTCCGGCCTCACGAGAAGGTAAACAATTACAGTATTGGATTCTGTTTGTTTGGTTGGTGATGTTTCTGTGCGTGGCATGGAAAGTAACTCCAGTGGCTGTTTGGGGTGACTGTAGGAAAGGTGGTAAATGCATTTGGACCATATTGAGGGCAAATGCGTTTATTTCGACTCTGACGGCAACCCACCGCCACGAGCAGTGACTGAGTTTGCAGATGATGCCATGCCCTGTGTTATCGAATTCCAGGTGGATCACCTGTATGAAAGAATATTGGACGAAGGTAATAAAAATAGACAAGTTTCTTTGGGTTTACATCCTGAAATTGTGTAGTCTTGAGCATCCTCCTGATTGCTTGCCATTGCAGATTAACTCAACCACAAGAGTCTCATAGAGCCCCAAACATCACAACCACTTAATCGAAATTTTACGTAGAGTAATTAAAAGAAGATTTGTTAAAAAAAAAGTTAGATATAATCATCACTGGCGCGTCCTTCCACATCTTCCTAGGCTGCATCAACCGACTAATAACCACGCTACGATGTGTTTGTTTTTCTTTTTGCCACGAGAAGCAGCAAGTGTACAACACCCGACCAGTGCTGTTCTTACCAATATTTTTGGTATCGCTTTTTTCTCTTTTTCTTTCTCAATATAACGTCGTCAACAAGAATAAATGTCCAGACATCGTATCCTGGCAAGTCACCATAGTCTTATGATTTAAGGACATCTCGAAATCCGGTTTATGCCCGTTACGCGTAAACTAATATAAAGCCTTTACTAACATTAGCTATTTGTGGGTTGGTATAACATTATACCGAAAACTCAATAAGTGTCATACAAATTAAAGAGGCATTGATCTTGTCCAGAGTGATCCACATCTTCATTTTCTGTCATTGACTTCAATCATCATCATCATCGGCACTACAACCGGGAACCGGTCTTGGCCTTATTTAGCAAGTCCTGAGGCTTGTTAAATTTTCCATAATGATTTGTTTTTTCCGGGCAAGGTCATTAGTCTTGCGCCAGAGGCTCCCCGACGGGGAGCCGAACCCCGGTCCCCCACGTGACAGGCGGGTGTACTAACCACTATACTATCGAGGAGCCCTTCAATATTGAACAAAAAACTCGATATGCTCCATCTTGCAGTTGACTGTTAGACTAAAACCAGAAGTGTCTTTGTGCGTCGCTATAAAGAAGGGGATTTTGAAATACTCTTAAATGCGAAAGCACAATGCGAGCGGAAAAAAAGGATATACCGTTCCGATGGTCGCTACAATATATAATTTAAAGAATATGTACTCACGTTTGTGCCACTGGTTTGGCTCGACGGGGGATTCTTGAAATGGTCCCTTGCAGATAGATCGGGTGTGTAGATGTTTCGGGGGGGGGGGGGGGGGGCGGGGGGGGGGTGTTGAAGGGAACATACAGGGCAAAGTTACTGCTTGCTTTCAACCCGGCGAAGGCCAGGACGATCCTTGTCCCTGTTCAGTCCAAGTTGACATGCAGTCTACACGTGACACCCCTGGATAGTTACTTTGGCACCCGACCAGTGAACCAATGCATGCAGGGAGATCCTGAGAAAGGTTGACGCAGGGCTAATAACCATGCCCGTAAAAATGAATTATTGTGGGAAATTTAACAAGCCTCGGATATGGACCGGATACACGTTGACGAGCACGGACACGAAAATGGCTAAACGATTTAAGAATTTTTTCATGTGTAGTGATCCTAAATCACTACTCCCATCCAATCCACATCATTTCTTATAAACTTAACCTTATCCCAAAATGGACCATTGAGCGACGAATTAAACCAAAAGTTTATTTGTCGCACATTGATCCGATTCCTAATTACCACACCCTTACCTATAATCCAAGTCATGTTTCCCCAACTGAATCATATGCATGACAAAATTAACCAAAAGTCCATTTGTCATACATTGTGTCAATTCCTAATAACCCCGACATCATGAAATGCTTAACTCTAAATACATTTCATGATTTCTCCTTCGGGGAATTTATTCAAATAAATCCGTAGTCACTTCCCAGAACCCTATTCCAATTGAAGCACACGAAACCTTGTTTGTGCTTCTTGGAATTTTTACAATAAAACTTTGACAAATTTCAATGACCAAAAGTATAAAAAGGCGGCACATTTCTATTTCGCGATCAGTAAAGTTCGAGAGGCCGAACCTATGCTCAAACGATCAGTAAGGTTCCAGAAGGCCGAACCTATGGTCGAACCATCAGTAAATTCCATTACAGCTAGAAGTAATAAATAAAGTATTCGGAACAAACAAATCAAAAAGCGTTTAACTTTAGCTGCCACTAATCTATAGCAAGCGAACGACAGCACCTGGCGTCCTGCACGAACCTTCTACTGATCCAACCATTACACAGCTGTACTCCACGTCAGGGGCAGTCAAGAACGTATGTTCCTGTGTTAATAAGACTGTGATCAACCCACGCTGTATTCCCGGTCAGGGACAGTCAAGAACGTATGTTTCTGTGTTAATAGGCTGCGCCAATTTGTTATGTTTATTTTTATAACAATTTGATAATATATATTTGTATTAATAATATATTTAATATTTATTAATATATGTATGAAGTTTAAATGGACTTACTTGTATTTTTATTTTTGAGCGGTCGCTGCAGCTGTTGGTTGTCTGCGACAGGTTGCAGGGGGCGTTGAACGTCGTGCTCCCCTGTTCAGCTTGCTCCAATCGCTGTTCCGTCGATATTTGGTTTTTAGTTTTGATTCTTAATTATATATTTTTTATTTAGATTTCAATTGTTTAGAGCAATATGGTATGATTCTCCTTTATACACTTGTATTCTCATCCTCTTGTTTTCCAAGGTAAGGCTTGTTGCTATATTGAATATTTATGTGTATTTCTTACTCATCCTCTTGTTTTCCAAGGTAAGGCTTGTTGCGGTATTGAATATTTTATTTTATACCAAGAAATATTCGCCCAGTTCGCAAGTTCCTTTTTAAAATCTAGTTTGTATATTTTCCGTTATATATCTTTCGAGTTTTGAAGTTCACGGCGAATTGTCATTTTTAATTTATTTCCGTTGCCGTCTTTTTTTTTTATTTTTTTTTTTATTAATTTCTCCGCCAAGTAGAATTTGCATAAAGTAGTTTATGCAAATTAGCTACTTGGCGCGTTATTTTCCTTATTAGTGGATTGTGGGGGGACCTGGACTCAATGTCGGTCCGTAACAACCCCCTTACCAGACTCTTGGCGTCCTGCACGAAATTACACAGCCAAATCCACGGACCCGCGGCAATAGATTTCATTCTAAGGTAATTCACTATAGAGTGACATAAACAGACTTAAAAATATAACCTCAACACATGAAACGTTCCCTTACTATACAGAGCTCGAGCTGCACAGCAGCTAGCCGAATATAAGGCTGTCCGAATATAAGGTTGACATAACAGGATTACAAGACATAAGATGGAGGGGGAGTGGTGTTATTCAAAGAAACGAGTATGACATTTATTACTGCTGTCATGCAAAACACCATGTGCTCGGGGTAGGCTTTATAGTCAGCCAAAATCTGAAGCCTGCCATCATCGGCTTTAATGCAATAAATGAAAGGCTATGCACTCTTCGCGTGCGAGGTAAGTTTAAGAATATAAGCCTGCGGCGGTTCCACCAAACCCCACTGACTACTTACCTAAAGAACCCCCATCCCTACAACCCAGTCTGTATCAACTTTCTGCTAATGCACCTGTAAATGCTTCACCCAACAAAATTCACCAAATGTATTTACCTAAAAGCTCCTGGAAGAGAATTCTTACCTGCATTCATTTATTCGAATTCAAAATTCCTCTTAAGAATTATGTTCCAAACAGCATATTCCTGAAAAGAAAACTTATCGGTTCACATATAATGTAACCACATAGTCAGGGAATCTTAGCCTTTAGTTGGCTATTCCCAGCCTAACATGTGTACAATTTGTCTTATATACACATCAATTCATTGTCCAACTGCCAAGCAGCGTCGGGCAGCTTGTTTGTTCAGCTGGCATATACCCGACCATGGTCCCTCGCCTAGACGAATAAATAATCACAAATTTCGTTCTTTACCACAAACGAATTTTCCTGCATATACAAATGCAAGCAAGGGATTCGTTTAGTCCACCAACCCATTAACACCATTTCTTCGATGCGTCGCGTCTATTTATTTAGCCGCGACGCACATCTCAAACAAAGATCCAATTAGCATCCGACGAGTTTCTGTTTTGTTTGCTTTACCGAACTCGCATCTAATGACTGCACATTTTCCCTTTCTTTGTTTCAGGTTCGTTCCCATGGCCTTGTGTATGAAAAAAAAAACCAATGTGGTCTTCACTCACACATACACATACATTGCCAAGCCTTTCTTCCATGTTTTCACCATGAGAGAAACACTTTCTTTCTCGGGAAAATTCACCCCAATCGATTGCATATCGGTGAGTCAAATTACATCCGCTGACCGCAATGGTTACGCGATCCCCTGCTCCTCGTCGCGCGCCGAGGACGCGAAAATACCCGGAGTCGTGTGGGTAGTCAACTGAAATTATAAAAACCCAATTTCGTATTAATAATAAGTTTACGTGGAATATAAGAACCTTTAATAATAAATAAAAGTGCTTGTCAATTATAGAGACAAACTTGAGTGTTTCATTTACTTTCCTCCTGGTGAACACTTTGTGGGCGGTGTGTCGCGGAGTTTGTTTTTGTTTTTGTTTTTTTTTTATGAACAGTTGCCGCGGTGGAACTTACGTTTTGTGATTGATGGGGAAAAAGTGAACCGTGTGCCCGTGTCCGGCATAATACCTCTCCTCCCCACAAGCCCCAGAAACATTCACGGACCTACAGGGGAGTCCCCTGACGACGAAAAAGAAGAATACTACGAGAACGTCGAACGAGCCCTCAATGCCTGGCCAAGATACGTAGCGAAAATCGTCCTTGGTGATTTGAATGCAAAAATAGGTCAGGAGCCGGTTTTCGGGCACTACACGGGTTCCCATAGTTTGCATGAGAACACTAATGACAATAGACTACGGGTCATCGAACTGGCAGCATTGAAAAACTTAGTCGTTGCAAGTACCAGGTTTCCGCGTAAAGATATCCACAAAACCACCTGGGTATCACCCGATGGAGCTGGGGGGGTTCTCTATATCACACGGAGAACCAACCCACAATTCCTACCTAACTTCGACCGCTAACAGCGCGTCACCTTAACCCAAATCTGCAATTGCACACATTCTGCAAAGAACACACTTCCCAATCTGCAACAGCATCCATCCCCAAATCTGGAATCACATACACTCCCAAACTTGGAAAGAATCCATTTCCCAATCTGTAATAAAAGGCATATTCAAAAACGTACAACAGAATATAAATCATCTCCCTCATCTACATCAAACCGCATGCATTTTTCCCAAAAACCACTTCGGTTAATTTCCTACTTAAACTATATTTCTCGCTTGCAACCCAGCAGCATTAGTTTCCCGGAAAACCATTTCGGCTCCCATCCTGCCCAAACCAATTGAAACAATACCAATTCTCCTTATTAGTAAGTCACCAACACGATGTGTTGCATTTCCACGAAACAGCCATCGCAACGACCAAGATCCATGTTCCTTTGTCTAACCGACAACTCATGCCCATACTTGGTCATGCCCCCGAAAGCGATTTCTCCGTATACACAGCAACAGAGGAATTTAATTCAGCCCGTACAGCAGAAAATTCCCGGAAACAATTCTTTATGTACGCATAGCAACCCTTCTTCACATTCCTAGTAAGTGGCAGTGAGTTTACTTAGCAATGACTCCACCGCCGCCACACCACGAATGGATTCTTGCCCCTTTTAGTCAGTCGAGTCACAACCATCACCGAGCGCACATCGCTCTGGCATTACCCCAAGTCACATCTCAACCACCGCGGCGTGCACCCTAACAGCACTAAAGTCGAACGCGGCTACATAAAGAGCAAATGTCGCGTCCAGTCCGGGTGTCCGAGTTTTAATATACTTATTCCATTCATGTACGTCCGAAATTGTTTGCAACCAGTAAACGAATAGGCGGGCAATAGCAGTTTACATCCGAGTGCGTTTAGGACAATTAATTAGCGAATTAAATGGATAAGCAAAAGTAATTAGTGAAACCAAATTGTCATCTCGTGTAATACACTCCTGTTTCCCCACAAAGGTGTCCAGTTAAATGCATGCGTCCCACATATGTTAAGCGCAAAGATTTTCCTTGTTAATACGCTCTTTTAGAATAAGAAAGAAAAAACAATAAAGAACCAATAAAAAACATTAACATTAAAACTACACCAGTGTGTTATCTTTCGTGGCCTATCCCTTCTGGTGACGATCTTTGTGCAGAAAATCGTCGGCGGGTGATAGTGACCCGTGTCATACACTGGCATCCATACCTTCACCGCCACAGAGCCAGTCGCGACCGAATTGACCACGTGTTGATAGATCGCCGCCACTCCTCGAGCCTAATGACAGTACGAACGTACCGAGGTGCCAATGTCGACTTGGAGCCACTCGCAGCCAAATTTACCACGTGCTGATAGATCGCGCCACTCCTTGAGCCTGATGACGATATGAACGTACCGAGGTGCCAACGTCGACTCGGATCACTATCTTGTTGGTACAGTTTTCCGAGCGCGGATTGCCTTACGGAGACGTATTGCATCCGCGGATCAGATTCGGATAAACACGGCTGCCTTACGCAATGAGAACACCAGTAACGCCTTTAGTCATGCGTTAAGACTCGCCCTCGAAGAGCTCGATGGTGGGAGAGTAAGTCCTGGGGCCAGAATGCCGGGAGTAGAAGAGAAATGGACACGACTTAAAAATACTGTCATTAGTACTGCCAACTCCATCTTAGGCAGTAGATGTAGAGATCGGAGCGACTGGTTTGATGATGACTGCAAACTGGCGACTGAACGTAAGAAAGCTGCATACCGGGCAATGCAGCAGTCTCATAGGACGCGGGTGCGCGAGGAGAAATAGAAAGAGCTCAGAAGATCTGAAAAAAGACTCCAGAGACAAAAGAAAAGTGCCTGGAAAAAAACCTTGTCTGTCAAATAGAGAAAAGTAGAGAGCGAGATCCGCACTAGGCGCGGGAGTTCTACCAAATAATCCGTAGTATGACACGGTACACATCACGCTGCACTTACTGCAAGGATAAAGAGGGTAATCTGATCAACGTTCCTGGAGGAATTCTGGGGCGATGGGAGGTGCACTTCAATGAATTGCTAAACGGTCAGGTCACAGAAGAATTGAAAGCTCCACCAATGCAAGATCAATGCCAAATGCTGCCGCCACCAAGCATTGAGGAAACATTGAAAATCAAAAGACAGCTCAAATCAAATAAAGCCCCTGGAGCTGATGGCATACCACCTGAGCTGATCAAACAAGGAGGGACAGCGTTACATCACGCAATTCATGAGATCGTGGTGCACGTATGGGAGCAAGAGGAGACCCTGGAAGATTGGCGTCGTGGTATAATTTGCCCCATACATAAGAAGGGATATATCACAGTGTGCAGCAAATATAGGGGTATAACATTGCTGAGTACCGCCTATAAGATACTCTCCACTATCCTACAAGATCGGATGTCCCCCCACGCTAAAGTCATCATTGGTCAATATCAGTGTGGCTTCATCCCAGGCAAATCAGCGTGTGCCCCTAGGCACGCGATGGGAAAATGTCTGGAATTTAAGACAGATATGTGGCGCAAATGGGCAACGATAGGACCGTGCCTAGAATTCTTGACGGTAGACCTACGGGAAAGAGGCCAGCAGGACGGTGTAGTGATCCTAAATCACTACACTTTTTCAATTAACCATAATCCTAATCCAATTCCCATAGTGAATCATATGAGCGACAAGTTAAACCAAAAGTTAATTTGTCGCACACTGATTCAATGTCCAATCACATCCCAATC
This sequence comes from Microdon myrmicae, assembly GCA_963931805.1. NCBI lineage: Eukaryota > Metazoa > Arthropoda > Insecta > Diptera > Syrphidae > Microdon > Microdon myrmicae. The sequence goes on along the minus strand of OZ007502.1, from coordinate 31,646,543 downwards.
CAATTGAATCATATGCACAACAAATTTAAACGAAAGTCCATTTGTCGTGCATTAATTTAATTCCCTATAACCATGAAATTATGAAATATTCTAAATGCATTTCATGGTTTCTCCTTCCGGGAATTTATTCAAATATTTTCCTATCAACTTCCCAGAATCCTATTCCAATTGAAGCACACAAAATCTTGTTTATGCTTCTTGGAATTTTTAAATAAAATTTGACAAATCCCGATGACCCAGAGTATAAAAGGGCGGCACATTTTTATTTCGCGATCAGTTATTACAGTCGATGAAAAATTCGACTCAATCCATCTAAAGCAGTAGCTATAATTCTGAGTAGTAAACACTTCCAACGTACTTCTCGATATTCACAGAATATTTGAATAAAAATGGGAGATACTACGATTAGACTACAGGACAGAATGAAATATCTTGGGGTCATTTATACCCCAAAAATGAATTTCATCAAACATGTGACCCACATTCTCCAAAGAGGCTTCGGCCGGTCTAAGCAACTGCTCAGCAATACCCCGTGCCAGACGCGGCCAAAAGCTTAGGAAATAGCCAATGCGTCCGCCCTTTACTCACCATGCCGCTCAATCGCAGATGTCCATATATCGGTTGTGATGGTCAAAAGGTCTCCCATGGACCGCCTGCCACGGAATCCGTATTAACGATCATTCAGAAGGCCGTTGCACTCCAAATACTTAACTAACTCTATATTGATGACTTTTTCCATTACCTTAGATAAAATAGACTGTAATGCTATCGGACGGTAATTTTGAGGGAGATACTTTTTTCCCGTCTTTGGGATTGGCTGAACTCGAGCGACTTTCCCGCAGCCAGGAAAGGTCCTCCGTGCATAAGATAAGCGGAAGAGTCTGCCAAGAACCCGCGATAGTTCTGGAGCACCGTTCTTAAGGACTATTACTGGTATTCCGTCCGGGCCGGTGGCCTTCCTACAATCCAGTTCACGTAGAATGCGTTGAATAGTGCGCGGACGAAATCTCACATCCTGCACCGAAGACCGTACCGGCGAGATCACAGGTGGCTCCAAAAGATCGGGATCGATGTTTGAATTAGCGGAAAATAAATTCGCGAACACATTATCTTTATCCTTTGAATTCGTGACTAACGTCCCGCTATCTGTCACCAACGGAGGGAAAGAAGAGGGTGCGAAGTTACCGCTGACAACCTTTGCCAGTGACCAGAAGGAGTGCGAACCAGTTGGGCACCGAAGGAGCTTATTGATCACCCTGTCGTTGTGAGCCTTCTTCGCGGTATCAATCGCCTGGTTGCACACGTTTATGATTCTAACAAAATTCGTTCTGTTAACATCGGTGGGATTGGAGCGCCATTGTTTAAAAGCTCTATTTTTTTGCCGCTGTAATCAGCTCGCATTTTTTATCAAACCAGGGTTTATCAGGCGAACTTCGTTTGATGGAATGTGGAATATACATCTCCATCCCCAGAAGAATAATCGCTGATATCGACTCCGCGCAAGCATTAACATCGGAGTTTCCGAAGCACACCTCGGACCATGGAAAGGATGTGAAGAAATCCCGCAAATCGTCCCACTTAACAGCCCCATACTTCTATACATGGCATAGCTGCATAGGGCGGTTATTTGCTTGATATGCAAGTACTTGCGCGACATATACCAAGCAGTGATCTGAGTTTCCCAATGGCGCAGAAACCTCTACGGTATAGATACTCGGTTAGGATGTCAAAAACAGATCCAGGATGTTCGCATAATCGCCTCGGGAATCCGGCACTCGCGTTGGCTCCCCCACGAGTTGAGTCAAGTTGTGGCTTACAGCAAACATCTCCGCCAGTCTCCCAGCCTCGACGGTTCGGTTGAATGTAACAACCAGCCGGAATTGTGCACATTAAAATCGCCAAGGACAACAATTTCAGAAGCTGGGTGGTTGATCTGTATCCAGTAGACGGTATGTGAAATATGTTCGAAATATGTCGCCGGTCGATCGTCATTCGGGCAGCGGTAAAGACAACAACGAATTTTAACAGAATTCCTCAGCACGACTCTCAACCATATGATCTCCATATTATTGGGTTCCAACGCCTCCATCCTCTGGCAAACCAGATTGAACCGCGCGAATGCGCAGACTCCGCCTTTAAAACGGAATCTCGAGTGTAAGTCGTATCCTGAGCAACGAAGATATGTCGAATCAGTTGACGAATCGACCTGGGTCTCAGTTAGGGCAAGAATATCAGGTTGCGTTGTTTGCAAATATTGGTGGACGGTGTTTACATTCGTATTGGTGAAACCGATGCCCCTGATGTTACAAAATGCGGTTACTAGTTGAGCGTGGGAAGAGCCTCGAGAGCGACCCCGGTTATGCGATGAGGAACCCCTTAAAGTTCCATTACTTATCATGATATCTGCATGATGTTTCCCCTGACATAGTCCTGTGGCGGTCCCGCCAAATCCCACTGCTACTTATCCGAAGAACCCCCATAACTGCTACCCAACTCTCATAATTTCCTGCTAATGCAATCACATTAGCAACTGTAAATGCTTCACGCATCAAGCTTATCAAATTTATTTATTTAAAAGCTTCTGGAAAAGAATTCTTACCTGCATTCATTCATTCGTATCCAAAAATTCCCCATAAGAATTCTATCCAAATTTATCACAGATCCCAATCATACATCCACATTACCTAGGAATTCCTGTAAAGAATGTCTCCCACAAGGGTATTCACGCAGGCATCAATGCATCTCTGCATTAGCGACCAAGAACCGAATTCTCGTTTAGTGTAAACACTCGCACTAGAGTTTGACACTTGAGTCGCCTTAGATGCCATATACAATTGGCATAGATGCTATACAAACTGTCTTTGTGTAACCATCTGAATTTGTTCGCAATAACTTGCAACTATCAATACAGCTGCAAGCACATTACCCAGAAATGCTCATTTGTTTAAATCTCCAAACAATCATCGACTTCGTGTATAGCCACCGGATTGAATTCAAAGCATAAACAATGCAAATATAGAATCCGTTTCCCATAAACGAATTTCCCTGCATATACAAATGCAAGCAAGGGATTGGTTTCGGCCACCGACAATTCTCTTTGTATAAAGTATTGTAAATCATTAGCACCTCCTTCTAATGGCTATTCGTCTATTTACACAAGGGCATCACTCATCTAAGACTTTTATGATGCCCTCGCCCCATCTTTTCTTTTAACGCCATTTCTTCGACGCATCGTCGTCTATTTATTTAGCCGCGATGCACATCCTAGACAACGATCCATACGGTCCCTTTGTCTTTTAATTTCCCTGGATCCGTTCCTCATGAGCCCGAGGCATGAGCAAACAAAGACACAATTAGCATGCAATGAGATTCGGCTTGTTTGCTTAGCCGAACTCACATCGCATGGATGCACATTTTGCCCTTTCTTTCTTTTAGATTGGTTCTCATGGTTCAAAGCATAAACAATGCAAATATAGAATCCGTTTCCCATAAACGAATTTCCCTGCATATACAAATGCAAGCAAGGGATTGGTTTCGGCCACCGACAATTCTCTTTGTATAAAGTATTGTAAATCATTAGCACCTCCTTCTAATGGCTATTCGTCTATTTACACAAGGGCATCACTCATCTAAGACTTTTATGATGCCCTCGTCCCATCTTTTCTTTTAACGCCATTTCTTCGACGCATCGCCGTCTATTTATTTAGCCGCGATGCACATCCTAGACAACGATCCATACGGTCCCTTTGTCTTTTAATTTCCCTGGATCCGTTCCTCATGAGCCCGAGGCATGAGCAAACAAAGACACAATTAGCATGCAATGAGATTCGGCTTGTTTGCTTAGCCGAACTCACATCGCATGGATGCACATTTTGCCCTTTCTTTGTTTTAGATTCGTTCTCATGGTTTCATCCCATGAATGAACTAATGTACACACATACATCATCATCATCACCATCATCATCATCATCATCATCAGCATCGGCACTACAACCGGGATCCAGTCTTGGCCTCATTTAGCAAGTTCTGAGGCTCGTTAAATTTTCCATAATGGTTTGTTTTTTCCGGGCAAAGTCATTAGTCTTGCGCCACACATACATGTGTACCTTAAGTTGAGAAAGCTGATAACGATTTAATATCGCTGAGTCTTATCCCATCCACCGACCGAGACGGTCGGTTCACCTCCCGCCACCCGTAGCGCTGCGGGTACGCGTATCACTATTAAGGAGTCACTTTTCCCATACCATCAAGGAGTCGCTTTTCCTCCACCGTTTTTCCCTCCGCGGCCGAGAGTTTTAATTATTTAAAATAAATTTCGAGTTCTCAAATCCAACCGTTGCCAATAACAGTGTACACTGACTTGAAATTCGTCAAACTCTATATGTAATAGTATTTTCGGAGGATCAAAAATAAAGAATCATTTATAAATAACAGTGTTCGAAATAAGTATTGTTTAAAATTAAATTACCGTGTACGCTGACTTAAAATTCGCAAAACTCTATCTTCCAAGCCTAGCTTCAACCGGGCCTCCCACACTTTATCTTACCTAGACCGCAATCCTTATCCCAAACCCTCCTCCGCACACACCCGAAATGTCGTCCGGCCCAACACCAGCCTGCCCACCCCCGCGCATCACATTCTGCCCCTAACCCCAGCACCTTTCCGTTCTTTGCCCTAAAAAAAGGTGCTAAATACACCGATTTCCAAAGACCGCACACTCTCATACCATTAGGCCCCGCCCATGAAAGCACAGCCCATTTGTCCTCCGAACAGAGCTCAAGATCGAATCTCTCACCCCCTCGCCCCATTTCCCCTTCACGCCTTTGTCCCGCGCCCCCACCCCGCAATTTTTGACCCCCTCCTACCGCCCACCGTCAAGATCACACAACAATCCCTTAAATCATCTGAATGCCGCTATGCCCTCTCGAAGCTTCGAAACGGTCGGACCTAAGATAACGTTCGCATCTATCTAGCTTACCTTCATGGCAAATCCGATGCAGTCTGCTACGAAGGCAAAACGAAAGCGAGTGTTGAGATTTCCACCCAGCAGGAAGGTCCTTCTACCGATTTCCCTACCCTTCATAATTTGTACATAAAATTCCATGAAAACTTCAATATCCCCCCCCCCCCCCCCCCCCCCAAAAGTAACAAGAGATCTCTCGGCTTTTCGACGATATATTTGCATGAAAGTGGCATCTGGTTCCCTACGCAACGAACCCAGAAAAAATAAGTTTTTTCGGTCCTAAACGGCTGCCCAATCCACTTTCTACGGGGTCTCCCAATACTCATCCCCTAACCATTTACTACCAGAATGTCAGAGGACTATGGTCCAAAATCCATTCGATCTTACAAAATACTCACTCCTTTCCCTTTGATATATACGCACTGACCGAAAGTAACCTCACCCCCAGCATCAATAGCCTGGAACTGCCCCCCCCCCCCCACCCGGCCCAACAAGTCACAGTTTTTCGGGACGACGAGGTCCATACACGAGCCGGCTCCCTCTAATCAATCTAAACACACTTGAAGAGCGCAGAGTCCATGCCGACATCATCTTTGTCCATCGCCTTCTGTCTGGCTCAATCAATTGCCCAAGCTTGCTCTCCACTTTAACATTGCTTACAAACCCCCGTAACGTACGTAACCCTCGACTGTTTTACGTGCCCGCTCATCACACTTCTTACGGCGCTAACGAACCCATCTCGCGTATGCTACGACAGGCCAACTCTTTCCCCACCTCCTTCGATTTCAACATCTCCAGTCCCACTCTTTAACGACGCCTCAGAATAAACCCGTCCTAAATCCGCCCCCCCCCCCCCCAATAACCCCTCTACCCTGCAATCCTCTGGCCTCCCTCCATCTAAATAGTTCTCCCCTACACCTTTCCAACCCCCCCCCCCCCCCCCCTATGTCATCTAACCGCCGCTCCCTAACCCCCGCCACTGTTTCAGAACCCATGTCCTCCAGTGCCGCACAAGGGCCGCGTTCACCACCCCCACATACACTCGCTCTTCCCTGGCCTCCTACCTCCCCCATCGCCAAGTAATCTTCAACTTCCTGGTTTTCTTCTCCTTTTTTTCGATAATAATCGAATAAAGTCTTAACCACTACTCTAGATTTTAAGATAGGCTGTAAGGTTTTGTGTTAAGTTAAATTTAAGCTTGCAGTAAGCTAAATAAAAATGGGGCTTCCGCCTTCAATCAATCAATCAATCAGTAATAGTACTCCCAAATGAACTAAAAAAAAAAGAATCATTTATAAATAACAATACCAGTGTGTTTATTGCTGTGCTGTGTTTGCTCAGTATTTTGGAGCTTTCTCTTTGGTGAACATTTTGCTGCGGTGTTCGGTGCGTGACCATTTGATACTTGGTGAACAGTTTACGGCGGAAGAAGGGAATCCAGTGCAGTACCCCTGCACACCCTACTTCTTCCCCACACTCCTCCCCGGAGATCCGAATGGGAGACTGGTTTACCTCCGGAATTCTTTATATCAGAAGGTACCGTCATGACTTATCTCCGTGTCAGTCTGGGCCATCAGCCACACATCCGAAACACCATCGAAGATTTCTCTCGGCGATATCGCGGAATGTACAGTGTGACGGGGTGATATCTCACTTTGGGACCGACTACCACCTAACCAACCTTTTCTCGAACCGGTCCATCAGCCCAGCTCCGAAAGATGGCCAGGGAATTCTCCCGACCATTTCACGGAGCCTATAGCTTGATGGGGTGGTATTTCACCGGTCGCACAGGGCGTTCGGACCCTGGCTACCACTCGGCCTTTAGTCGCCTCTTACGACAAGCCGGCCTACTACTGACAGTGACAACATTTCTCATCCTTTTTGCAGTTTTTAACTTTGCCAAACCACCAATTTTTGAAGATCAAGACTTTGAAAACATCCTACATCGAGACAAATCTATACTTCAATAATGTTTCAGATTACCTTGAAGGGTTTAACTATTCTTCAGAACTCTATAAGCACTTTGGTGACATTTTCCATCCTTTTTCCAGTTTTTAACTCTGACGAACCCCACATTTTTGAAGATCAGGATTTTGAAAAATATGCTACATCGGGACAAATCTATACTTCAAAAATGTATCAGACGACCTTGAAGGATACAATCGTTCTTTTAAGTGCTGCCTGAAAACTTCATCTATTGTAGAATTCGATTGAAAATTGGATTGTGTTAAAAAGAAAAAAAACTTTCTTCGATTAAACAAATTTAATAAAAAAAAAAAAAACTTGCCAAAGTAACTAATAGTTTCACAAAAAACAACAAAAACAAAACCTTACAGCGATGATTTTTCTAGTGAATCATCATCATCATCATCATCATCATCATCATCATCATCATCATCATCGGCACTACAACCGGGATCCGGTCTTGGCCTTATTTAGCAAGTGTCGAGGCTTGTTAAATTTTCCATAATAATTTATTTTTACGGGCAAGGTTAGTGAATACACCCGAATAAATCATAAACGGTTATTATTACGAGGACTTTATACAACCTGCTGCTCAATTATTAGCTTGTGCTACCTGGAAGATCAAAATTTCCCGGTCAGATCCGAAGGAAACATTTCCTGGCACATTCACCTGGTTCCCTTCCTCGCACATGTTCGCAATATCAATCAGGTGGGATGCTGCAAGATCCTGTAAATAAACTTATAACGGTGTATCCTCCTATTTTTCAATACCATAGCAGCGTGAACACGTGCATTGGAATCTCATTTATCTCCGTTCTCTCTCTCGCTCTCCCAACACCCACCTACCAGTGGTTCTCTTGAGTTCTTCACTCATCCCACTTCCTTGCACTTTCTTCCGGATGCTGAGGCAGGTTGACATTAACGCCGATTATCCTCACTCAACACCCGTTATACCGTTACTCCAGCAATTCATTTCCATTTAAACTGCCAGTCGGGCAAAGAGAATGAGTGCTGCGCCACAAAGAGAATCCCTTTCCAGTTCCAGATACACTTGAGCCTTGGAACAGAGTCGAACAGTTACGGTAACTCGACGGTGTTTGGTGGTGGTGGTTGTTGTTTTCTATGCACACCAGCTCTGAGGCAGTGTTATATACTTGAGCGCCATGGCGGACTGGTGTTCGACGGCAAGAGGTGGTGCTGTAGCCTTCTCGCTCACGCACATATGTGATGTCGTGACCATTCTTGATGTTTGTATATGAGCTCAGTGTGTGGTACACATTGGATTTGTTCATAGAAGGGGTGTGGGTTGTCACACTGTTTTCAAACGATCTCCTCAGAGGGTGGTTGCGGCGGTGGCAGCACCGTTCGGCTCAAGCTACTCAATACCATCAAACACTGACTCGAGTAGATAGTATAGCCACCGGTGGCCGGCAGTTGTCTCGCGCACCACTTATTTCCATCGGCGTTCGAAAGGGTGATTCTAAACTAAACAAAAAAAAAGGTGAAATAAAGTAAAACAAAATAATCGCCGTAACCTCATGTTTAGCCGCGTCCTCAACGTCGAACACTGAGCAATGAACATTGAACGGCGAAGAAGAGCGCACTGAGCGATTGTGGGTATCTCAAGAGTGAGTGGCTTGTTGGCTGGCTGGCTGGTGTCTGATTGCTCGGCTGACTGGATGACTGGCGAGCACCGTGGTGTATAGTACACTACACTGACTGGGGTACTGGCTACACACCACTCGGGTGTATTGTTCCATCGGCCACACGCGAAATATTTAGATGCATACGGGCTGTCGCGTTGTAAGGACGTGTTCTCGCCGATGTTCCGGACTGAACTCAACCTGCTATAAATAATTGATAATACTGTTTATATACATTCGCGTGAACACATTCGTAAACATTCATTCAAACCTACATAACCCGACGGCACACACACATGCATATATACGCTGATGCACGCATATACGGCACGCACACGGGCATATATTCCATACACCTTACACTTATCACTACACACATGTGGATACATAGAGTCGCTCTAAGTTGTAATTAACTGGGCGATGTGGTTATCTATCGCCAGCCCGCTACGAATCAAGTTTTTGAAGAACAATCGACGGATAATTGGACGAGAAGACTAGAAGTCGCGTTAGTGTTAAATCGGAATAGTAAACTGTGACATCACACACTCACCACACACACCTCCTCGACGTTCGCGACGTTCGCGACAACAAACAATTTATTCGAATAAATAATAACAATTACAATAAAATCGAAAACAGGACAGCGACCAACCTGTCAGTCAGTCGGTTGTTGATAACAGTGGTAGCCGCGGTTACAAAACAATTCACTCAGTAAACAGTTCTCCAGGTGAATTCGTCACCTATTCTCACCTGTTCAATTCGTGTCGAACGCAAAAATAATTGTAATACCAGTCGTCGTCGCCGTCGTTGTTTTTGCCCCCGTCATCGTCATCGTCATCGCTTCCGTCGACAGTTCAATTACGGATGTTTATTCGAATCTCAGTGAGTCCTTGTGTGCGGAATTATTGTTCAACGAAATAACTTCCCGGTTTAATCAAAAACACAATTGCGATTGAATGGAACCATCTAACACACAGTCCCACAGGATGTGCAAGTTGCCTTCTGAACCTTAGGTCTAGATACCAAGTACCTCAATCAAAACGTCGTTTAATCTGTACATCGAAATCATTTGTCATCGTCGCCAACATAGGCTTCTCTCGTCCTCGTCCCCCCTGACAGTGTGGATACTAGTTCCTATTATTTTAAGCTCAATTACAAAGTGTGTGGCCTTGAGGAAGGTTCAAAAAAAGCGAAAATTTATAAATCCAGTGCTAATCCAGTCAGCGAAGCTTTGTTTTTGAAATGCCGCAGGTTGTCGCACCAGGCTCTGAAAGTGAAAGACCAATTGACAAGTGTGTGAGTCCTCAGTGAACCTTAAACGTGCTTTTGACAAAACAGAAAAAGTGGGCGCCTTAGAGAATTGGGGAATTAAATGGCACAAACGTCGGGAGTTCCATATAAAACCCTCAAAGTGATTGAATAAACGATACGAATTTGTATTGAACGGTCACAAAGTGATTGATCTGTTTAATAAGTTGAAAAGTACCTCTCCTCGATGTCATAGTGATCGGCTAGACCATGCAGCACCGGATTCCCCTAGGGACTGTAAAGATTTTCTAGATCGACCAGTGTAAATGAAAAACCATCTAGAATCGCAGGGTTCCATTGAATACCCTGGACTTAAATAATAAACCAAGCCCTCCAAGCTCAACATCGTAACTTCCCGATTCGAATTCAATAACAAGCGCCTAAAACGCCACCATTCCCCAACAGTGTGTTAGACCAAGGATAGCCCCATGAGATATCCTTTCAAGGAGCATTCTGGAACCTAATAAAATTCAATCGTAAATTTAACAAAGAAAATTCTATAACAACAATAAACTAAACAACTCTTCAACATATTACAACAATCCTGGAGACGAATAAACCCAAGTGTTGGAACAACCTTCCAGAGATACCAGAAAAATGAGAATCAAAATGCCAGCTGTTCGGATTGCACAAGGTAAGTGAACCTTTAAACCTTCACCGTTTTCTAAGTCGGAGGCTATGCCCTATGCGGAGAGGGTAGGTCTATTGGGAGTGTTTTAAAGAGACCTGTACTGATAACAGGTATTATGTAAACTCCAGGGTGGGGAAGTCCCAATCGTAGACACCTAATTAGAAGCTGATTCGAACAGGTCGCTTATCGGAGACATGTTCTGAACGAGTTCTTGCCAGCTACGTCGACGGTTGAAGCCAATCAATGGCCTTCCGTATTAATTTGGGTTTTCGGCATATACATCCGGATAGGGTTTTTTTTATAGGACACGAAAGGTGTGCAGGACTGAGTTTAGCCACCTGTGTCAAGGTTGCTTAGGACGGGTGGAATTGAAGGCGGACGTTTTTTTTTAGTGGATTTATAGGTCGTGAAGTGTAACATGAAGTGAACTAGATCGTGTATTTGATGTTTCGAAAGTGAGTCACTGAAGGTTCAATGGTTTATTTTTTTTATAATATGCACACCCCAACGAGGTCATTAATTCCCTTCTAGGTTTTTAACAATACTGAAGAAGGTTACTCTTGGCGCAAGGCTAATAACCTTGCCCGGAAAAACAAATTATCATGTCTAATTTAACAAATCTCGGATATGGACTGGATACCGGTGGAGAACCTTGCTAAATAAGGCCAAGACCGGATCCCAGTTGTAGTGCCGATGATGATGATGAATAGGTAACATGAAGTGAACTAGATCGTTTGTTTGATGTTTCGAACCTGAGTCACTGAAGCTTTAATGGTTTATTTTTATTTTTATAATATGCACACCCCAACAAGGTCATTAATTCCCTTCTAGGTTTTTAACAATACTGAAGTAGGTTACTCTTGGCGCAAGGCTAATAACCTTGCCCGGAAAAACAAATTATCATGTCCAATTTAACAAATCTCGGATATGGACCGGATACCGGTGGACAGACTTGCTAAATAGGGCCAGACCGGATCCCGGTTATAGTGCCGGTGATGAAGATGAAGTAGGTTCCTTACATGCTAATGTAGCTCTGTAGTCTCAGATGTACGTGAAAAAGGGCTGATTCGAAATATTGTGAACTGACAAATGGTTGGGTTTTCTCTTACGTTGGTTTAAATATTTCCTGTAGCAGATGGACGGATGAGTTCCGCCTGGTTTATAAATAAAACGCAGCCATGTCAGTTAGAAAATCGGCTTCTCAGGTCCAATAGACAAGTGAATGAATAATACAAACCATTCCGACACAGGACAGGGAACAATGGCCGAGTCGAGTCGGTGAGGTTATAGCGTTTGAAATGATAGTGAAAAGAACGTGTGACTCGAACTGACGCTATGACAGTTAGAATAACCAAAAATTGAACCTAAGTGTTACCCATCAGGCTACTGGCCGATTTTAGGATTTGATTTTAAAACTCGACTATACTCCACTGATGTGAATTGTTTGTTATGTTATCGCTATGGTATACGGCTCTGATGTATTTTTCTTATTCGATTTTCGTTCGGTGTTCTTCACTATTTTGCTTGTGAATTGTGTGTATCTGTTAGAGAAGCCACAAGGTCATGAACTTTGTATAATACAAACCATTCCGACACAGGACAGGGAACAATGGGGGAGTCGAGTCGGTGAGGTCATGAACTTTCTCGTTCCTACAGGCCAATAAATAGTAGTAATAACGGGTTTTCCAATAGGGACTTGAAAACTTTGAATTTAATTTGTGAACGCACCCTTTCACTAATCGTCGAACTGTTACTGTCAATTTATTTAGTAAACTCAATATTTTCATCGTGGTTCAGTACACGAACGAAGAACGTCTTCAAATTATAAAAATTCACTACCGAAAAAATTTTGTCAAGTCTCTATTGGAAAACCCTAGGATTATACAATAGGGTTATACAATACGGACTTGACAACTTTGAATTTAATTTGTGAACGCACCCTTTCACTAATCATCGCACTGTCACTACCAATTTATTCAGTAAGCTCAACATTTTCACCATGGTTAAGTACACGAACAAACAACGTCTGCAAATTATAAAAATTTACTACCGAAAAAAAGTTGTCAAGTCTCTATTGGAAAACCTTAGGGTTATACAATAGGGTTATACAATAGGGTTATACAATAGGGTTATATAATACACACTCGACAACTTTGAATTTAATTTGTGAACGCACCCTTTCACTAATCGTCGAACTGTCACTGTCAATTTATTTAGTAAACTCAATATTTTCATCGTGGTTCAGTACACGAACGTACAACGTCTTCAAATTATAAAAATTTACTACTGAAAAAATGTTGTCAAGTCTCTATTGGAAAACCCTAGGGTTATACAATAGGGTTATACAATACGGTTATACAATAGGGTTATATAATACGGACTTGACAACTTTGAATTTAATTTGTGAACGCATCCTTTCACTAATCATCGCACTGTCACTGTCAATTTATTCAGTAAACTCAACATGTTCATCATGGTTAAGTACACGAACGAACAACGTCTGCAAATTATAAAAATTTACTATCGAAAAAAAGTGAAACCTATAGTATTCCGACAATACGCAACTAATCTTAAATTCATTGCGAGATTTATAAATTAGTGAAGATCCTTAGCTTTCTCGAAAATAGGACAGAAAATGATTAACAAGCTTATTTGGACGTGGATATACAGATAACTCCTGCGATTCTGGGTTCCGACTTTTTTTTCCGTGAAGTTCACGGATAGGCCACGGGAGCATTTTACCGTACCTAAGTAAAAGAAGGAGGCTCCTCGATAGTATAGTGGTTAGTACACCCGCCTGTCACGTGGGAGACCGGGGTCCGATTTCCCGTCGGGGAGCCTCTGGCGCAAGACTGGTGCAAGACTAATGACCTTGTTCCCTGTCCTGTGCACTCTCCTTCCACGCCGTGCACTCTCCTTCCACGCCAGACCATCTGATCCGATCTCCTCAAGGTCAAACCTAACATTGTCCTCCCATCTCCGCCGCGGCCATCCTACCGGTCTTTCCCGTTGGTCTACCGTCAAGAATTCTACGCACGGTTCTATCGTCGCCCATTCGCGCCACGTGTCCGCCCCATCTTAATCTCCGCGACTTGAATACTCTCACTATTGTAGGCTTGCGGTATTGCTCTTCCAATTCGTGGTTGTGGAGTTTCCTCCATTGTCCTGCCTTCTCGTCATATTTACCTCCAAAGATACCCCTCAAAACTTTATTCTCGAATAATCGTTAAATAATAATTAAATTAGTTATATGATAATTAATAATTAAATTGGTTCGATATTATGGGCAGACATTTCACTTTGTCTTCTTATTTTAGTCACACTTTTATGCTCAGATAGCTGTGGGAAGAAAACCGATTCTTCTTTATGGGTAGATATTTTATTTGTCCTGCTTCGTTGAGTCAAATATTCCGAATCTCAGAAGAACGTTTAGTGTTTTTGAGATGGAAGTGAGAAATGTGATTCGAATTCTAATTAGAAACGGTTGAAATCATGGCCGCGTGTATTCAAGAATGTATCAACTCGCCACTTCATCTGCGATTGCTAACTTAATGATCTGTTATAAGGCGCTGATAATATTTTTATATATATTCAAATATTCCGAATCACAGAAGAAAGTTTAGCGTTTTGGGGTTGGAAGTGAGAAATGTGACTCGAATTTTCATTAGAAACGGTTGAAACTACGGCCGCGTGTAGTCAAGAATGTCTTAACTCACCACTTCATCTACGATTGCTAACTTAATGATCTGTTATAAGGCGCTGATAATATTTTTATATATATTCAAATATTCCGAATCACAGAAGAAAGTTTAGCGTTCCGGGGTTGGAAGTGAGAAATGTGACTCGAATTCTCATTAGAACGGTTGAAACTACGGCCGCGTGTAGTCAAGAATGTCTTAATTCACCACTTCATCTGCGATTGCTAACTTAATGATCTGTTATAAGGCGCTGATAATATTTTTATATATTATCAAATATTCCGAATCACAGAACAAAGTTTAGCGTGGTTGGGTTGGAATTGGGAAATGTGATTCGAATTCTCATTAGAAACGGTTGAAACTACGTCCGCGTGTATTCAAGAATGTCTTAACTCGCCGCTTCATCTGCGATTGCTAACTTAATGATCTGTTATATGGCGCTGATAATATTTTTATATATTATCAAATATTCTGAATCACAGAAGAAAGTTTAGCGTTTTTGGGTTGGAAGTGAGAAATGTGATTCGAATGCAACCACGGACGCGTCTATTCAAGAATGTCTCAACTCGCCGCTTCATCCGCCATTGCTAAGGTAATGATCTCCTATAAGGCGCTGATAGTATGTTTGATCCTGCTATGATGCTCTGCTCTTCAGTGCAATAACGTGTGAGTGTTTTTCTGCGATAATCATAAGTCATAAGCGATAGACAATTGCAGCGTAGCTAAATCCAGGCACAACCGAGGTCCAATAAGCCAATCATTGTTTAACCTACATCGGAACCAGCCCTTAAATCAGTGGTGATGTCTGTGATTCAGTGAATAAATTCCTTGGAAATAGGGAAGAAAATAATGACCACTGAGTGACCCTGCGGTCTTGAGTGTTTTTGAGAAAAGATTAATTAATGTAATTTTGGATTGACAGTTTGATTCGTTTCTTACGATGACTAATGAAGAATTGAGAAATGAGCCCCATTCGACAGACAACCCTCCCACAGCCATATGAGTGAGGCAGCGAATCTCAAAACTCCAATAGGCAAGCGGCTAATGAATTTGAACCGTCACCGAGATAATCACATTATATGTGACTTTTCTGAATCAGTGAAGATCTTTAGCTTCCTAGAAAATAAACCAGATACTTAATAAAAATTTGGGTCGATCTAGGGATAGAGCTAATTCGTAAAGTTGTGGATAGATATTTTAGTGTTTTTCCTTCGTGGAATTAACCAGTCCGAATGGATGGGTTGGTTCTATGCGATTGACAACGGCTACATAGCTACATCTGGCGCAAAGCTAATAAAAAAAAAACAAACATTTTATTATGGAAAATTTAACAAGCCTCAAACTTGTTAAATAAGGCCAAGACCGGATTCCGGTTGTAGTGCCGATGATGATAATGATGATCATGATGACATAGTTACATCACTGGCACACTGAACGAATAGGTGGGAAAGTAGAAACTCGGCTTTTTTGTCAAATTCAACTTTATTGGAAAATACGTTTATAGCAATCGAAGTGATATTGCTTGATGAGAAACTGCTAACTGTTCTGCAAGCTCTTAGTGAGTTTAACGTGGATTTTCATTCAGAAAAACGACGTTCTTCGTCGTCAAATTTTTTTACTCCACCTGGACGTGGATCGTCCTCAAGACTAAAATTTCCCTCACGAAATCGTGTAAACCACTTCTTTACTGTTGAATGACTCACAGAATGTTCTCCCAGAGCCAAATTAATCAATTCCATAGTTTGGCAGCATTTTTTTTCACTGCAATGCGTAAATGTTGCTTATCGACATCCACCTCTTATACAACTGCGATTGCTAAGTTAATGATCACGGAATGACAACTTGTAAATGACTAAAACTTACTCATAAAAATAGCAATGACTGAGCTACATGTATCCAAAATGGTGAGCCAATTGAATGCGTTCAAGAATGTTTTTAATGCAACCAACTTCAGAGCCGAGTTTCTTCTTATATACCTATTCATCATCATCATCATCATCATCGGTACTACAACCGGGATCCGGTCTTGGCCTTATTTAGCAAGTCTCTCCAGCGGTATCCGGTCCTTGTCCGAGACTTGTTAAATTATCCATAATAATTTGTTTTTCCGGGCAAGGTTATTATTACCTTTCTCAGGATGCCTATATACCTATTACAAAGACCTATTGGACGGATCGATGGAAAGCCACGTTTAAGGTAAATAATATCCCTTCATAAGTTGGTATTAAAGAATTGTTCGTGGGGAACAAGTTGAGTTATCCGGGTAGCCGTTTTTCAGGTGCAAAGAAAGGGAGCAGACGTAGATGAGATGATGAGATGAAGAGAGCCAATTTTCTACTTGCACACATGTTAATAAGTTCCAATGAACCTATAGCGTTTGTGGCGACAGTGAAGAGCGTGTGATTAGAACTGACGCTATCACGGTTAGAATCACTAAGATATAGAACCAAAGCTCAACGCATCAGGCCACAGCCGCGTGTAGGAATTTGATCTCTAAACTCAAGTACATTCGACTGTTGTGGAAGTACTATATTATTGCTATGGTATACGGCTTTACTGGATGTGCTTTTGGTGGTGTTGTTCTTCACTATTGGTCCTGTGTGTCTGCTAGAAACGCCGCAGACCCTTAGATTGTTTGATCTAAGACGGAGATAGCCCCTAGACATGATGGCATTTGTGATTCAGCGAATAGCTATAACTTAAGCTCTTATGCCACTGTAGAGACCCGATAACCGACTACTTCTTTGGTATTTTTTTTGAATGGCAAAAAAATGTATTATTAATGAAACGAAGTTCACCACATGTTTATATATGTATTAAGCTGTTTTTTTTTTTTTTTTTTTAAATACAAAATGGAATACGGCCGCTGAAACAAAACGTGCTTTTAAAAAGTTGCTCCGGGGGTTGCAAAATATCTTAAAGAGGTTTGATTCTCCAAAAATAGAAAAAAAAATTCTTCTTAAACTCCATGAAGACGTCTAGTGTATATCCTAGGACATTCTATTGATTTTTGAGACAATGATAAGCTTTTGCAGAAAATTACATTTGTATCGGGTTGTACTACATTAAATGTCCGATTTTATAGTAGAAATCTAAAAGTCAATATTATTTTCCCGTGAATTTTTATTCAATCCAAGTAGGATCCGTTGGCATCTATGACATTCTTCCAACGTGATACAAAGTCAAATATCCCTTTTTTGTAGAAGTGCAGACTTTTTGAGGCAATGAAATCTTCAAAGGCTTTTATGACCTCTGCTCAGTTCCGGAAGATCTTCTGCCAGTACAATGAATCCAGATTGCGGACAAGATGGTAGTCCGTTGGGAAAATGTCAGGAGAGTACGGCGGATTATTATTTATTGACCTGTAGGGACCCGGAAATTCATGACCCCACCGACTCGAGTCCGCCATCGTTCCCTGTGCTGTGCGCTGTCCTTCCACGCTTGACCAGCTGATCCGATCTCCTCAAGGTCAAACCTAACATTGTCTTATCTCCGCCGCGGCCGTCATGCCGGTCTCTTTCGCGTTGGCCTACCGTCAAGAATTCTACGTACGGTCTTATCGTTGCCCATTCGCGCCACATGTCCGGCCCATCTTAATCTCCGCGACTTGATTACTCTCACTATTGTAGGTTTGTGGTATAACTCTTCCAATTCGTGGTTGTGGAGTTTCTTCTGACACCGGTTCGAGTCAGAGCAGTAAGCAGACCTTACCATATCAAAGTGGGGCTCTGATATGGCGGACTATTCGAAACCCCAAGAGTACGGTATATGCGGAAGAATTTCAAATCCCAACTGCAACATTTTTTGCACCGTTACTTGTGAGGTAAGGGGTCTAGCATTGTCATGCAAAAGGATCGGACCGTGCCTATTGACCAACGCATCTTGCTTTTCAATTTGGCATTCGGTAGTATTGTCCATTGCTGGCTACAACTTTTTCCCATCTCTCTGGCAGAGCTTGAATACTGTTACAGTAAAAGTGTACATCTTTTGAGGCTATCCACGAATCAAGCCATTTTTTATGTCTTCATATGAGCGGAACTGCTGATCAGCCAGATCATGTGCAATCGAACGGAACAAGTAATAATCGGCCGGCGCAATATCTGGGGAATATGGCAGGTGGGAGAGGACTTCCCATTTGAGTGCTTCCATATAGGTTTTAACGGGTTTGGCAACGTGAGGCCGAGCGTTGCCATGCTGTAGAATCACTTTTTCATGCCTCTGCTCGTATTGTGGCCATTTTTCGCGTAATTCTCGGCTTAATCGCGTCGATACCGTTCCGCAGTGTTGATTTCTTTCGATTTCAACAGCTCATAAAAAATAACACTGAACTGGTTCCACCAAATACACAGCATAGCCTTGTTCATCATCATCATCATCGGCACTAGAACCGGGATCCGGTCTTGGCCTTATTTAGCAAGTCTCTCCACCGGTATTCGGTCTTATCCTGAGACTTGTTAAATTGTTTAGTCTTGCGCCACAGCATAGCAGTCGCAGTGTGAATATTCGGCCGAGTCGAGGACGTAGAAGCATGACCGTGCAGACCCCATGAGTTTCTTTTCTTTAACTTGCTGTAATGTATCAATTTTTCATTACTCGTCACGATGCGATGAAGAAAACCCTTCCTTTTTTGCCGCTGGAGCAGTTGTTCACAGACGAAAAAACGACGCCCCACGTCCCTTGGCTTCAAATCATAACGAACCCAAGTTCCTTGCTTTTGAATCACTCCCAACGCATGCAATCGCTTGAAAATGGCTTGGCGGGTAACTCCTATTGCTGATGTACGCTCTTGTTGCGTTTGGCATGGATCCTCATCGAGCAATGCCTCCAATTCAGTGCCTTCGAAGATTTTTGGCCTTCCTTCAGGCGGACGGTCATCAACATCGTCTTTGAAGGGACGGAACCAATCACGGCACGCTGTTTCACTTCGAGCAGCATGTCCGTAAATATTGTGGAGCTCTCGATGCGCTTCAGCTACCGTTTTCTTCGAATGAAAGAAGAAAATCAACACTTCCCGCAAATGACGATTATTTAGCACATAATCAGACATTTGCACAAAACCAAAACTATATGACGGCTCCTCGATAGTATAGTGGTTAGTATACCCGCCTGTCACGCGGGAGACCGGGGTTCGATTCCCCGTCGGGAGGCCTCTGGCGCAATACTAATGACCTTGCCCAAAAGAAAAAAAAAAATGGAATATTTAACAAGCCTCAGGACTTGCTAACTTGGTATACTAACCACTATACTATCGAGGAGCTAAAAAATAAAATATTCAAGGAGTTGGTAAATGGAAAAGGTGGGGAAAAATTGCAAAAGTGATAAAAGGGGCGCGAATTAACACAATAGGGGGGGGGGGGGGGGGGGCTTCTATTATGTAACAAGGGCAGTCCTAGAATTATTCGTTCTGACAAAGAAAACCCCTTTAAACCATTTTTTGAGTGTTCCTTCCTCTCGGGTGTGTAGTGATGAACCCATGTTTCATCCATAGTTATGAATCGACGAAAGAACTCACCTTCGTTGCAGCGAAACGTACGCTGACACTTGATTGAAACATCCTCACGACACTTTTGTTAGATTGTGAGCAAACGCTGCACGCATCTGGCACACAGCTTTCTTATGTCCAAATGCACAGTCAATATGTGATGTATAGCACTTTTTGAAATGCCTACCATTTCTGCTAAATCGCGCACTTTTAGTCCATGGTCATCAAATATTGTTTTGTGGATTTTTTTACCATTTCTGGACAGTCTCCTGTGCCTTGGCGGTGCATTTAGTCGACCACTGCGATTTTCTTCTTCGCAGCTCCTCCAAAGTTGAATCTAGCTCGTCTTTGATATTGGTTGTGTGGCGGTTCCGTAAAACCCCCATAACATTCAGCAAATTTCCTAAGTTCACTAATATAATCGCATTAGTAACTGAAAATGCTTCACGCATTATATAGATCAAATCTATAATCTTAAAGTCCCTGTAAAGAAAACTTACATTATCATGCAACTCTTCGCATACAATTCTCCGTAAGATTTCTTGCTACTTATCTGGAATTCCAAACCTATTCGGCACCTTCGGAACCAGACGAATTCCTGTAAACAAAATGATTCGGTTTGCATACAATGTAACCGTCATGTCAGGGACCATAAATATTACGCCATCTATTTGCCCAGCCGCGCCATGTGTACAACAATGTTCCCTACATACACATTGGCTGGCGACTTACACCCAAGGAACCAAAGCAGATACGCATTCCGCGTCTCCTGGCATCAATTAAATCCTACAGCATAAACAAATGCAAATAGGAATTCAATACCTACCCTTACTAGCGATCCCATAAACACCATTTCCCAGTAACCTAGCTAAAACCCATTAGCACATTTTCACATCGCATCGTCGTCTCTTTGTTTGGCCGCGACGCACATTTTCAACAAAGATCCCATTAGCATCCGCCGAGTTCGGTTTTATTTGCTAAATAGGTTCGTTCTCATCCATGAAAGAACCATGCACACATACCACCATGATCACGATTAGCGAGTGAGCTCTGCACGAGCAAGATATCGCTGAGCCGTATTGCATCCATTGACCGAGACGGTCACATCGCCGCCCACCGCACCGTCCGGTGTACGGTGCGTACATACAAAGTCGAGTGTGAGTCGAAAGTTTACCTCGCGAGCGCGTCTATTTGAGTGTTTGCAACCGCCGTGTCGAATATTATATTCGCTGCGGTCTTCGAAGATTGTGTTTTCTTTATTGACTCCACATTGTACCTTTCATGCAGTGCTACCATAAAATGTTCGTATCCAATAAGAAAATAAAATAACAATAAAAGAATCCTTAATAATAGAAGAAAAGTCTGTTTCATATTTTTACGTGTCCTGTGTTGGTGTTTGGCTTTTCCTTTTGTGTCGGCGGAACAACGGATGAACCTTCGCGCGTGAACAATTTATGATGGAGGAGGAAGTGAACGGAGTGCCCGTGTATTGGCACAATACTTCCTCCTCACAGTTGCACTAAGCCCTTTCAAATGAGAGTATTGAATCACATAGCGATGGCCAATTTTTTCCATGTTTACAAATTCACCGAAAACGTTCCCTAGTAAACAAAGTAGCGTCTTCAAATTTGAAACTTAGTCTTTCTAAGGTTGGTACTATCTACCCCATTCATTATATTTAAATAAATACCGCCATCTTAATGTCAGGCCGATTAACTCTGGGACTGTCCTCGTATATCAGTGATATAATGAACTTAAAACATCCGACATGGCTGTGGCAACTCGTGTAATTCCCAGACAAGCTCGGGAATACTCGTTCACCTATCAAAAGGAGTCATGCCCACAAGTACCACCACATGGTTACCTGGAGCATATTCCTTATGTGCCCCACACGTACACGGTTACTTCGTGATACATTATTATAAAACCAAAACGATGTGACGACCCTTTTTTTTAATTCTACTTTACTTTTCCCAGGAAAGCTGAGTCAGCGCCCTGAAATAATATTTTTTTTTCTCAACCGGGTTCATCAGCCAAGCTCCGAAAGATGCTCAAGGATTTCTTCCAAGCATTTCACTAAGCCTATAGCTCAATGGGATGGTTTTTCATCGGGCGGCTGGGGTTTGGGACCCTACCTAGCACTCAGTAATTGTGCCGAACTGCAGAATAGCAAGAGTTGTCAGTTGAACCTCGGTTTGTACAATCAAACGCAAGAAACAACCTCTTTACCAACTCAGACATTAAGGCGGCATTTGCTGGGTAAACAGAATTCACTTAGGACTCCATCACCAAATGCTGGCATCCTTCCAAATCGCAGGCGATAAATACGCAATAGATTATACATCAAACATAAGTCGGGCTTATGATACTCTTTTAGACAACGCCATCTTGCCAATGGGAACTGCATCAAAAACCCGATAGGGATAAAAATACTCCGTTTCTATACTGCGACACAGAATCGACAACATACCCTTTCAACCATAAATAAAATAAATAAACGGCGGTTGTATTCGAAGATAACAACTCCAGCGATGAGAGTTTATCATCATCATCATCATCATCGGCACTACAACCGGGAACCGGTCTTGGCCTTATTTAGCCAGTCCTGAGGCTTGTTAAATTTTCCATAATGATTTGTTTTTTTTTCGGGCAAGGTCATTAGCTGAGAGTTTATAATGTGCCGTAAATCACTTAGCGAAAAATTGCACCTAGAAGGGAAAACTGCCCACGTACGTAAATGCAACATTATTTTTATCGCATCTTCGCCCATACAGGCGGCAAAGATCTTTTTTATGTCTCCCTGGTCGTTCCTGGGATGGGATTAATGTGGCGATGCAATCGTAGTGAAGACTAAAGGATCAGAGGAAAATCAAAAAAACAAATTATCAGGGCCGTTCTCCAGAGCATTAGCGCAGCAATTTACAGCTTAAGTAGCGAGGCCATGGTCTGATGCGTCAGTGCTTTGGAGGGATTAGTGGGGATGGCTTAGTGTGGCGATGCAATCGTAGTTAAGCGCACGCGATCAAAAGAAAATCGAAAAAATATATCATCAGAACCGCTACCCAGAGCATTAGTGCAGCAATTCACAGGTTAAGTAACAATACCATGGTATGATGCGTCGGTGCTTTGATTCACATCAAGAGTTGGCGTCATGTTATTCACCCCTACGCTATAAGCCCCCGATTGGTTGACCCAATCGAACTTGTCCTTAGTGGCAGAAAATGTGATTGAGTGAATATCTATAGCTTTCTTGACATTGATTGACATACTTGGGTGGATGTGAGAAGATCCCTGATTCATGAAATTATGATTAACAGATGTTTTTGTATGTTTCTCTCCTTCTGTTTAAAATGCGAATTGGGGTAGACTAATGGGTTGCTTGGGACTGACCTTTGCAACGTAGCTATATCTATATCTGTACGATAATGAATTTACAAGTTCCACCAGGCCAATGATTGGTTGATCTAAAACAGAATTAGTCCTTGGTTCAGTGGCGATATTTGGTTGATTAGTTGATTATTCCTAGTGATATAATTAATTATTTATTTGTAGGTTCTTCGCAAGCAGGTAAGAAATTGACTAACATACTTAGCTGGATCTCAGAAGAGATTTTAATTATTCAAATTGTGGATTGATAGATGCTTTAGTTTGCGCGTTGAGTGAACCATTCCAAAGGTTTATTGATAAGTCAGACGCAATTTACAAATGCAGGTTGGGTACTTATTTATGAGCTTCCAATGTTTCTAGTTATTCTAAAACATTCTGACATTATGGAACTAGTTCTTAAATTGGTTGTGACTTAAATGAATTAGTGAAGATTTTTAGCTTTTTGCCCAGTGGAGATCAATAGTGTCAACCCAACACCCAACACATAGAGTGAGACCGGAGACTTAAGTTTTGTAGACAGATTATGAAAACTGGAGTTTTCCGTTAAAACTGAGGAAAATGCCACGACGAAAACTGGACATAAATTCTTAAATTAATAAAAAAAAGTGAATATTGGTCGGTCGCAATATTCTCGTCATTAGCGTTCTCCGAGTAATATTACATCTGAGCAATTCTAGGTGTTTTTTTTTTAATGAATTTCCTAGGAAGGCGGAAATCTTCAAAATATACCTCTGGGCCGATCCAGTGACATGTCGGATTTTTACCGACTAAAACGACTGTGATGGGGGTAGGCAAGCTGTCAATGTAGGAAGGACAACCTCTAAAAGATATCCAATCGTCCAGACAAACATCCCTTTATTCGCTGTGTAAAGTGTAGAAAGGTAGATGTTTACTGGTTGTCAATGCAGGACCTCTAAAGATATCCAGTTCTCCAGACAACCGTCCCTGCAATCACTGTATATATTGTAGAAAGGTGCATGTTTACTGGTTGTCAATGCAAGAATGATAACATCTAAAATATATCCAGGCACCCAGACAAACGTCCCTATAATCGCAGTATAAAGTGTAGAAAGGTAGATGTTTACTGGTTGTCAATGCAGAAAAGATAGCCTATAAAAGATATCCAGGCGTCCAGACAAACCTCCCTGTAATCGCTGTATAATGTGTGGAAAGGTGCATGTTTACTGGTTATCAATGCAGGAGGGATAACATCTAAAAAATATTTTTCAATGTATCACTTGATAAGGACGCGGTGTGAGGCCTGGGGTTGTCATGAAGAAGAATGACATCTCGAATGGCCATACCTCGTCTTTTGTTTCAATATGCGGCTTTTTCTGACTGTAACAACTGACAGTAGTAAACTGCATTTACTGTTCGTGAAGAAAATCGATCATTAAAACTCCCTATGAGTAGAAAAAAAAACCGGTGCAAGAACTTTTCCAGTGAGAGACGAGTTTTAGTCTTAATTGGGCAGCCTCTCAGGCTCACGTATACACACGATTATAAGGCAGCCATCAACAAACTGTGCCTTCAATCGAGAAAAAAATATCCGAGGGTTTAACGCCTTCATTTGTTAAAAATGTTATAGTAATCCGTTGCGCAACAGACCTGTGTACCCCTTGCTCACTCACAGACTTCAAAGTCGAGCGCAACCTCTAGCGAAGCGCCAGCCAATCCGGCTCTCCTACTCTTCATAAACCAAAATAACAACCACGCACAAGAATATCTAGCTCGCAACTTGTTGCTAACCAAAAAAGTAAAATTACCGTTTATATTTGATTCACTCTGGTAAAAACAAAGCTTTTTAAAATTTTAAAATACAATTATGTTACAAGTCAAACAATACTAAAGGCAACTGATATCTACTAACATTTCTTCCATTTTAAATATGGCTGCCAAGACGACTTAAAAACACATTGCCCCTATTGGGAATCCCTTCATTTGTCCAAGGAATGTATTTTAGTCCTCTCTTTTATTGGCCTTTCCTTGTGAACACTTTGGACAATGTTGGCGGTCAGGACTCCTTTTAGCACTTGCCGCAATCACATTTTTATCATCAATTTGTCGCTGCGAAATTAACCATAAATGTGAACAGTGTAAAATGGCCCGGAAGCAATAAACGAAGCTTTCATTGTGAAATGTGTAACAAAATATGTCAAGTATTGGACGTATATTCGAATTTTTTCTGAGAACTAGACTAGCCAAGCTAAATATTTGGGCGTTCGACTCGGAAGAGTCTTCTAGCTAAACAAATTTTGTTTAATTTTGTAAACGAACCAATGCCTCTTTCCACTTCGGAAGTCTGTAGATATATTCCCCGAAGAACCAACCTGATCACACCCAAGTACAGGTATGCTGCAACCTCCCTACGATTTGGACTGCCATCGTTTCCCAAATATGCTCCCTACAAATCTTTCCTTATCACCCGTTTACTTGGGCAATCTTACAATTTAGCTTCACAGTAAACTTTACAAACGCCTAATATGCGTATAATATATTATTACCCCCCTGACTAAATGTACTCCCTTTTTCCCATAACGAATTTATTGAATTTATTGAACCAGAACGCCTTCTACTTTGACTGGACTGCTCATTGACCCGATGAATATAATTGATATATTGTTTCTGGAACAACGGCATTAAATCTGGTCGCCGCACGCGTGCCGCGCACCAAAACACCTGTTCCAAACAATACCCAACGTCAGCAGTTGCTGAACTCAATCCTTCTTCGGAAATATATTGAATTTTTCACCCCGCCTTTTGTTATCCTTTCCAAACTAAGTCACAGCTTATCGACCAAACTTGATCTACACGTAACCTCAGACCACAAGAATGATACCCATGGTAACTGTGGACAGTTGACTAACACAGAAAAAAATACGAAGGGAAAACACAGGAAAAAAATACGAATAAGAAAAAGGAACTGAGTGCAAGGACTAGAAACTGACCCCAAAGCCTAGCTGTTGCCCTGGCCAACATTGATTACTGTTGGGTGTGTTTATAGCGCGAAAACAAAGTCCATCTACCAACGGACTCAGATCCTTTTGTGCATTACTTCAACCGACATTCCTCATGTTCTGAATCCTTAGCACTCAGATGTGATGCAATTAATCCTGAAGGACATACCAAGTGGTCGAAAACTGTATGTATGAACATCTACCATATACATTCAAAAATGGCAATGCAGGAAAATAAACTCATAATTAAGTCGTGCCCATCAACTTTTCAACTCCTTTTTTGATGTGATGACAAAACCGTTAGCGAATGTGAATGGTTCGTTGTATATTGCGCTTTCATATTTTTTTCTCTCCTTTTTTTAAATAAGATCGTACCAGCAGGAATTTGTACGCGTCAGAAGGACGAAGTGAAATACAATGAACCAAAAGTCGCCACAGGATACCACGGATAAGATATTTTTCATTTAAATGCAATACCACTGCGCCGTCAAATGAGATGTCTCCATGAGCTATACGACTGTGCTGTTGATGTTGTTGTTTTTTTACATTTTATCCTTCGAATAGGAGATCCTTTGTTTTAATAGCCATATGTGGATATGTAAAATGTACAATAGGGAGAGTGCAGGACATGTTTACCCCGCGATCTGATTTCGATTTGATTGAACGACAAAACGACAAAGAAGAATATAACAAAAAAGGATACATGCTGATCCTTGGAAATGTTCCCTTCATCCGTTGACATTAGAACAATCCTTTGGCGGTGACAGCTAAGAAGTGTGTTAGCCTAGTTTTCAATTATATTCCGCTAATCGACCTCACGTTGCATGGACGAAGAGGGTGAAGCACGTTTGGCGTCTGAATTTACTCCATTATGGATAAAAAGGACTTTAAAGCCAACGCTGCGTTTTATGTCCAAGAACGGCGTGAGAGGGATTGTTAACAGGATGTTCAGCATTTCGCTTTTTTGTGATTGGTATAGTTAAGGTTTCTGTAATCAGCGTCTAAAGGTTTTCGGAGATTGCCATGCTATCGGAAAGACAGAAATTACGGTGGGGGAAATGTAGAAGTAGAAAATATCAAGTAACAAGTATGTCACGATGATCATGGATGTATGCAAGTTGGTGTTAAATTCAAATCAGAGTCCGCTCTATAGGGATAGATTAAAAGTTGGTTAAAGGAAGCAGACGTGTTTAAAGATGCTGTTGAAATATAAATGTGCTGAATCAGCTCCTGTATACGATTGGAAAAAAAATGTAAATGTAGTTTGAAAACTAGAACTTCTTCAAGGTACTCGCATTAAATTTAGGGAAGGGATTCAAACCAATATAATTGACACAATGGGAAAAAAAACCATCGCTAAACTAAAGCAATGATATTGTAGTACATGGAGTCAAACATGAATTGAATTCAAGATTCCACAATTTTTAAGCCACTTTATCGGAAGACGAAGTTCATGGACATCTTTCGAAGGCACATAACCGTCAATTGAATCGTTGTGCATTTTCAAACGATATAGAGTTTCAGTGTTAATTTTTTTGACACCTCTCAGCACCCTATAGCGCAATACTAATGACCTTGCCCGAAAAAATATAGATCATTATGGAAAATTTAACAAGCCTCAGGACTTACTAAATAAGACCAAGATCGGTTCCCGGTTGTAGTGCCGATGATGATGATGATAGTGTTGCAGTGTTAATTTTTTTGACACCTCTCAGCACCCTATAGGGCTAAGCCAGTGTCCTTAGATGTTATTTTGTCGACTGATTCCATCAGCCAATCTCCTCCATACGGTGAAAGATTTAAAAAACCATTTGACACCATCTATAGCTTAATAGCGTGTTATGTCACCGAGCTGCAGGAAATTGTAGCCCAATTTACCATTCAGTACTGAGACCCTCAAAGTATCGAGGCCATCAAAGTATTGAGGTCTTCAAAGTGTTGATGCCCTCAAAGTATTGATGCCCTCAAAGTATTGAGGCCATCAAAGTATTGAGGCCACAAAAGTATTGAGACCATAAAAGTATTGCGGCCATCAAAGTATTGAGTCCATCAAAGTATTGAGGCCACAAAAGTATTGAGACCACAAAAGTATTGCGGCCATCAAAGTATTGAGTCCATCAAAGTATTAAATCCATAGAGTATTGAGACCATCAAAGTATTGAGACCATCAAAGTATTGAGACCATCAAAGTATTGAGACCATCAAAGTATTGAGTCCATAGAGTATTGAGACCACAAAAGTATTGCGGCCATCAAATTATTGAGTCCATCAAAGTATTGAGTCCATAGAGTATTGAGGCCATCAAAGTATTGAGACCATCAAAGTATTGAGTCCATAGAGTATTGAGACCATAAAAGTATTGCGCCATCAAAGTATTGAGGCCATCAAAGTATTAAGGCCATTAAAGTATTGAGGCCATCAAAGTATTGAGGCCATCAAAGTATTGAGGCCACAAAAATATTGAGACCACAAAAGTATTGCGGCCATCAAAGTATTGAGTCCATCAAAGTATTGAGTCCATAGAGTATTGAGGCCATCAAAGTATTGAGACCATCAAAGTATTGAGTCCATCAAAGTATTGAGTCCATAGAGTATTGAGGTCATCAAAGTATTGAGACCATTAAAGTATTGAGGCCATCAAAGTATTGAGGCCATCAAAGTATTGAGGCCACAAAAGTATTGAGACCACAAAAGTATTGCGGCCATCAAAGTATTGAGTCCATAGAGTATTGAGGCCATCAAAGTATTGAGACCATCAAAGTATTGAGTCCATAGAGTATTGAGACCATTAAAGTATTGCGGCCATCAAAGTATTGGGGCCATCAAAGTATTAAGGCCATTAAAGTATTGAGGCCACAAAAGTATTGAGGCCACAAAAGTATTGAGGCCACAAAAGTATTGAGACCATAAAAGTATTGAGGCCATCAAAGTATTGAGGCCATAAAAGTATTGCGGCCATCAAAGTATTGAGTCTATCAAAGTATTGAGTCCATAGAGTATTGAGGCCATCAACGTATTGAGACCATCAACGTTTTGAGGCCATCAAAGTATTGAGTCCATAGAGTATTAAGGCCATCAAAGTATTGAGACCATCAACGTTTTGAGGCCATCAAAGTATTGAGTCCATAGAGTATTGAGGCCATCAAAGTATTGAGGTCTTCAAAGTA
Source organism: Microdon myrmicae (assembly GCA_963931805.1). NCBI lineage: Eukaryota > Metazoa > Arthropoda > Insecta > Diptera > Syrphidae > Microdon > Microdon myrmicae. The sequence continues at coordinate 31,617,342 of OZ007502.1, read as the reverse complement.
TTGAGTCCATGGAGTATTGAGGCCATCAAAGTATTGAGGCCATCAAAGTATTGGGGCCATCAAAGTATTGAGGCCCTCAAAGTTTTGATGCCCTCTAAGTATTGAGGCCATAAAAGTATTGAGTCCATAGAGTATTGAGGCCATCAACTTAAAAAAATGACACCCCTCAGAAACCTATAGGACTAAGCCAATATCCTTAGATGTTATTTTTTTCGACCGAGTCCATCAGCCAATCTCCTCCATACGGTGAAAGATTTAAAAAACCATTTGACACCATGTATACCCTAATAGGGAGTTATGTCAGCGAGCTGCAGGAAGTTGTAGCCCAATCTACCATTCAGTACTGAGACCCTCAAAGTATAGAGCCATCAAAGTATTGCGGCCATCAAAGCATTGAGGCCATTAAAATGTTGGGGCCATCAAAGTATTGAGACCATCATCGTTTTGAGGCCATCAAAGTATTGAGTCCATAGAGTATTGAGGCCATCAAAGTATTGAGGCCCTCAACGTGTTGATGCCCTCAAAGTATTGAGGCCGTCGAAGTATTGAGGCCATAAAATTATTGAGTCCATAGAGTATTAACGCCATCAAAGTATTGAGGCCCTCAAAGTTTTGATGCCCTCTAAGTATTGAGGTCGTCGAAGTATTGAGGCCATAAAAGTATTGAGTCCATAGAGTATTGAGGCCATCAACTTAAAAGAATGACACCTCTCAGCAACCTATAGCACTAAGCCAATATCCTTAGATGTTATTTTTTTCGACCGAGTCCATCAGCCAATCTCCTCCATACGGTGAAAGATTTAAAAACCATTTGACACCATCTATAGCCTAATAGGGGGTTATGCCACCGAGCTGCAGGAAGTTGTAGCCCAATCTACCATTCAGTACTGAGACCCTCAAAGTATAGAGCCATCAAAGTATTGCGGCCATCAAAGTATTGAGGCCATCAAAATATTAAGGCCATTAAAATATTGGGGCCATCAAAGTATTGAGACCATCATCGTTTTGAGGCCATCAAAGTATTGAGTCCATAGAGTATTGAGGCCATCAAAGTATTGAGGCCCTCAACGTGTTGATGCCCTCAAAGTATTGAGGCCGTCGAAGTATTGAGGCCATAAAAGTATTGAGTCCATAGAGTATTAACGCCATCAAAGTATTGATGCCCTCAAAGTGTTGATGCCCTCAAAGCATTGAGCCCGTTGAAGTATTGAGGCCATAAAAGTACTGAGACCATCATAATATTGAGGCCATCAACTTAAAAAATGTCCACACAATTTTAGAATAAGATATAATAACCTTGCCCAGAAAAACAAATTATTTTGGAAAATTTAAAAGCCTCAGACTTGTTAAATAAGGCCAAAACTGGATCCCGGTTGTAGTGCCGATGGTGATGATGAAGACATATGTTCTGAGCCTTTTGCTAGTAATGCCCAGACCTTAAATTAAGAATCTGGTCATTTTTTCGTTTAATCTGATTTCGAATCGTACCTGAAAGTTGTTGTATAATTAGTTAGGCCCGAAAATATGTCATCCGCTCGAACTGTTCTCTGACATTTAAGGGTACTCCAAAATCCTTTTTATGCTCGCATGAATGTAAAAAAAATTGATGTATTAATTTTGACATGTCGTCGAGCGATCGCCCCTTCGATCTTCTTTGAGCTCTACATATTCATTCGTGAATTATTTTTCACTTACATCGAAATCATTATTTCTGAATCTTTAGAACCAATATTTACATTTTATATTCGAACGAGCACGATCACAATGTACTTCTACCATTAAACTAACTATGCGTTTTAAGGGCATTTTTCCACAAATTAAGGACAATTGATATACATCAGGAATAATTTTAGGGATATTTTCTCCTTCACTCGATGGTCGGTTGAAGGGACGCATAAAGGAGATTTTAAGTACCTCGAACTGTCAAAGTATGGCGAGAGGTAGAAGAGAATATGAATAAGAGAAGGAATATTGATGTATAGTATATTGGTTTTGAATATTTAGACATTACAATCAGAGGGAAATACACGATCAAGCAGAGTATTCCATATTCATGCGGATAGGCCAAAAAACGATTCGGATTCTTTTACATCTGGAGGTAATTTTTAACGCGAACTGTTGCGCGTTCTTTGATTGATGGGTATTGTGGGACAATATTTCGAAAAACAGAATCCATTAACAATGCTCAGTTCACCAACGACTGTAATAATACTTATAAAAAAGACAACTATGTACTAACGACGATACTGAAATTCTTGCGCCTGGATCCCCGATTAGTTTCACTGCTCGTGTTTGTAATCTATCTTGGGTACCCTGTTCAATTGTGTGGATTGAATTCCAGTTTTCGACGAATATACGCATTTCAAACTGTTGGAAACCTGTATAGAGTGAAGAATTTCTTGCATTTCAAATAAAAATCTAAATGCATCGGGTGTCACAAATTGATAATTGTTTGGCTTCGAGGATATAAGTGCCGTTCATCGACAGTCAATCTGCATTGTAATTCGACGATAGTAGGTAGCATTGGGTGTAAGAGGTGTAGCGGCTCTAAATTACGCCACCTTTAAATTCGAAAGTTTATATATTTTAATTTTACAAAATTAATACTTCAGAGGTTATTCTCCGAACAGAGTCCTTCGAATGTCTTCTTAATTTACAAACATTTATATAAATTGAGAGTGTGAGACATCAACAACAAAACAACGTCAATTATTTATAACTCTGTAGAAATGTCTATAGCGTCGGTTTTTGTTGTATTATTATGGCATTTCGCCGGGTGGCTGGGCTTTGGGACCCTACCTACCACTCAGTAATTGTGCCGAACTGCACAATAGCAAGAGTCGGCAGTTGAACCTAGGTTTGCACAATCAAACAGAAGGTACAACCTCCTTACCAACCCAGTCATCAAGGCGCAGATTGTTAATAATTAACTAATGTAAGATCTTTTATTGTATAAACATTCTTCCAAAACACTTAAAACCGTTTAAAGGAAGCTATAGACTCCGTGACTAAGACTAATGACCTTGCCCGGAAAAAACAAATCATTATGGAAAATTTAACAAGCCTCAGGACTTGCTAAATAAGGCCAAGACCGGTTCCCGGTTGTAGTGCCGATGATGATGATGATGATGATAGACTCCGTGAAATGGCCGGAAGAAATCCCGGGCCATCTTTCGGAGCTTGGCTGATGGAACGGTTCGAGAAAAGGTTGGTTTAGTTGGTAAGTCGGTCCCAAGATGAGATACCAGCCCGTCACGCTGTACATTCCGTCATATCGCGGAAGAAATCTTCGACTATGTTTCGGATGTATGGCTGACGGTCCGGACTGACACAGAGATAAGTCATTCCCTTTAGCAAATCTTATCTAGAATATGTAAACACTAGTTCAATTCAGTTCTTTCAGTTATCATCATTAATTTGAGTTGGAATAGTTTTTAAGCTGGAATAAAGAGTGTGCCGTCCGCTAGCCTCCGGTTGGAGACGATTTAAAATGAAGTAAAATTAAGGATAAACGAAAAGCTGTGTTTTTGTGGACTAATTTATAAATACCCACATTTATCTTCCGGGCTCACGCTCTCCGATCTGGCTTGCTATAGGATGGAGGCATTAGAACCCAATAGCTTGGACATCATGTGGTTGAAGGTCGCGCTGAACAATTCTTTTAAATTTATTTGTTGTCTTTACTACTCTCATAATGACGATCTCACTTGTCGAACATTTTTCACGTACAGTCGACCGGATATAGATCAATCACCCGGCTTCCGAAATTGTCGTCCATGGCGATTTGAATATACACAACTCCGGCTGGTTGGTACATTCTAAAAGAACCGACGAGATTGGGAGGCTAGCGGAGATGCTTGCTGTTAGCTGCACTCTGACTCAACTTGAGGAGGAACCTACACGAGTGCCGGATACCCAAGGTGATTATGCGAACACCCTGGATCTGTTTCTGACATCCGAGCCGAGCATTTATACCGTGGAAGTGGCTGTGCCACTGGGAAACTCATATCACTGCTTGGGATCGGTAGCGCAGCCACTTGTATTTCAAACTAATAACCGATATAAAAAGTTTGGCCATGTATGGATGTATGAGGCTGCCAGCTGAGAAGATTTGCGAGATTTCTTCGCGTCCTTTCCATGGTCGGAGGTGTGCTTTGGAGAGTCCGATGTTAACGCATGCGCGGAGTCGGCCATAGAGATTATTCTTCGCTGGTTGGTGATTTACATGCCGCATTCCATCAAACGGAAGTCATTTGATAAACCTTGGTTTGATAAAAAATGTGAGCAGCTTACAGCGGCAAAAAATTAAACAATTACGCTCTAATTCCACCGAGGTTAACAGAACGAATTTTGTTAGAATCAAAAACGCGTGCAGCCAGGCGATTGATACCCCGAAGAAGGTTTACAACAACAGAATGACCAATAAACACCTTGAGAGCTCAATTGGTTCGCGTCCCGTCTCGTCAATAGCAAAAGTAATTTCGCTTCGTCCTTTTTTCCTCTGCTAATGTTGGGCAGCGGGACACTAGTCACAATTTCAAAAGATAAAGCTAATGTGGTGGGGAATTTATTTTCCGTGAATTTAAACCTCAAGGGCGGTCTTTTGGAGCTACCTGTGATCGCGCCGGTATGGTGTTCGATGCGGTATTTCGACCACGTTCTATTCAACGGATTCTACATGAGCAAGACTGTAGGAAGGCAACCGGGCAGACGGAATACCATCAGTAGTCCTTAAGAACTGTGCTCCGAAACTGTCGTCGGTTCTTGCCGGGCTCTTTCGCTTATCCTATGAATGGAGAACATTTCCTACCTCCGGGAGGGTGGTTCAGGCTCAGCTAATCCCAAAGAAAGGGAAAAGGTGTCTCCGACAAAATTACCGGCCGATAGCATTACTGTCTGTTATCCAAGGTGATGGGGAATGTCATCAATTCAGAGTTAATTAAGTATGTGGAGTGCAACGAACTTCTGAATGATGACCAATACGGATTCTGTGGCAGGCCATCCATGGGAGACCTTTTGACTCTTATATCCGATATATGGACATCTGCCATTGAGGTGTATAGTGAGTCAAGAGCGGTTCCATTGCATATCTCCAAGGCTTTTGACCGCGTCTGGCACGGGACATTGCTGACCAAACTTCGTTTATATGGACTTTCCCAGCACCTCTGCGGCTGGACGAAGAGCTTACTCGAGGATCGATCGATCCGGGTTGTTATGGACGGCGCCTTCGGATTTGTATCCTGTTAATGCCGGGTACATCAAGGTTCCATTTTTGCCCCAACCTTGTTTTTGCTTTACATAAATGATTTGTTGGAGTCAACGGATAACAAAGTGTTAAATTTTTCGGATGATAGTACGCTTGTTTCCTCTTTTTCGAGTGATCGGTCGATTAGTGCATCAACGTCGCATCAGCTGAAATGTAGCCAGATCAACTCTCTGAATCGAGATCTGCATAAGGTCATGCCGTGGGGATAGATCAATTTCGTCGACTTCAACGAAGACGCAATATTCAACATTCACAAAGAAAATTGGATCATGGGTTCCAGAGCTGATGATGCATGGTCAGGATCTTGAATCTAAAGGAAACATTAATTTGCTCAGCGTCACAATTTGTGGGAATGTATCGTGACATGGGGGCTCCTCGATAGTATAGTGGTTAGTATACCCGCCTGTTACGCGGGAGACCGGGGTTCGATTCCCCGTCGGGGAGCCTCTGGCGCAAGACTAATGACCATACCCGGAAAAAAAACAAATTATTATGGAAAATTTAACAACCCTCAGGACTTGCTAAATAAGGCCAAGACCGGTTCCCGGTTGTAGTGCCGATGATGATGATGATCGTGACATGGACACCGACGGGTCCGCCTGTAGAAAATTGCGTTATCTTTTTAGAGCCAACAAATATTTTACTCCAGCTCAACTTCTTCTCCTGTGTAAATCTCAAATTAGACCCGCACTCGAATATTGTTCCCATGTTTAGAACTATGCTCCTAAATATAGCCCCGATTTACTTGAGAGCGTACAGAGGCAGTCGATCCGCCTAATCGATGACACAGGGCTGACATCGGGACTGCAGTCGCTATCACATCGAAAGCGTGTAGTCGGCCAGTGTCTGTGTTACAAATATTATCACGCCGACTGTTCCTCGGAGATTCGTGGTATTATTCGGCGAAGTTCAATTTATTTGCACTCCACAAGACAACCCAACGGATCGCACCAAATTGCGTTTCATCTCCAGCCGACATACACACCAAACCTTGTCGCGCTACAGAACCGGGGAAGCTGCGGGACTCCTTACTGGCGCGAAAAGTTCCAGAGCGTTGCAACCTACAACTGTTCACGAAGAACTTCAATGAACGGACTTTTCAGCCGGCCTGACATATATTGTATATACGAGGATGAATTAAATATAAACGATAATTTCTTTTTTTACGTTTATTGAATAATGAATAAAACAAATCATTATGGAAAATTTAACAAGCCTCAGGACTTGCTAAATAAGGCCGTTCCCAGTTGTAGTGCCGACGTTGATGATGATGATGAATAACGCTACACACTAACTATACTATCAACAGTCAATATAGTCTCCTGCGTGATCTACACAATTTTGCCACCGATTTGGAAAGTTTAATATCCCTCGTTCGTAGAAAGAATTAGGGCGTATTGTTAGCCAATCGCGCACGTGCTCCTCGACTTCTTCATTACTTTCGATTTTTTTCCTCCAAAGGATTACTTCGAAGGTGCGAACAAAAAATAGTCTCAGGGAGACGAGTCTGGGCTATAAAGAGAGTGTTCGGGGGATTCCCAACCCATTTCTTCTCATGTATCCCTTGTCAAGGATGCGGTGTGAGGCCTGGCGTTGTCATGAAGAAGGATGACATCTCGAATGGGCATACCTCCTCTTTTGTTTCGATATTCGAATTTTTCCGACTGTAATAACTGGCAGTAGTAAACTGCCTGCACTGTCTGTTGTTCGTGAAGGAAATCAATTATTAAAACTCAATAACCTCGGAACCCATTGAGCAGTAGTTTTTTTGAAGCTAAAATCATCAGTAATAATAGATTGAACACTTCCATAGCTGATACGCACTTCCCACTTTTAAATTCTCTGGCCCACATATACACACGATTGTAAGATATAGTATCATCACCAAACTGTGCCTTCAATTGAGCAAAAATTTCCGAAAGTTTAACGCTTTCATTTGTTAAACATTTTATAATAATGCGTTGGGAAACAGAAGTATATACCTCTTGCTCGCTCGTGGCTGTATTGAATACAAAGTCGAGCACGACCGCTAGCCAAGCCGGACCCCCTACTCTTCATAAACCAAACAACAGCCACGCACAAGATTATCTAGCTCGCAACTTGTTGCTAAGCAAAAAAGAAAAATTGTCGTTTATATTTGATTCACCGCCGTACATGTGATATATATATATATATATATATATATATATATATATATATATATATCATATGTTCTACCAGTTGTACCGGTGTGAAGTGAGCGTCAAGATACAAATGTATCGATAGGGGACGTTTGTTGTGAACGAGCCCATATATTTTTTTTATTTGGTTGCTATGATATCTGTCAAACATATTTAGTATGTATCAAGTCATTGTACAAACAACATCATTTTTTTAATCGACTTTTGTACCAGACAATGATGATTTGCGGAAAGCATTAATTTTTTGTTTTCATTTGAAGAAAAGTGCTGCAGAGTCGCATCGAATGCTTGTCGAGGCTTATGGTGATCATGCTCTATCGGAAGCAACATGCAAAAGATGGTTTAAGCGGTTCGGAGATAATGATTTTGATGGGCGAAATGAAAAACGTGGAAGACCACCAAAAAAGTTTGAAGACGCCGAATTGCAAGCAATATTGGATCAAGATAACACTTTGGGAAAAAGGACAATGCTTCTGTGTTTGGAGGGACCAGAGCGGGGTGGTGTATCATGAACTTCTAAAACCTGGCCAAACTGTTGATTCGCAACGCTACGGACAACAAATGATCAATTTAAACCATGTATTAATCGAAAAACGACCAGAATGGGCCACAAGACACGGAATGGTAATTTTGTTGCATGATAATGCTCCGGATCATACAGCAAAACCCGTCAAAGAAACAATAAAAGCTCTCGGCTGGGAAGTGTTACCCCGCCCACCGTATTCACCAGACTTGGCTCCTTCCGACTACCATTTGTTTTCATCGACGGGACACGCATTGGCTGAGCTTTCAATTCCTACGAAGAAGTCGAAAATTGGGTCTCCCGATGGTTTGCCTCAAAAGATGACCGGTTTTATTGGCGTGGTATCCACAAATTGCCAGAAAGATGGTCGAAATGTGTAGAAAGCAATGGCCAATACTTTGAATAAAATGTTTTTTACTTTTTAAAAAAAAAGTTTTTTACTTTAAAAAAAAAAAGTTTTTGACTTTTAAAAAAAAAGTTTTTTACTTTAAAAAAAAAAAGTTTTTTACTTTTTACTTCATACCGGTACACCTGCTATTTATTGGCCTATAGGGACCCGGAAGTTCATGACTTCACTGAGTCGGCTGCGCCATTGTTCCCTGTCCTGCGCACTCTCCTTCCACGCTTAACCATCTGTACGATCTCCTCAAGATCAAACCTTACATTGTCCTCCCATCTCCGTCGCGGATATATATATATATATACATGTATATATATTGATGCAAATTCATGCGTTGTGTATAATCTCCATTTGATCACCAAATAAGCTTTGATAATCGATGATAATCGTTTGGTGCTAGTGCGGGACCAGAAGTTGGTTGCATTGCAAGCATGGACGGCCTATTATTGCCCTAATGGAGAACAACAAGTCTATTGTGCATATCTGGTTAATCGCTAGCTTCAAAGGGTACAATTGTTGACGGTATAGGTTTGAATTTAGTACCATTTAAAACTAGTTCATAAATTTTCCGGTCCTACCAAATGTTCAGCAAAGTCCCACTGATTGTTAGTCCTTCTTTGGCCTCCATTTAAGCCGATGCTCCATGCATTTCCTTTTCGCACAATATCGTCATAAGTGACTTATTTTTTATCCTCAGTTACCACCAAGTGGGTCAATTTCCTTCCATTTGACCAAAATTTCGCAAATGGAAATTCGATCCTTCATGATTTTGTATGCATGCCGTCCAAACATCGGAAATTTTTTTGAATACGTGAAATACTTTAAAACCCATTTGCAATCGATCTTTAGCCCCTGATCGATTCAACGACTACTAGCGAGCCGTTATACTCCGATCATTCATCATCATCATCGGCACTACAACCTGGAACCGGTCTTGGCCTTATTTAGCAAGTCGTGAGGCTTGTTAAATTTTCCATAATGATTTGTTTTTTCCGGGCAAGGTCATTAGTCCTGCGCCAGAGGCTCCCCGACGGGGAATCGAACCCCGGTCTCCCGCGTGACAGGCGGGTATACTAACCAATATACTATTGAGGAGCTCCGATCATTGCCATGGTTTTATTTAAATTTTCGACAACGGGGCTACATCGATAAATAGGAATGAAATTGACGAAACCAAAATCGAGTTATTTGACTTATTCATAGCTTCAGTCGCTTGGCTTGAATTTTTGTCTCTATTTAAACAGAATTGTTAAATTCACCGAATTCCCTCTTGTTAATTTCCATATTTTACACCCTGTAACTGACAATGGAATCGAGCAATCAAAAAACGGTCAAGGAATTTTGTTAGTCCTTTTTTAACAAGCAGAAATCTGAGTTTGGTTGATCAATACTTTACGAGATATATGTCACGATAGCCATTTAGCAAACAAAATAATGGATTTATTTTTCGCTAAACTAATAAAAACGTAACATATCAAATGTAAGTTATTCAATTCTACTCTAAGACTACAAACTTGACAAGGTAGGGCGTTAGAAACCGTGGGTATGCGGCTACAATTGGGCACACTTGTCGTTAAAAGCGACTAAGTGCTCCATGTCAATCATTCCAGGAACATTGGAGATAGGTAGCCAACTACATGATTATTTGGCGTGCCTATTGTCGGAAACATTTGGTGCTTTATTTCAACATATTTGGGCTTGCAATGGTGGCCTATGATTATAATCAAATCACCAGCTAAAGGTTGATTGTTTGGCCGATAGTTTTTAGCAAAGGCTTGCAAACATTTGTGTTTAAAAAACATAAGAGGTTTTCACCTCTGCGTTTGCTTAGTCATGTTGAGTTACTGTCTTGTATGACTGTTATATGGGGATCTCTGATGGACATATGTCGAAAATATTTATTATCTCACCATTAAAACCCGTTCCTTCGAAGCCAGGGCTTGCAGGTATTCAGAACCAAATCTTGTTGTGATCCTCTATATGTTTCTCATCTTCCTCTTCTTTTTCCTCCTTCCTGTTTGTTTACCCTATGGTTTTTTATATTATAACTGCCACTACTATTTATAACTCATGCAGAAACTTCATAAGCTCACTAACTCGTCTACGTCATCGTTGCCTATTCTGCTCACTTTTTTTCCACACTTCGCCGTCTGATCGGAATTCTTCAAGGTCACGCTTCTAAAGGTATTAATAACCACTTTAATGCGTACATATTATTATTAAAAATCAACGCAATAAAATTTCCCACAAATGCTTGTTTTAAGATAGATTTCCTCTTGTTCATATTTCAAATGAATGTCAACTAATGGACTCAAAGGTTAGAACAGACTTAAAGATCTGTATCTTCGTATAATGGGTGTCAATTGGGTTGAAATTTATTCCCGTGGATAACAATGTACTTTTTAAACTAATGGTGATAATAAATTCCTACCGAATGACTTGAACACAAGTTACTGAATAGCTGAGATCAGCTGACGTGTCGAGTAAGATAAGCACTTTGTGTGCTGCAAGGACAAGAGTATTACTTATTCGTTCACTTAGTTTACTGCACTAACTAATTTGTTTTATTGGCATGGTATTGCTGAGTGAATTTTATCATTTAGACAAATTAAGGAAATTTTAATCTGCAATCAAATGTTTCATCGATTGCTGTGAACAACCTTTGTATACCAATAAATCGTAGAGAGATTAGAGCTGCTGTCTCAGATTGGTGTCTTCTGCCACCAAATTTTGTCATTGAAACACTTATGAAGGTTTCCCCGTCCAACTGATTCAAAGCAGAAAATTCCACAGCAATATAATAAAATATCGGTAAATGGTCATTAAAGGCAACAACAATCACAATGGGGAAGGAGCAAAAAGTTGCCTAGACTCATAATCCTTATCACAATCTAGTTAGTGGCCACAAGCAACGCCGACAAGACATTGTACCAGGATTAAAAACAATGCGAGAAATTGAGAAACGCATAAAAACTTTTCTGTTGTACGAGTATCCTCGTGCTCCTCGCGATTTTTTTCTTTTGATTTCTTTGTGTTTTTCTCCTTTTACGTTTACTCTAGTTCAGGAGTATTCGTTGTGTTAGTCCTTTTTACATCTTCGCGCGTTGCACTTCGTGAAACTTTTCACTTTCCACTGGAATAATTTCGTCAACCTCAGGATGCGGGGGTAGATCCTAAGTAATAATAAAAAATAATGTGGAAGGAGAGGAGTAAAGAAAAAAATGTTTACGAAACGAAATTCAGAAGAAAGCTCCACCACGAGGACCTCGATGGGGACGATGTCGACAGGCAAAGTAAAAGTTTTTAAAAAAAACGGTGTGAAACACCTCTGGGATGAATAAATGGTATGAAGCGGCAACTATGAGACACTCCCCTTGAGTCATCGGCACGAGTCCTTGACAGCGTTGACTGGTGTTCTACTGGTGGCACTACATTGCAGTCGCATTAAGCGCGAGGGCTGCTGTTTGGATTGAATGTCGTAGCAGACAAGCCGGCAACACCAAGAGATAAGGAAGTATATAGAATCCCTATGCCTTTTACCGCCCGCCCCTTAATTTGCGTACTCCCGCTGGTGGCTCCATCAATCGCCTTGGATGTGAGGAGCAACAGCGAGAGACGTACCTTTACACCAAGTGTCTACTCGCGTTTTATTTATACTTTCGCGAGGACCTTTCGGTGTACATTTTTTCGCCTTTTACTTTCTCCCGGTGTTTTACTCCTTTGGCTCCCAAAATGTACTGACGTTTTCGCGGACGGGGTTTGGTTTTTGCTGTTTTTTATTCGTTGGGTGTTTTTCGTATCCCTTCAGTAGTATTGTGCGGTTCTCAAGAATAAGGAAGCCGCGTGGAATGTCGTGGAATTCAAAATTAACTTTCACTAGTATCCGCGCTTAGTTGATGATGTTGCTGTTTTCATTTTATTTTTCTGTTTTATTTTTTGATTCGTATGTTTTCTGTTTTTAAAGTTTCATTTCCACTCATTGTTTGTAATGCGCACAGATACACGCACAGAGGTTTCTCATTGATGGGGCAGCATACTACAGACACCATCTCATACAGCGAGATAGAGAGAGGATTCTTGTTCTGATGGGTTGGCTCCCCTTGTCTTGGGGCTTTCGCAGTGTACTTGAGCACAACGAACTTAAGTAGCAGCTGCTTAAGGCGTTTAAAAATGATGGGACGGTCTGATTCAGCAATTGCTTTCGCAGGATGCCACTAAACGTTGTAGTAGTGGTGTTGGATATGATGTATATAGTAATTGTAGTGATAATGTCGTAGGTTGTGAAGGGTGCGAAATTGGCGGACATTGGAATTTTAATGCAAATTAAAAAGGCGCGAAAACTTGTCTAGGTGAAGGTCGTTAACATCTGACACTTATTCTGCTTTCATGATCCTTCTCGCATTGTAAACTGTATACATTGCATTGTTAGATCCTTGTTGTTCTTTCATTTCTTGAAGTTTGCGGGAATCTTTTAAGCTGTTTGTCTCTAAGGAATACTAATGGATGTAAATTTCTGTTGTTTCATAACTTCACTGGATCCATGTCATATATTGAACAATAATCATCGACGTTCAGTTGGCGATTTAGGATTCGTGGAGGGCAATGCCAAATATGTGAGAGTTTCGCGTTTCCCCATTTATCTAATTAATAAATCAATTAACCTTTCTTTAAATTATTGTTAATAAATTGTTTGATGTTTTTTTTTTACACAAGCGCGCCCACAAATGGGGATTTTGAAGTACCCTCAAATGTCAGAACACAGTGCGAGCGGACGGAAAGGAAGTGGATAAGGAAAGGAGGTATCGATGATTTTGATATAATGTTTGGACATTACAACGACGAAAAAATATATGATCACGTAGAGCAGGGGTGGCCAACAAGTCGATCGCGATCGACCGGTCGATCGCGAGACCAATTTTGGTCGATCACTCGCAAGTTCGGGGTTTGTGAAAAGTATCTCATAAAAACTTTTAACTTAAAAAGTACAAATACTTTTTATTCAAATGTTTTCTGTGATTAGCTCATAGAAAGGATATAATTTTTATATTATCATTATTTTTATTAGTTTGTTTTGACATTTGAAATGGTTGTATTAAGTTCTTTTTCTTTGCACTTTTGCAATTCTGTTTTCTATTTAAAGCTTTTGTCGGTAGATAACTTTTTTGCTGCTGCTACTTTTTGCTACCTATATAAAATTTATTTGAATTGGGATATTACAAAATCAGCATAATACTTCGGCTTATGATAAAAACTTATACAATACATATAAAAACGTATATAAATGATGTTTATTTAATAAATCTGAAATACAGTGCGTTTAAAATTGACTTGTATTTACACTTCTGAGAAATTTATGACTATTAAAATAATAACATTTAAATTGCATGCCATTAGGATTAATTCTTGGAATCTAATTTTGCAGAATATAGTGTTAAATTTTCATTCTGAAGTTAATGTTTGTACGCTACAGTCAATTTCTCTTGCGGATTGTTTCATTTGTAAGTATTAATGAAATATTAGTGTTCTTTAAATTAATTGTGCAAGTATATAAGAGATATATTTTAAATAAAATTATTTAAATCTTAATTAAATATTTATAAGCATTATTTAAAATAATAATTTAATTATTCGCAACTATTAAGTATGATTAGCTATTTCGTTTTATCAGCTAAACCTACACCAGGTATTAATTGTAATTTATATTGTTACTGTTTAATACTTTTATTACATGCCCTATTATTAAGTCGTATATTTTTTGCATTTTAGTATACCTATTTATGAACATGGATAGCAAACCAAAAAAATCGAAAGCATATCATTTCAATGAAGAATGGGAAATTAACTATTTTTTTACGATGATGAATGATAAATGTTGCTGCTTAATATGTCTTAGCTCGATAGCCATTGCTAAAAAGGGTAATTTGGAGAGACATTTCTTATCTTTACATAACAAGTATCAAACAGATTATCCACCAAATTCCGAATTACGAAAACGTAAAGTTCGGGATCTTAAAACTCAATTAACAAATCAACAAAATATTTTCAAAAAGCCAATATTGAAGTCACAAGCAGTAACAACTGCATTCTTCAAAGTAAGCTATCTATTAGCTAAAAAATGTAAACCATTTTCTGACGGTGAATTTGTAAAGGAAATGTTCTTGGAAATCTCGGATTCCCTTTTTAATGATTTTAAGAACAAGAGCGAAATTACTGCTGCAATTCAAGATCTACAACTGTCCCGAAACACAGTGATGCGACGAATCGAAAAGATGGGTGGAAATTTAAAGGAACAGTTACAAAATGATATTAACAGATGCTCTTGTTTTTCTCTTCAATGTGATGAATCGACAGATATAAGTGATACTGCACAGTTACTTGTTTTCATTCGTTTAGTTTTTGAAGATTTTACATCTAAAGAAGAATTGTTGGGTATGATTTCTTTGAAAGAAAGGACTAGAGGTGTAGATATATTCAACGGGTTTAAAAGTCTGCTTAATGATAAGAAAGTACCTCTTTTTAAATTAGTTTCAATAACAACGGATGGCGCAGCTGCAATGATAGGCCGCAAAAATGGATTTATAGCCCTATGTCGAAATGACGATGAATTCCCAGATTTTTTGAGTTACCACTGTATAATTCACCAGCAAGTATTATCCAGCAAGAGACTAAATACAAAAGAAGTAATGGACGTCGCGTTTGAAATTGTTAATTCAATTCGTGGAAGTTCTCTCAAACGTCGTCTTTTTCAACTAAAACTCGATGAAGGTCAGTCTGATTTATTATTGCATACTGATGTAAGATGGCTAAGTAGAGGTAAATTTCTGCAACGATTTCGTGATTTATTGCCTGAAATAATAGAATTTCTTAATGAACAAGAGAAAAAATATGCATATTTAAATGACAAAACCTGGCTTAGTGACTTAGCATTCCTTACAGATTTTACTTCCATATTAAGCCATTTAAATTTAGAATTACAAGGTAAAAATAAAACAATAATTGATATGATTAGCAGCATAGATGCATATAAAACCAAATTTATTTTGTTGATAGAAGATTTACAACAAAATAATATGAACCATTTTCCAAATATGGCAGACAACTTACAAAAAAATAAAAATATTATTTATGAGATTGACAAGTACGTGGCCGAAATGCCTTTTAATGGAAGATTTTGAGAAGCGATTCCAAGATTTTAAAAAAATTAAAGAAATTGTGGAATTTACATCTTTTCCTTTCAAAAAAGATTTAATTGTGAAGGAAATTAGCAAAAAAATTGCAGACTTATTTGATATGGAGCAAAACGCCTTGGAAAATGAAATTATAATTTTACAATCTGATTTAGTCTTACAAGCCAGAAAATTTGAAGAAAATTTTTGGAAATATGTTAACCGAGAAAAGTATCCCAATATTATCAAATGTAGCGAATATATTTTTTCTTGCTTTGGATCTACGTATCTGTGCGAATCGGCATTTTCATATTTACAATTAACTAAAACTAAACTTCGTTCCGTCCTGACCGATTCTCATACTGAGGACTCATTGTTATTGTCTTTCTCAGGATATACTCCAAATTATGATGCACTAGTAAAGGAAATGCAGACTCAGGTTTCTCATTAATTTAAAAAGTTTGAATGAATAAATGTTATTAATAAGTGCTCATGTTGTTTTAATTCCTCTGGACATACGTTTTTTAACCCATTAAATAAATACTCATGTATGTAGATTATTTAGCCCTTAATCATGGAGCTCGCCAAAGTGCACGTCGGTATAAAAGCACATTGCAAAAACATCCCCTTCTTACCTAAAAAATAGGTCGATCGCGACACAATTTATAAATAAAAAGTAGATCTTATGTGCACCAAAGTTGGCCACACCTGACGTAGAGCATTCCACATTCGTGTGGTTCGGCTAAAGAATGACTCTCTATGTTTATTTGTGCGCCTGAAGTTGACATTCAATGTGAATTGATCCGCATTCACAGATTGGCGGGTATCGCGGAAAAATGACTGAAGGAGCGAAACACATTCTCCAAGTTCAGTTGATGTAGTTTTACATTATTTAAAATGTGACCTCAATCACATATGGGGGCAAATTAAGACGTATGAGGCTTTTTGTGTGTTTTGCGACGATTGGGCAAAAGATAGCGGCTAATCCTGAAGAATGAGATCTATGTACTTACAATTTTTAATAGTGGACTCTAAGCAGTTTCCGAGGCAGGCGAAAGACGTTTTGTTATTTTATGACAACTAGAATATTGGGAAGGAGAAATAACTTTGAAAAACTCGGTGTCATCGCAATACAGCGAGATTCAGGCATCTTATGATTCTTACAAAATCACTTATGGTTAAGATAAAGTGTAGGAGATCTAGAAGGCAGCCCAAGGACTCGCCAAGAAAAATCAGTTATAAATGTTTTTCTGGTAAGAGTGTGGGGCTTAAGAAGTATTATGCCTATCATGGGCACAGATTCACTTTCTTTCCCACGACGTCACTGGATAAATAATATCAAACATCCCAAGCACAAAGTAAAGAACAGGAGAAAATAGAAGGCAGTGATTTTGATTGAATTTTTTTGTTATTTTTATTTTATACTAAGTTTATCTCTAATTATACACTTGTAACTTTTTGTAGTTCAGCAACAATACGATTCTTCAGCCGAGAATATTTTTCTCGTTGCTCTATAAGCAACGAATTTAAATAGCAAATTTCACGTTTCGATTTAGCTAGTGCACTATGAAGTTCTTGATTATCAAGTATTAACTCACGATTGATTTCACGAATCGCGGCAGCGTGACCTCCGGCGAATTACGGGTGAAGATGGGTAATTTATTTTTTGCACACAGAACAACCAATAGAGATCATACTTCTGCTCTCTCATTGCCACTCCCGTCGATGTGTGGTGAATAGATCGGTTAATTCGATAGTCGACAAAAATTGGGAGAATGAGAGAACAGAACCACAAAGTACTATGATCTCGGGGTGGGTTTGGTTGTGTGTGCATGAATCAATGCAGCTTTGAGGCTAACCCATTGACCTAATTCGGTGAATATGGTGATCTCCGAATACATTGAACTGTAGGAAGACAGAACTGTGAAGGAGAGGAAAATGTATGTGGTGCCATTCACCTGTGAAATGAGATCGTTGGTCTCAAGCGAATGGATGGTCTGGGAAACGTCAATAGAACGCCGCTGATGCTTGGGAAATAATCAGCGTGAGAACCAGACTCTAAGACGCTGAAATAACCCCAGCGGTTTCGCTATGGTGTAACGGCGTCGTTTGGTTAGATTTGTTGTTGCTAACCGACATGATGTGATTTCCGACGGAAATCTCATGGGCTAGCAAAAATGGAGTTGCCGTATGGCAAAAAGGTAGCTTAATTCAATTATGCATTATCTGCATAGAATAATGAATTCAGCTATGCGTCCATTTGGAAAACATGATATTTCAGGTGAATACCGAACGGTGGGATAGGGGTCAGTATGACACGCTGAAAGCAGTCGAAATAAGGCAGAAATTGTGGTTGGAATTATGGGTTGGTTTTCCATGTAGTACAGAGAACCCCCACAAGAGAAGATACATAATATGATTTCGATGTCAACACCCTACTCTACCTCAAAACATAAAAGGTTCCCCAGCCGTTATGCCGTTTTATACAAAATATTCAATTGAAAATCAAACCTGTTCTCTTACCAATAAATGCGCCATAAATTGTTTATTTATCGTGCGTCAACTTAATTTCCCAAAAATCACACAACCAATTGTTCCACAAATCTTATCTTTTTTTCCCTATGATTTTTTATGCCCTCTTTCCTTAGAATTCACGATAGCCGAATGATATAAAAAAACAATGCATAATCAGTTTTGGTGCAGCTTTGGATTGGCGGGTAATGACGTAGACATCTTAACTAAATTACAAATTTGATGTAGTTTTGGTTTGCGTCAAAAAATTTACCTTGGGAATAAAACTAAAACGACCAAAATTCTGCTTAACAGAAAAGTAATAAAATTTCAGAATACCCCCCTAGTGTCAAAATACATTCAGCGATTAAAGAAACGCCGCATGGATAGTTAAGATGGAAGTACTAAGTAAATAGAAGTGAGCTTAAATTTTCTTCGAGTTGCTTGAATTACTGAGCGATTGCTAGAAAAAATCAGATCACCGAAATGTTTTTTTACGTGTTCTGAAAAACCCACCACTACAATAAGCACCCCGTCTCAATATCAACTCGATAGCACTGACGAAAACCCAATATGAAGATTTTGTAAACTTTCTAATCACAAATTGCCACAGGTGTTGTGTTTATATGCCATGATTGGTACCGATGGAAGAGACGAGTATCGGCGACGGGGACCTAGTTTCGACTGAAGTATCGAATAAGAAAAGAATGATCATGATGTCAGGAACATTGGTTCGTCTATGACCGGTTACTTTCTGCTTGATTGTCTTGTTGAAATATCAGGAATCACCGCCTTTAAACTTAGCTCCCTTTCCAAGTAAATAAACGCCTGACATCTTAGTCAAACGTTTGTCCAATTCCACAGTTTGTTTTGACATTACAAGCTTCAGTAGTTAATTTATTGCTTGGAACCTGAACTTCAAAGGATGTTAATGCTGTTCCGTGCAAAAACTGCCACCCACAAATATTTACCTCTTGGGGCCGTCTGAAGTAAATTCCTTTGTGTTGGTTATTTTTGTGTTGATCAACACACCAAATTATTGGTACCGAAAAGAGACAAGTAACTGTAACTGGGACCTGGTTCCGACTGAAGTATTGAAAAAGAAAAGAATTATTGTCATGTCGGGAATATTAGTTCTTCTGTGACCGGCTACTTTCTGCTTGATTGTCTTGTTGAAATATCAGGCAGCACCGCTATTAAACTTAGCTCGCCTTCGAAGTAAATAAACGCCTGAATGGTGATTCGCGCAAAAACTGCCACCCACAAATATTTACCCCTTGGATCCGCTTGAAGTTAATTCCTTTGTGTTGCTTAATTTTTAGTTGATCAACACACCAAATTATCGGTACCGATGAAAGAGATGAGTAATGGCGATTGGGACCTGGTTCCGACTGAAGTATCGAATAAGAAAAGAATGATCGTCATGTCCGGAACATTGGTTCGTGTATGACCGGTTACTTTCTGCTTGATTGTCTTGTTGAAATATCAGCCATCACAGCTGTTAAGTTTAGCTCGTTTTCGAAGTAAATGAACGCCTGACATCTTACTCAACATTTCGTCCAATTCTGCAATTTGTCTTGTTTTTACAAGCTCAGTAGTTAATTTATTGGTTGAAACCTGAACTTCAAATGATAGTAATGCTATCAAATATTTGCCCCATCGGCCGCTTGAAGTTAATTCCTTTGTGTTGGTTAATTTTTAGTTGGTCAACACACACCATATTATTCATAAGTAAACTTGAAAAAAATGCCTAACACTTGACAAATATTCATCAAATGGGTGAGTACGGCAACAATTTAAAATTAAAAAAACAAAACCTGAATTTATTCTAATTAACGAAGTTCTTGCGCATGTCTTTCATCATCAGTGTAATATTCATATATTTTATTCAACACGACACTCTATGCACAGAAAAATTATTACCGATAACTAGCTGATCAGTTATTTGTTATTATTATTATTTATTGGCCTGTAGGAACCCGGAAGTTCATGACCTCACCGACTCGACTCCGCCATCGTTCCCAGTCCTGTGCACTCTTCTTCCACGCCCGACGATCTGATCCCATCTCCTCAAAGTCAAACCTAACATTGTCCTCCCATCTCTGTCGCGGTCGTCCTGCCGGTCTCTTTCCCGTTGGTCTACAGTTAAGAATTCTACGCACGGTCCTATCGTTGCCCATTCGCGCCACGTGTCCGGCCCATCTTAATCTTCGCGACTTGATTACTCTCACTATTGTAGGTTTGCGGTATAGCTCTTTCAATTAGTGGTTATGGAGTTTCCTCCATTGTCCGGCCACCTCGTCATATTTACCTCCAAAGGTACCCCTCAAAACATTATTCTCGAATACGCGGGATTTGTTTTCTTTCCGTTTTGTGAGAGCCCATGTTTCGCATCCGTATAGAGCAATCGGCATGATTATGGTTTATAGACACGGAGCTTTATGTTTGGTTCTGAGAGGTGGTTTTCTATTCTAACTCGCCCTTTGTTTTCGTTCATACAAATTTGAATGAGGGCGGCATATTTTTTTGGGATTCCCAGCTCAACTACAATATGGTAGAGTCTCTGTCTTGCGACTGAGTCGTAGGGTTTTTTGAAGTCAACGACCAATTGGTGAACCGTCTCTCCGTATTCCTACTTCTTTTCCATCAGTTGCCTTATTGTAAACATTTGGTCGCTTGTTGACCGATTCCCACGGAATCCGCATTGGTAGTCTTCCAGTATTTCTTCCGCGTATGGTGCGATTCTCGCCAGTATGACATTTGTTAGTATTTTGTATGTGGTTGAGAGCAATGATATTCCTCTGTAATTTTCGCAGTCAGATCTGTCGCCTTTTTTGAAAATGAGGACGACTATTGAGGTTTTCCATACTTTCGGAGTGACTTCCTTATCCCATATTGTTTTGATGAGTTGGTGGATGTCTCGAGCGGTTGCCTCTCCTCCATGCTTCATAAGCTCTGCCGGTATGCAGTCGACTCCGGGAACTTTGTTGTTTTTCAATCGATTTATTGCGTCTACTACTTCATTGAAGCGCTTTGGGATCTGAGGCTCGGCTGTATGTACGCCTGGAGCGTTTATTTGTGGTTGCTGGGTGCGTACATTGAGCAGGTTTTCAAAGTACTGCTTCCATCTTGTCACGATATTGTTTATTTTTGTGACCAGACAGCTGTTTGTGTCTCGAATTATTTTGGCTCTCCCGCGGTAGCCATTTCTAATCGAGTTTATGCCGGCATACACACCTCTGATGTTCTTTGCTCTAGAATTTTATAGGATTTTTTCGATCCGAGTCTTCTCCCATTCGTGTTTTTTGCGTTTGAAGGGTCTCATTGTCTCTCTCCGAATCGTCGCGTATCTTTCTGCGTTGACTTCATCATATCTTTCTAAGTGGATCACCCTGAGGCGTTTACGTTCTTCGATCTTCGCCCAGCACTCATCGCCAAACCAAGGTTTGGACATAATTGTTTTCTTAAATCCTAATACCTTTTGGGCTGTTAGTTTGATTGTGTCTCTGATCGAAGTCCATTTTAGTGTCCTCACTGTTCCCATTCTCTAGGATGCTAAATCTATTTGTTAGTTCGTCTTGATATCCAGCCCTTTCGCGCAAGTCTTTCAGTTTATCAGTGTCGAACTTTTTGCTCGTTTACCGTGACTGCCCATGTGTGATTGCTGTGAGGCGACTCCTGATTTGATCACTAGAAGATGATCGGAGTCGCAATCTGCTTCTCTATATGATCTTACGTCAAGGATATTCGAGCGGTGTCTTTTGTCTATGAGGAAGTGGTCTATTTGGTTACGCGTTACGCTGTCGGGTGATAACGATGTGGCTTTATGACAATTATTTGGCAAACAAACAAAAACTGTTGTCACATTCTGCTAACGGGCAATAAAATTATGAAACCTGTGGTAGACTTAGATGACCTCGTGTGTGAAGTCAGCGGAATTCCAGTAGCGAGCCATGGCACCAACCTACACCACTACTATTTATTGGGCTGTAGGAACCCGGAAGTTCATGGCCTCACCGACTCGACTCCGCCATCGTTCCGGATAATAATAATGGCACCAACCACTGTAAAAAATTCCATACATGTAGTCACCCGAGCGGACAAGGTTAAGAAACCCTTTGAACGTCCGTCAAAGTTCTCCACCCAATCAACGATCGAGTTTAACGAATCGATGTTGACAGAAGACCTCACACGATGAGCGTTGAAAAACTCAAATTTTGTTTCCTTGAACACGAAGCCGAAGTTATATCTAGACTCTACTACTCGAAACCATTCACAGTACTCGCCGTATCAGAAGACTTTCCGGCGAGACACATACCACCGCTAAGAGCATTAGAAACAGCGAATTGCGTACTTTCGTAGATTCGTTTAGTAAGATGAAGGTTGCATACAAGCCAACAACCCAAGTCAAGGTACGAGCAACGAAAACAGAGTGCCACATTAATTCTTAGCTATAGCAAATACGCGGGGTGTTCAATAAAGCTTGATACTACTACCGGTGTACACGGATACGTACCACAAGCGCCATTTTGTGATATGCACCTAAAAGAGCGAAATACTTGGTGAACAAACAATGTTTGAGGACGAGAGCACAGTCTTGTGTAAACGCCACACGTAAAATATCGTCTTCTAAATGTAGTGATACCTGCGTTATAAGGGCAACGATATATAATGAAATATTATATATTGTGTCGGTTAACATCTACCAACACTTATGAAGAATACGACATTTAACAATGTTGCGGTGAGCAAACTAAGATGTTTTTATTGGCATAAATCATTTGGAAGTGGACTGTATACTGGAAGGAGGCGTTGGGAGACTTGTCACCGCTCTGGTCGATTGATCATCGCGGTATGATAACCCAACAAGCCCACACGGTCACTGCGGTTACATTTTTTATAATATCGTTATTATATATTGAAACAACTACTGAAGTCTCCTGAAAAGCGATCAAATCTCGTCAACTACTGGAGATTGCCACACCACAATACGTGGCCGCATGTGTCATCATCATCATCGGCACTACAACCGGGATCCGGTCTTGGCCTTATTTAGCAAGTCCCGAGGCTTGTTAAATTTTCCATAATAATTTGTTTTTCCGGGCAAGGTTATTAGCCTTGCGCCAACGATCATGATATACACATCATTAAATAATATATGCGATGCCGGCGATAGATCAAAAATTGCTCGTAAACCTTCATCCTAAAAGCTTGGGGTAACAAAGTATGTTATACGAGAGTGAATCTAATATAAACCAGATTTTTTTCAATACATTGGAACGTGATAAAAATAGAAAGGCTCCAAATTATTTTTCCACATAAATTTCTGATTTTTTCCAACGAATGGATAATTTTTATCCCGTTGTCGTAAAACGAAGATTATTACCCCAGAAGCTAACTGTGCGAGGGGTTATAGTGAAATTTCTTACAAATATTGAGAAGGCTTGAGACACAGTACGTTGACAATACACTTAAAAAGACACAGGTGAACTTGTGACACAAACAAATTTTAAAAGTGCGAGGGCCGCAAATCACCTTGGTCAAAAATGTCGTACAAGAACCAGTTTGGTATTTTTCGACTTTATTGTACTCTTACATTTTGATTTTTTCCACGAACCTCGAACTCTAACTGCCACGTTTTACTGCCAACTTTTAGGCTAGACAAAACCGGCATATTATTGGAAAGGATGCGGTTCCCCATAAGAGACGTTATTCTCCTCACAACAATGCCTGGCACCGTAGAGCTGTCCTAGCTAGGGAAAAAATCAAATAATTGTATAGAACAACCATCCTATAGTTTGAACTTAGTTTTTTTTTATTAACTTCTCCCAGGAAAGGCGAACCTATAGCGCTGAATCAGCGCCCTGAGATGCTATTGTTTTTTCTCGATCGGGTCTATCAACCAAGCTCCGAAAGATGGTCAACGATTTCTCCCAACCATTTTACGAAGCCTAGAGTGTGGGGTGTGGTATTTCACTTGCGACTGAGCTTTGGGACCCTCTAAAATCCCCCTTTGTGCGCCCGTATGTGTAAAAAAATCAAGAAAAAAGACAGCCTTCCTTACCAACTCAGCCATTGACTGCTCTGTGATTACTACCTGTTTGGACCGAGGAAAGAAGGTCTCGGAACCCAACATTTTGATGACAGTGTCACAGCTAAAGCTTACTTGCGCAATAAACTTATGGTGTAACCATTCTCATTTTATGATATCGGGAGAAAAAAGTGACTCCTCTGTTAGGAGAAATAAGCCACTAAATCAAAATGATTTAAGGCTTTTATATTTTCATGCCCCAATAAATTAACAACAAAAAAAAATAATAAATTCCGGTTTATATTTGATTCATTCTCCTATATCCGGACATGCATTTTAACGGGTTTTAAGGTTGCATCCGCGGATAATATCTTCTTACTTGAAAGAACCATAAATTAAGGATATAAAGAGATTCAAAAACCATCCATCGACCTGAACGGTCGAAGATAAAGACAGTCGCAATTGAGCCACCGTCCCCAACGTACTTATAAAGCCTAATTCAAGAGTCAACCAAAGTCATCGTGCTTTTAAAACCCAAAAATCAAAGTTAAAGATTCCTGATGCGTTTCGTAAGTACATTTGCCGAGATGTTTTTGTCGTTGTTAAAAGGTAACCAAACGCTGCGAAGTAATAACCGCATGTAATTAGACATAGAAAATAAAGTCTGCGTATTCATCGGCAAGCAAATCTCCAATCTTAAGCGCCGCTTCCTATATTTTCCCCACAAACCTTCCGCCCCCCCCCCCCCCCCCCCCCCCCCCCCCAACCCCTTGCTTGTATAGTTAAATTCTTTTCTTTAGGATAATCTTAGCTTGGTCAAGGTATTATGTAAGTTAGTTTGTAAGTAAATACTTTACATAAGTTTGTCTTAAGCCAATAAATGGGACGGTAGCCCCACTAAACTAAACTAGTGGAACAAGAATCAAAATCAGTCTCCATTAAAGCATTCTTACACGTGGTTGGCGCCCGTGATGGGCCCAAACTATTTGAGCAAGAGCTCAGAAAGAGGATTCCATACACGCATTTATCAAAAATAGAAACCTTAATGTGAAGTATACGTACTTTCACAAGCCACACGCTCCAACGTGGCTCATTCAACTGACCTCTCCGAATTCTAGTTTGCGTTTCTATTTTGAAATGTGCCTAATACCAAATAATCACGTCGCAACAATCACACCTACTAATTTATTTTCAAAAAGATCACTTTCATTGACTCTTCTCAAATCCAAAGGTCTCTTGTGTTGAACAGCAAAGAAACCAGAAAACAAAGCCACCAACAACTTTATGCTACTGGAAGTCTAGATAAACGGACAAAGGCAACGATACCCAAAGACAAGCAACGCCCGAAGGGCTCGTCCATTCAAATAAATTGTACCAGTGATCTCTCGAAAGGCACAAACCCTCATGCCAACGAAGGCAGTCCAGCAACAACACTGCAAAGAGTTAAAGAAGCCTCTACGAGCGTGGGCTTATACGATTGTTTATCCATACCTTAGAGGCTCATGAACAGCTCAAAAGGTTTGCGCGTTCATTCATGGACGTTATCCAGAATAAGTTCAATTAAAGATTCGTTTAATGAAACGCGTTGTCGTACTCTCCCCGGTGTCCGTTTCGTGCGCACCCACACATCCGTTAAGAATAATCGCAGATTGAAAACCGTCATTAATTATCTTGGTATCTTAACCTGACCGCGTGCCTCCCATCCTATCCTTTGGATATCATGCCACAGATAAATCTCTTCGTATGTTTGTATTGATTTGATTGACAATTCTGCTCGCTGAGTGTGCCCACGTGACCACAATCTGACCGTTTAATTTCAACGATCATTCTTCGCGCCACACCTTTGACGAGGCAGCACGCGCCTGTCGCAGGCCCAAGAAGATAGAAAATTGATCGCGACCGTGTGCGCACACACACCGAAGACGCATCGTCCAACTTCAAAACAAAAACAAAATACAAATGAAAGACTCAGAAAAAGATGTTTTTTATTCAGTTTTTTCAATTTAAATGTTTGTACCCTTTTGTGCGCGAGGAGTACACATCGCGTTTAATCGCTTATCCTTGGCACCACATACACCGCTATCAATGGTACCCTTGTATCGTATGTGAGGACGATGCGAAGGATTAGCATGAACACGTATAGAACGTAGCGCGAGTCGGATGCGTGTGCAACGTGACAGATACTTATCGAAGGTGTGGTTTCATTTTTTGGGTAAATTATGCAGGCTCTTCCTTTTTCATACAGTGAAAAAAAAGAGAAAAGAATAAGAAGAATTCACTTCTTTGAATTGTGGGCTTGGGGTTGGTTTTATGAGCTTCAAGTGGAGCTCTGAAGGAACCGATGACAATGAGATAGTCCGGAAATTCAAATTATAACTCAATCCTGGGGGAGGGATTGATTTGCTTTAAACACTTTTCTTTGTAATGTCGCGTCTCATAGAGAACT
Source organism: Microdon myrmicae (assembly GCA_963931805.1). Classification (NCBI taxonomy): domain Eukaryota; kingdom Metazoa; phylum Arthropoda; class Insecta; order Diptera; family Syrphidae; genus Microdon; species Microdon myrmicae. Next base: position 31,590,819 of record OZ007502.1, on the reverse strand, counting down.
TATGTGATGGAGTGTAGGTACTTCTATCTTACTGAAGATGCGTATATCCTGACATCGAAAATGGTTTGGAGAGTGAAGATAATAGAATAAAACCGCTTGCCAGAATCAAGAATTTGTTTTCAAGGCCAAAAGAAATTTAAGATCCTTTTCGATTTAAATAAGGACGGAAATTGTAAATTTTATAAAACTGCGGTCTTATATGAAAGGCTGATAATCTCGCCCATAAAACGATGTATTAATGTAAAAGAAGCTTCATGTCCTCGCTTGATATTCCATTCATGCCATGAGATGACCTTAAACGTCGTGCGAAACAGTGAAATATTGTTGAAGTAGAAATGTCTTGTAGTCCCATAAAATTCAGATTACTTTTCTTCATTTTCTAAAACACCGTTCACCTTTAGTATCCTTTGGTAGCTATATGCTGCGTGAAATGGTCGGGAGAAACCCCTGGCCATCTTTCGGAGCTTGGCTGATGGACCGGTTCGAGAAAATGTTGGTTTAGGTGGTAGTCGGCCCCAAGGTGAGATACCATCCCGTCATGCTGTACATTCCGCGATATCGTCGGAAGAAATCTTCGACGGTGTTTCGGATGTATGGCTGATGGCCCCCGGACTGACACGGGGATAACTCACGATGGTAGCTTCTGATATAAAGAATACCGGAGGTAAACTAGTTTCCCATTCGGATCACCGGGGGGACTATGTCGGAGGGAACATCATGCAGATATTATGATAAATAGCCGAACTTTAAGAGGTTCGTCATCGCATAATCGGGCTCGCTCTCGAGGCTCTGCCCACGCTCGACTGGTACCAGCATTTTGTAACATCAGGGGCGTCGGTTTCACCAATACGAATGTAAACGCCGTCCGCCAATATTTTCTAACAACGAAACCAGATATCCTTGTCCTAACTGAGACCCAGGTCGATTCGTCAACTGATTCGACATATCTTCTTTGCTCAGGATACGACCTACACTCGAGATTCCGTTTTAAGGGTGGAGTCTGCGTCTTCGCGCGGTCCAATCTGGCTTGCCAGAGGATGGAGGCGTTGGAATCCAATAATATGGACATCATATGGTTGAGGGTCGTGCTGAGGAATTCCGTTAAATTTCTTTGTTGTCATTACCGCTCCCCGAATGACGATTGACCGGCGACATTTTTCGAACATCTTTCACATACCGTCGACTGGATTCAGATCAACCACCCAGCTTCTGAAATTATTGTCCTTGGCGATTTTAATGTGCACAATTCCGACTGGTTGTTACATTCTAACAGAACCGACGAGGCTGGGAGGTTGGCGGAGATGCTTGCTGTAACCCACAACTTGACTCAACTCGTGGGGGAACCAATGGGAGTGCCAGATGCCAAGGTCGATTATGCGAACACTTTGGATCTGTTTTTGACATCCGAATGGAGTATTTATACCGCCACTGGGAAACTCAGATCACTGGTTGGTATCTGTCGCGCAAGCACTTGCATATCAAACGAATAAACGGCCTAGGCAGCTTCGTCAGGTGTGGAAGTATGGGGCCGCTAACTGGAACAATTTTCGAGATTTCTTGCATCCTTTCCATGGTCCGAGGTGTGCTTCGGAAACTCCGATGTTAACGCTTGCGCGGAGTCGGTATCAGAGATCATTCTTCTCGGGATGGAGATGTATATTCCACATTCCATCAAACGAAGTTCGTCTAATAAACCTTGGTTTGACAAAAAATACGGGCTGATTACAGCGGCCAAAAATAGAGCTTTTAAGCAATGGCGCTTCAATCCCACCGATGTTAACATAACGAATTTTGTTAGAATCAGGAACGCGTGCAACCAGGCGATTGATACCGCCATGGTGATCAATAAGCTCCTTCGGTGCCCAACTGGTGCGCGCTCCTTCTGGTCAATGGCAAAAGTTGTCAGCAGTAACTTCACATCCTCCTCTTTCCCTCCGTTGGTGACAGATAGCGGGACGTTAGTCACGAATTCAAAGGACAAAGCTAACGTGTTCGCGAATTTATTTTCCGCGAATTCAAACATCGATTCCGGTTTTTTGGAGCCACCTGTGATCTCGTCGGTACGGTCTTCGATGCGGGATGTGAGATTTCGTCCGCGCACTATTCAACGCATTCTACGTGAACTGGATTGTAGGAAGGCAACTGGCCCAGACGGAATACCAGCAACTGTGCTCCAGAACTATCGCCGGTTCTTGGCAGACTCTTTCGTCTATCTTATGCACAGAGGACATTTCCTGCCTGCTGGAAAATCGCTCGAGTTCAGCCAATCCCAAAGACGGGAAAAAAGTCTCTCCCACAAAATTACCGTCCGATAGCATTACTGTCTATTTTATCTAAGGTAATGGAAAAAGTCATCAATACAGAGTTGGTTAAGTATTTGGAGAGTAACGGACTTCTGAAAGATTGTCAATACGGCAGGCGGTCCACGGGAGACCTTTTGACACTTATAACAGATATACGGACATCTGCGATTGAACGGAATGGTGAGTCAAGGGCGGTCGCATTGGATATCTCCAAGGCTTTTGACCGCGTCTGGCACGGCGCATTGCTGAGCAAACTTCGCTCATATGGACTTTCTCAACAGCTTTGCGACTGGACGAGGAGCTTCCTTGAAAATCGATCGATTTGGGTTGTTGTGGACGGCGAGTGTTCGGATCTGTATCCTGTTAATTCGGGGGTGCCGCAAGGTTCTATTTTAGCTCTAACCTTGTTATTGCTTCACAGAAATGATTTGTTGGAGACAACGGATAACAAAGTGTTCAGTTTTGCGGATGATAGTCCGCTTGTTTCCTCCTTTTCGAGTGTTCGGCCGATTGGTGTATCTACGTCGCACCAGCTGAGATGCAGACAGATTGACGCCCTAGGATCTAGATAAGGTTCTACAGTGGGGAAGGGCGAATCTCTTCGACTTCAATGCAAAGAAGATACATTATACAACATCCATAAGGAAAAGTGGATCATCGTTTCCACAGCTGATCATGAATGGTCAATAAGTTACAGGCTTCGTGAAATCGTTGCGAGAAATCCTTGAACATCTTTTGGAGCTTGGCTGATGAACCCGGTTGAGAAAAAAATAGCATCTCAGGTCCCTGACTCAGCGCTATAGGTTTGCCTTTCCTGGAAGAAGTAAATTAAAAAAATAGCCCTCGAATCTGGGGAAAGCTTGAAACTGCTTGGCGTCACGGTCTGTGGGAATGTGTCACGGCCCAAAGACGTGTCGAACATCGCCAGATCCATCTCAGGAAAACTAAGTTATCTTTTTAGAGCCAAGAAATATTTTACTGCGACCCAACTTCTTCTTCTGTATAAATCTCAAATTAGACCCGCGCTCGAATACTGCCCCCATGTTTGGAGCTCTGCTTCTAAGCATACCCTCGATCTGCTTGAGAGCACACAGAGACGTGCGATCCGCCTGATAGAGGACTCGGCGCTGACGTCGGAACTACAGTCGCTATCACATCGAAGGTGCGTAGATGACCTTTGTCTGTTTAACAGATATTATCACGTTCTTCGGAGGTTCTTGGTATTGTTCCACGCAATTCGGTTTCTATGCGCTCTACAAGACAATCCAACGGATCGCACCAATTTACGGTTCATCACCCGACGGCGCGAACATCCCTGCATCAAAACTTGTTTCGTTATAGAGCGGGGAAGTTGTGGAATTCCCTCCCCAATCGAGTGTTCCCGGAGTGTTACATCCTGCAACTGTTCAAAAAGAACTGGAACAGTCACTTGGTGGCACCCCGGAGCTATAGGTTCGCCTTACCCGAGAGAAATATATTTAAAAAAGAAAAGCAAAAACAAAAAAGAATTTGTGATAGACTGATATGTCAAACTATTAAACAGCCATGGTATTTTTTTTTCTGTGGTATTGTTTGACCTTCCATAGAAAGATTTTTGGGGGTTCTTTAACCTTACGCAAGAACCACCCACAATTCCAACCTCAACTCCCTTTGTAAACCTGCAATCATTTCCTTTCTCAAGGACATTTAATGCACCTAGTGGATTACCTAGAAATTCCTGAAAGGAATTCTTTCATTATTCACGCATTCAATGCATTATTCTAAGTCCCTGAAAGAATTCTTTAAAGTACACATGCATCATGTATTCAAAAAACTATTCGACACCCTTGTTTGCCAGGCAAATCGCAGCCTCACGTGCGCACAACAATTTTCCCATATGCACATTGGTTGGTGACCCTTTTGTCCAACGACCAAGCAACGCCAAGCAGTTCGTTTACTCAGGTGTATTATAGCCGACCCATGATCTGTCTGTCCAACTGACAAACAATCACCAACTTCGTGCTTAGCCGCCAAATTCGAATTCTACAGCATAAACAAATGCAAATAAAGAATCCAATTCTGTCCGCCGGCAGAGATACGATATACAATTCTCATTGTGTAAAATATCGAAATCCATTAGCACCCAATACTGCTCTAATGAGGCACAGAGTATTTACTCAGGTGAACCCTCATTACCAAGCATGCCCTTGGTACATTTCCTCTTTGTTCTTTGTCTCCGGTGCAATCTCGTTTATCCTTTGTTTCAATGCATCGGTAAACAATGTGATCTACATGATCACGCACACACACCACCAGAATCTAGCCAGCAAGATCCTCTTCCTGGTTTCTCACCTTAGAGAGAAATTTTCTCTCTCCTCCACTAAACTCACCTCGAACTGAGGGTTGAATCGAAAGTCGGAATTCAACCCTCGGAGAGTTTTATCCCAACCACTGAAGGATTACGGTGCGTATACCCCGGAGTCGTGCTTGGCTTGTATTATATAAGTGTCTGAACCAATCTAGTTTGGTGAACGAACAATAGTTAAAGTGGAGTTTTTACTTGGATAATTATGTGTTCCGTGAACTTGATCTTACTAAACACCAAAATGTAATTCAGTGAATGTTTGTACAGAGTTTCAAAGCAATAAAAATATCTCCAAATAAAATAGAACATATAACAAATAAACCCAAGGAGAAATAAATAAGTAAACATCTGTAAAACCAGTAGTAATACAATAAAAATCGTTTATGCATAAACAATATCACCTGTGTGTTTATTTCTGTGTTATCCGCTCCGCATTTTTGAATTTGTTTTTTGGTGAACAGTTGCTGCGGTATCGATGGTGTTTCATTTTTCCTCATTCGAATGGCTCGCGAGTGAACTCAGTTCTTTTGTGTTCGGCGAAACTACGGATCAGTGGAATTTTCGTAGAACCAGGACCAATGCCGGCACCAAGACAAAGATTAATCTCATAGACTTATCTCGCCACTGTCACAGTTCTTGCGCTTTTGAAAAGATTGAAGAAGATCGACTGTTTTTAACCCAGATTTTGTTCAACTTTGAAGCCCAGTTCTAGTTTAATGGATCTGTTATCTAAGCTAACAAGATTTCAGGTCTTGGTATCCAAATAAACTCGACTTGAGTGAAATACAAAAAAAAAGCTGTTTCATTACTTTTCTTATGCAACTCGCGTATTCGAAACTAATGGACGTTCTTAGTGTTCACTCAAATCTTAACAGAAAGGCGCATGCTATCTGAGCTAACAAAATTTCAGATCACGATATTCAAATTAACTCGACTTGAGTGAATTTCCCCAACAAAACAGCTGTTTCATTACTATTTCAACGCAACTCGCTTTATTCGAAGCTATATAACACTCGGTTCTTGCGTTCAAATGTAATTAAAATTATCAAAAAAAAAAAGTCATTACTTTTCTAACGCTGTGCGCTTATTTGAAACTAATGAACTTTCAGTTTTTAGTATGCACTCAAAACCTATCAGAAAGTCGCATGCCAACTAAGCTAACAAAATGTCAGACCTTTGTATTCAAATGAACTCGACTTTAGTGAATTTCTCCAAAAAAAAGACAGTTTCATGACTTTTCTAACGCAACTCGCGTATTCGAAGCTATTTAACGTTCGGTTCTTAGTATCTGATGTAATTAAATTTACCAAAAAAAAAAAAAAAAGTCATTACCTTTTTAACGCAACGCGCTTATCGAAGCTAATGGACTTTCAGTTCTTAGTATGCACTCAAATCCTATCAGAAAGGTGCATTCCATCTAAGCTAACAAAATGTCAGGTCTTGGCATTCAAATGAACTCGACTTGAGTGAATTACCAAAAAAAAAATTAGTTCATTACTTTTCTAACGCAACTCGCGTATTCGAAGCTATTTGATGGTCGGTTCTTAGTATTAGATGCAATTGAAATTATCAACAAAAAAAACTCGGTCTCGATACTTTTCTAATATAACTCGCTTATTCGAGGCTAATGAACTTTCAGTTCTAAGTATTCACTCAAATCTTAACAGAAAAGCGGATGCCATCTAAGCTAACAAAATGTCAGGTCTTGGTAATAACATTAACTTGACTTGAGTGAACACTTGGCAACTCGATGATATACATTCTGTCAAAACAGTACCAGGAATTGGCCATTTAAAAGGCCCACTTAGATGGATTGTAAAAATTCGGACGTAAAGTTTGAGAGCGATCTGTCATTTAGTTTGTTTACAGCGCTCGATTTTGTGAATTCATCTCGAGGAACTTTTGTGATTTTTCCAAAATGTTTATTCAGAGACTCAATCGCGTAAAGATCACTGAAGACGTTCTAGAACGATTCGGTTTCGACCTCACATTCATAGAACGCATTATAACCGATGAGACATGTGTTTATAAGTTCGACATGCCAACCAGTCAACAAGTTCCGGAATGGCGACATAATGTATTTGAAGCCACAAAAAGTTTACAGCGTTTGAAATAATAGTGAAGAAGAACGTGTGATTCGAACTGACGCTATGACAGTTTGAATCACCAAAAATTGTATCTAAGCGTTACCCATCAGGCTACTGGCCGTGTTTAGAATTTCATTTTTAAACTTGACTATACTCCACTGATGTGAATTGTTATGTTATCGCTCAGGTATACGGCTCTGATGTATTTTTCTTATTCGATTTTTCGTTCGGTGCTCTTCACTATTTTGCTTGTGAATTGTGTGTGTATCTGTTAGAGTCGCCACAAGTTCACTGAGGTGTTTATGAGTTTTTGGGCAGATCAACGACTAAGTTATGAGGCACAAATTCGACTACGGTTGGTACATCATTCAAGAATTTGGTCGAGAGCTTACTTAAGTACAGCTGTCAAAAACAGCACTGCACTTGCTCTGTAGGATCCAAAATTTAGCAGTCAAACTCGTAGGAAATCGAGACGTTGCGTAGCCTGCATGCTCCTGTATTCCAGATATCATCACAAACATTACTTATGTGAACCCGAAAGTTGCGTCTATTCTTTGTAAGTGTTCATCCACTGCATTAGTCAACCAGAAAGTGCACACCAATCTCACTTAATGTCAATTTGAAATGGATAAAACAGAAAATACTTTTTGAGTTGAGTTACATGATCGTGATGCGCTTTGCTGGGTCATATGGTCCCCGCGTTTGTAATCCTCGACCATATTATGTAAGTTTATGATCACAAACATTGATAAAGCGCACTCGAACGTTGAATTTCTTCTTCTCAAATATGCCTCCATTACACCCGACAACCAGAGAGTACACACCGGTCACGCGTAGTATCTATCTGAGACCGACAAACAAAGGGAGTCGTTCTTCAGTCGAATTACACAAATGTGGCATGCTTTTAATGGCGATGTGTTCTGCGCAAATATAATTTTTTAATACTTACAACAGTGTCATTGCTGCCTTCCTCTGCTCGTTCTGTACATTGAGAGTTCCAAAAAATTTCTTTTCTCCGAGTATTGGTAAAAACTGTCTAAAAGAAAAGGTCAGTGAATTGCTACTATTATATTCGAGACCTTAGCCAAGTAATCAAAGTCCAATAAAATTACACGTTAATGATCAAAATATCTGTCACAAATGGTACTTGTGTTGACATTCAGATTTGTTTTTTAATTTGTTGCTCGTAGTTGTGAATTCAATCGAAAAACCTGTGCAGTAAATGAAATTTCCCACACGGATAAAAGGCAAGTTGTTAGCTGTCTACTTCAAGACTAAGCTTAATTAGAAGTGTATAGTTTTCTTGCATTTCAGGATCTGTAACTTGCAATTGAAAATGGAAATTATTACAGAATCTAATAACTAATAAGGACATAGTTGTTTAAACTCTTTACACAAACTTTTGTTGTACATCAATAAAAAGGGTATTATACATTATTTACAGGGTACTAGGCTTAAAAATATTTGCAGTCCATTTCAAGCTGGAATTAATAATCTTTTCTCAGATCCAGACCACATATTTACTACCCTAGGTTGGAGCCTACTAAGGTAAATCCGCCACGGATCGTTTACTCAAGCAAGACAAGTTCAAGCTATTTGAAACGATCGTCTCAAAGCAAATTCTAATCTATCGATCTCAATCATCAAATATGCTATTGGAGTCAGGTGTTACTTTCTTTCAGTGCATTCCATTATACACGCTTATGTTAATGTAAACAGAGATTTCCAAGAAACATCATATTCCGATCGTTGTGTAGGAGGAGCTAGATCAACTTAACAAATTAATCTCTATGTGCCGAATGCTGTACGAATGTGAAATATATATCGGTAGGGAATTTGGCCAGTTTTTTGACAATTACACTTGTCTTATCAATCAACACCTTACTGATATACAGACAATGTAATGATCATGGGACATCCCATGTTAAGTGATCGTGACAACAATTGAACTGCGATCACATTTGGAAACTCCATCGAGTATCTAGCATATTTCTGTTACGATCTCACCGGTATTCACTGCCTGACCAAAACCAACGACTACCTCTTATGAGTTCCAGTCATAAGCCCCGCCGGGTAGCCCTACCTGGCTTAAGATACACCTATATACCGTTGACGACCACGAAAAAAAAGTGCGAAGCTGGCGAGTTTGAGTTTCTCTGGCGCGCACACATACCGTCGATGATCGTAGCCAGAACAATACTCGCGTGTGGTTGTGAATTCGAGTATCTACGTATCTGTACGTTGCGAGCGCTCGATCAGCGATCGAGTATGCGATTTATGTTATATACCAAGGGAGAGTGAGTATCAAAGGCATGTACTACGTGGTCCGACTTCGACGCCGGATTGGAACGGGCGTATCAGTTGGGAACTTGATTTGTGTAAATAACGAAAAGTGTGGATAGCAAGCAGGGCAACGGTTGGAAAGCGGCGGCGTGTCATTCAGTGTGTCGCACTGTTGGCGGCGGATACGAGTAAATGAATTTGAAATTTTTATTCGCTCGCGCACAGACGGCGACTGAATAAGTCGAAACGATGCCCTCACGCTCACATACCCACTGGCGCTTTGATTGGCTATCGTCGGCGGCGTATTGCATTGTTTAATTCGACTCTTTGTTTTGGTTGCCTGAGTTTTTTTTTTTCTGTTTCTTATTTAGGTTTTTGGTTTTTACATTTCATTGTACTCGAGGTTCGGTCCTCAACTTGTGGTGTGTCGTCGTCATCGTCGCATCGGACGTTGTTCGTACGAAGGTGTTTCATATGCCCTAGCACATATTCGCTGCAAGACGGCGAGTGGAAAGTATACCTTCATGGGGGTTTGGAACACCAGGGTGTCTAGTTTTGCACCATTTTGAATTTCCATCTGCTTTGAGCTTATGCGTTCCAACCATTGAACTCGACATCTGTCCACAAGCGAAAAGTTGGTCGAGAATTTCTAAGTGCCGCTTGGTCTGCAATACTTGGTCGTCCTTATCTATTTGGCGATGCCTTGTATGTGCGAGGAAATCATTTCCATAATAGTACCTTTCGAAAGCACATGTCCTCTTGCTATAGATAGTCGTATTAATGCCTAGTTTGTTCAAACAGACGGTTGCATAGTTGTGGGTGTGGGTGTGTGAGAAGGGACTCACTTTGTATCCTTGGAGAAGTTTACACGACAGATGGGGCATTCAAATGGAAAATTCGTTGATGAAAGTTTTCTCCCGCATTAGACATTTGTTGAATTTTGTTGTTACTCAATTGGCCGATGGTACTCTATCTGGACGTGTGCTTGAGGCAATTCAATGGGCAACTTAGACAAATATAATAGTGCGAGTAAAGTGTGAGGGGGTTTATAGCATTTCACAAAGTTTTTTGAATAGAAGGCTTTGCAATTGTCGCGGTGATTGTTCGAATGAATGACATGTAATATGAACACACCAACGACATGAAGTTTGTTCTGAAGGAGGTGCCGAAGTTCTAGCCATTAAAACCTAGGCAATATGTGTGTGTGAGTTATAAAGTAGCGCCAGGATAACTTTATTGCAGGGATGAAGTGTAAAAACTATCACAAACGGAGAATTCTTGGTTGAGAGAACTTTGATTGACGTTCAGATTCTTAAAGAAGGAATCAGTAGGAATTCTACATAATTTGGAAAATTAATAAAAAGGAATTTTCCAGTTATTAATGAATTAGCAACTGAACGCCGGAACAAAAGTCACAACAAACCATGCCGTACTAATGCGTAGGGAATTCTAAAGCTTGGTCTGGTTATGCTGTTGTTTCTCACTCAGTTTTCGACCTCAGGAATTATTTTCGAACTCAGAAATTGTATTCCACAACTTTATGGCGAGATAATATTATGAATAATAATTTGATTTTTTAAGGTATTATATAAAGGCGCTACAAGCTGCCAGACGCGTTAATGTCTGTACTTCATTTATAATTCACAGTTGGACGATGCAAATGGTGTTATACAGGGTGAGACAATTGATGTGTTACCAAGTTTAGACTACTAGCTATAACTTTCGAAGAGGTGGCAACACCGCGTTTACATTACGTGTGAATACAATTAACTTTATTATTGACAAGCGTTTTTAATAAAATCTATCCGCTACAAAATTGAAACACAATAGCGTGATTTTTTAATATTTGGCTGGGAAATCATAGGCAGCTACCTTCTTCAAGGGGATCCAACATCTCAAAGTGGATAAAATGTTTGTGTACCGTTCCATACATTATAATAACAGTGGCAACATTGCGAAATGTCATAAAAGTGATCGGAAAACGACAGCCACAAGCACTGAAAGGCCTTCAGAAGTTCGGACACGACTTAAACGGAACCCGCGTCATAGTGGAAAGAAAATAGTTGCTGAACTGCATAAATTAGAGCAAACTATACAACAAGTAGTGAAAAAATGATCATGAATAGAAGGGTGCAAAAGGTGCATGAACTGACAGCGGCTCAAAAAAAAAAACAGCTGCCACTGCAAAAGGCAGAGAGTTGCCTTGTGGCGGTTCCGCTAAACCACACTGTCTACTTACCGTAAAACCCCCATAACATTCAGCCAATTTCCTCACTTCGGTAATGCAATAGCATTAGTAACTGAAAATGCTTCACGCATCATATAGATCAAATCTATAATTTTACAGTCCCTGTAAAGAAAACTTACCTTTTCATGCATACAATTTTCCGTAAGATTTTTTGCTACTTATCTGGAATTCCAAACCAATTCGGCACCTTCGGTACCAGACGAATTCCTGTAAACAAAATGATTCGGTTTCCATACAATGTAACCGTCATGACAGGGACCATAAATATTCCGCCGTCTATTTTCCCATCAGCGCCATGTGTACAATAATGTTCACTACATACACATTGGCTGGCGACTTACACCCAGGGCACCAAAGCAAATACGCATTCCGCGTCTCTTGGCATCAATTAAATCCTACAGCATAAACAAATGCAAATAGGAATTCAATACGTTCCCTTACTAGCGATGCCATCAACACCATTTCCCAGTAACCTAGCTAAAACCAATTAGCACATTTCCACATCGCATCGTCGTCTCTTTGTTTAGCCGCGACGCCCGTTTCCAACAAAGATCCCATTAGCATCGGACGAGTTCGGTTTTATTTGCTTTACCGAAATCGTATCCCATGAATGCACTTTATGCCCTTTCTTTGTTTTAGGTTCGTTCTCATCCACGAAAGAACCACGCACACACCACTGGACTGAAAGAGTGCATTTCTGTGGCGGCCACACCCTTAAGAGAAAAGTTTTTCTCTCTCTTCCCTTTTTCTTAACCCTAACCTAGGATGGAATTCATGTTAGAGTTCTATCCCCGGGGAGTCAAATTCCATCCGCTGACCACCATGGTCACGCGATCTTCCGCTCTCCACCGGCTGCGGAGATGCGTAATATACCTCGGGGTCGTGTCGAAGTGTTTTCAACCTCCATGTCGAATATTATATTTGCGGCAGTCTTCGAAGATTGTGTTTTCTTTATTGACTTCATAATGTAACTTTCACGCAGTGCTACCGTAAAATGTTAGTATCCAATAAGAAAATAGAGCTACAAAAAAAGAACCCTTAATAATAGAAGAAAAGTGTGTTATATTGTTACTGGTCCGGTGTTTGTGCTTTTCCCTCGGTGTTGTACTGGTCGGAACATTTAGAGGAAGTTGTGGGGACGAGGTAGAACTCTCGCCCATGCTGGGGTCGCAATCTCGTACCCCGCAGCCTCATCTGGCCGAAAGGGTTGAGCTGTCAACTTCGGTTTTTTCCGATAAGTCACTGTGCGTAATTGAGCAATATGTAAACAAAAAAAATGATCGAATTTATTTGCCAGGGAAGTCAGCTGAAAACTTGGTCATTCAAAGGGCCACCAGGAAGCAAGCGACGCTGATGGTTGAGGCTGCCATAGCAGCCGATGGACGTGATCTGGTTGTATTTTTAGACTGTGTCGTAAAAAAATCCCCATGTATATCGGGGAACTGTGGCTATGGTGAAGGGTCGACAAATATTTCGATAGGTCTCACATCGTCACACACAGCACGCGTTAATCAAGAATGGTTCAAAAGCAAAGTTGCAAACTTCATTTCGTCGACGCAATGCTTGTCAAATTCACCAGAGGCCAACTCTATGGACCCTCGGGTTTTTTTTCAGTAGGAGGGGGGAAATCTTCAAAAGATACCTCTGGACCGATCCAGAGGCATGTCGGATTTTTACCGACTAAAACCACCTCTCGTCAGGACCATATTCCCGTTAATCCCCGCAAAACTTTCTGTTATATATGCCATCGTGAGGCAGGGCGGAGTTTACCTGTTACTCCACTCGTCGCGTCGCAACTGTTGCATAATGTTTGGACTCTTGGATCTAAAAGGAGCAAAATTGGTTTTAAAAATATCTGAGTGTCGAGCATTTTGTCAGGTGTACTGGTGAAGTGAGCGTTTTTTTTTTAAAAAGTAAAAACGATTTTTTTGCGAAAGTAAAAAACATTTTATTCGAAGTATTGGCCATTGCTTTCTACACATTTCGACAACCTTTCTGGCAATTTGTGGATACCACGCCAATAAAACCGGCCGTCTTTTGGGGCAAACCATTCGGTGTCCCAATTTTCGACTTCTTCGTGGGAATTGAAATGCTGCTCAGCCAATGCGTGCCCCATCGATGAAAACAAATGCTAGTCGGAAGAAGCCAAGTCGGGTGAATACGGTGGGTGGGGTAACACTTCCCAGCCGAGAGCTTTTATTGTTTCTTTGACGGGTTTTGCTGTATGACCCGGAGCATTATCATGCAACAAAATTACCTTTCCGTGTCTTGTGGCCCGTTCTGGTCGTTTTTCGACCAATACATGGTTAAAATATCATTTGTTATCGGTAGCGTTGCACATCAATAGTTTCGTTTCAATAGGTTTTAGAAGTTCATGATACACCACCCCGCTCTGGTCGCTCCAAACACAGAGCACTGTCTTTTTTCCGAACCGATCAGGCTTTGCAGTCGATGTTGACGCTTCTCCTGGATGTATCCATGATTTTTTGCGTTTAGGAATTTTAAAATAAATCCATTTTTCATCACCAGTCATAATTCGATGCAATACTGACTTCCTTTCGTGTTGTAGAAGCAACGTTTCCCATGTGGTGTTTCGCTTTTCCATCTGCCTGTCATTCAATTCATGTGGCACCCAGTTTCCACACTTTTGGATCTTTGCCATAGCTTTTAAACGGTCAGATATTGTTTGTTGTGCAACATTTAACATTTGTGCCATTTGTTTTTGACTTAAAGTGTCATTTTGATCCAATACTGCTTGCAATTCGGCGTCTTCCAACTTGTTGGTCTTCCACGTTCTTCATTTCGCACATCAAAATTTCTGAACCGCTTAAACCATCTTTTGCATGTTGCTTCCGATAGAGCATGCCTCGACAAGCATTCGATACGACTCTGCAGCACTTTTCATCAAATGAAAACAAAAAATTAATGCTTTCCGCAAATCAAATTTCGACATTTTTAACAGGATTAAAAAACATGATGTTGTTTGTACAATGACGTCATGCATACTAAATATGTTTGACACATGTCGTAGCAACCAAATAAAAAAAATATATGGGCTCGTTCACAACAAACGTTCCCTATCGATACATTTGTATCTTGACGCTCACTTCAGACCGGTACACCTGATAAACCAGCGCTTCGCCGGAAATAAGCCACAATACCCCAAAATCACTTATGGCTAAGAATTCCTGGCGGTTCTCGAATGTGATCCGTCAACACAATTCAGAGTCACCGATTTTTAGTTCACAAGCAGTAAATGTATTCACAAATATTGATCAGAACACTTTACATGCTGTATGTATGACGAGAACCACTTTGCTTGATATCGGATGTATGACTGTACCGAAGCGCCCACATCAGTTTATCGAAGTCACGGACTCAGTTTTTGCTGGCAATTATAGCACGACCGAGGCCGTAAGAATTTCTCGGACTTTCTAGACGCCTGGCATGTCTTGACTGTTGCTTTCCCATTCTCGCTGACTCCGTTCGGGAAGTGTGTTCTGCAATTTTTAGGCGGTACAAAATTGTTGTATAACACCTTTTTAGTAAGGGCTTGATTTGGAGCCGCCACCGGTTTCGTTTGGCGCAAGGCCAAACCCGGAAAACAGATTATTATGGAAAGTTTAACAAGCCTCGGGGCTTGCTAAATGGGGCCAAGACCGGATCCCGGTTGTAGTACCGATGATGATGATGATGACAGGCTCATTGGTTTTGTGAAGGCCATAATTCAGGTCAAGGATAGCCAAATCGAAAACCGCTGATACAGTTTTAAAGAGAATTTATTTATCAACATTTATTGTTTACAGTATTAAATAAAGAAAATACTATCATTATTATTATTTTTATTTATTAGCCTGTAGGAACCCGTGTGGAAGCTCTACCCGGGCCCGAATTTCTACTTACATACCGATTAGTCCCCTTACATAACGGAAAAGATGTGGAATTCTCTCCGGGCGAGAAAGATTGATATGTCAGTATTTTTACTATTTATTGGCCTCTAGGAACCCGGAAGTTCATGACTTCACCGACTCGACTCCCCCATCGTTCCCTGTCCTGTCCACTCTCCTCCCACGCTTGATCATCTGATCCGATCTCCTCACGGTCAATAAAACAAATAGGGCGGTTTTAGTTGGTATCAGTTCGATTGCCTCACTTTGTATATTGGTGGGAATTCTTTACCAATTAAAATGGTAAATTTCATCAGCAGTCGATGGATTTCACCAGGGGTCTAAGAATGTCGAAATGATCTCCGAGCAGAATACTAAAAATATTTTGTCGCTGGCAGAAAATGTGTTTATCTTCAAGATATTTGATGTGCATGTTTAATTTTTAAATAAGTGAGATTGAGACATAGCGTGTTATCATTATAGTGTAACAGTTTAAGGGGTAATATCAACTTGTGTTCAATAAATGTCATATGATTTTCTGAGATGTATCAAGAACATTGGGAAAGAGATAGAGTTATGAGGTTGTACATATGAGGGTACTAATCTTTAACTACAAAAAACATGTTTTATTTTAATTTTACGATACGAAATGGCGGGATAGCAGCTCACACAGGAAAAAAAAATCTCAGACGCTCGACATGGACGTACTGCTAGAGGTCACAATTTTTAATGTGGAACAAAAACCCAAAAAGTTTCTTAAAATATAGTCCAAAACCTAGTAAACGTCGTAGGCTTTTTTTTGAAATATTAATTTTAAAAATGGCGTTAATTTGGATTTGTTGTTTTTTTTTTTAAATCGAAAAATCGCTTATAAAATAAATAAAAATTGATTTATCAAAAATTGTTCACTACGATTTATCAAAAAATGTTCACTACAAAATACAATTACAGTTGAAATTTCAAGTGAATCGGATAAAAATTAAGAGAGCTACTGCTGCACCCAGTTTGAAAAACATGGACCCGAGATATTTGGAGTTAAAGTTTTGAATAATGAAATTTTGTTGAAAGAAATTTAGTTTTACCTCTAATCCTTGCGATGTTTCTTCCATACAATTGGCGTTTTAACTGAAGGTCGTCTTCTTCCTCATCCTCATCAAATATAAAAATCCCGAAACTGATTTGTGCCGGAATAATTCATATAAAGAATGATATAGACGCATGCTTCTCCGTGCACTCGAAAAACCGCTAATTTTGCTACACGGCTACGCCCAGAAAAACAACTTCTTTAACCCACTTACAAGTTTCTTCTCCTCATACTCGACTTGTTCAATCATTCTTGTATACTTTAAGAAGTGTTTAAGCTAAAGTTAATAAAACAAAAAGTTAAGGTGATTGTTGTTTCCTATTAACTGATTCAGTGTGGTTTGGGGTCTTCATCAAGTTATCGTGGTTTGGGGTTCCGTAGAACTATTTCAAGGCTGAGTCCATAAAAATCAAGGACCTACCCTCCTGTGGTAATGCTACCCTCTCAGTTGCATGTATTGCCCTTCTATCTGGTGTATCAGAACGTTTTATTTTCCTGACTTCTTCGTGATGTTTCTCGCTACTATTACTATTACTATTACTATTACTATTACTATTACTATTACTATTACTATTACTATTACTATTACTATTACTATTACTATTACTATTACTATTACTATTACTATTACTATTACTATTACTATTACTATTACTATTACTATTACTATTACTATTACTATTACTATTACTATTACTATTACTATTACTATTACTATTACTATTACTATTACTATTACTATTACTATTACTATTACTATTACTATTACTATTACTATTACTATTACTATTACTATTACTATTACTATTACTATTACTATTACTATTACTATTACTATTACTATTACTATTACTATTACTATTACTATTACTATTACTATTACTATTACTATTACTATTGCTATTACTATTACTATTACTATTACTATTACTATTACTATTACTATTACTATTACTATTTATTGGTCAAAAGGAACCCGGAAGTTCATGACCTCACTGACTTGGCTGCGCCATCGCTCCCTGCCTTGTGCACTCTCCTTCCACGCTTGACCACCTGATCCGATCCCCTCAAGGTCAAACCTTACATACCCCCCCCCCCCCCCCCCCCCCCCCCCCCCCCACCACCGTTGCGGCTGTCCTACCGGTCTCTCCCTTTGGTCTTCCGTCAAGAATTGTACGCACGGTCCTATCGTTGCCCATCCTCGCCACATGTCCGGCCCATCTTAATCTTCGCAACCTGATTACTCTCACGATCGTAGGTTTGCGGGAAACCTCTTCCAATTAGTGATTATGGAGTTTCCTCCATTCTCCAGCCCATACATCATATTTACCGCCAAAGAAACTCCTTAAAACTTTATTATCAAATACACGGAATTTATTTTCTTCCCGTTTTGTGAGAGCCCATGTTTCGCGTTCGTATAGAACAATCGGCATTATTATGGTTCTATAAACACGGAGCTTTATATTGATAGCACGTTTGGATTTCAGCAGTTTACTGACTGTGTGCCAACTAGCGTTGCGGGAATGCGGTCTTTTGTTAATATCGTCCGACATCTCGTTACTGGCCGTCAGATAGTTCTCAGATATTTAAACTCATTAAATTTTGAAATATCTTGCCCCTGACGATTATGTGTATCCCCTGGGATCCATCTACTCTCGACGTAATCATATATTTTGTTTTGTCTTTATTTATTTCTAGATCCACCTCTTCTGCCTTCTGCTGCTTGCATAATTATTTCACTGTTTTTACTTACAGTTTCTAGATTATCGTCCAAAACGGCGATGTCATCCGCATATGCGAGCACTTGTGCGACCCTGTGTGGGTTCTTTAAAGCATTCCCTAAGAAACACCCACTTCCTTGAATCAATCTGCCTTCCCCTCACCACACAAGCCACTTTACTTACCTGCAATCGAGCAGCGTAAGCTACCTGTCATTAGCTTTCACCTGAAAGTAAAACCACCAAAGGCATGCATATCAATTAAATTATTCCGTTCATAATACATGAAACATGTGCCAACCCGATCGGCTCAGCTCGTCTGCCAACATGATTGGTAATAACACGCCAATCTTTCAGCGTGTTCTTGTTCCAATAATCCGTTGGTCCACACGAAAGACATGCCGGGAAACTTGCTTGCTTGCACACCTGCAAGCCAAATTTCCAACGATGATCGCCTAAACCGATAGCCGATCATCGACTGGGACACGATCATAATTGATTTTTTAAACAATCCAATCAACGGCCGTGTCCCACGGTCGGTTTTCCTCAAACCAAACACACAGTGACCTCACTGTGTTTATTCTACCAACCATCCGTTGATCCATGGCCACCCTGGGCAAGTCATATGCTTGTACATCTGCAAGGCAAATTCCTCATGACCGGTCATCCAAGCTACGAACGATCATCGAGTTTCACACGACTCATGATTGTTATTTAAACAATCATATTAATAGCCATGTCCTATGATGCTTTCCCAAACCAAACATACAGCCATCCAGCCTGGCCCCTTGCCATCGTTGGCGAAGTTTCTGTTGGCTTAACGTCAACAAATATATCTATCCTCCATCGTTCACCAGAACAATAGGGCCAGCCTCCGTTCGCGATCATCTATTTGATCAGCCGGATATTTGAATTCCCTTTTGCGCACCCTTCGCATCTTCTTTGTCTTGGTTTCCAACGAATGGGTGTTTATCCTGACCTGTACGGTCCCCCATAGAAACTTGCCAACAAAATCAAACCGATCGCCCATTAGCCGATGCCAAAAAATAGGAACGGAGTTGCTCCTCCCAGATCGAGGAAAATTCACCACCACCGGAGCTAGTGGATGTTGACGGCAACATCACAAAGAGTCAGATTGCATCCTTTGTCGCGAGCACTTGTGGTGAGAGTCAAGTGTTTCTCTCCATTGAAGGGAACACGCGTGTCAAAAGTGTCGTTTATTGCTGTCTGTTCATATGTTAAATTATCTCTTATACACTTGGGACGTTATCCGAATATTAACTAAAAGTGATCGCTGTCTGTGGCTCGTTAATCAGTTAGATTTGAATTAAATGTTTGAGCGCCAGAGAAACTATAGGAATAACGGTGTTGTGTCACTTATTGAACTAAAATCCAGAAAACATAGTGTGGAAAAACAACCTAAAAAATATTCATAAACTTTGATCTAAAAAGAAACGTTGCGTGAAGAATCGGGTATTTATAAAGTTCGACCCAAGGAAACATTCTGTGAAGAATAAAACAAATAAAGAAAACTTTATCCAACCTAGCTTCATCAGTGCCTTTTTATTTATCTTTCCTCTTGGTGCGTGGTTTTTGGTTACAATTTTTGCGAGGAAATCCTTGGTGGGCGGCAAAGCTCCTGTGTCGTACGCCGACAACACAATCATCCCTCCCCACAACCCCATTCAGGGATGATCTGGCCATGTTGTCGTGTTGTACCTTTCTGATGACATACTCGAGCACAAGGTTAAAAAGACATGATGAGAGGCCATCCCCCTGCTTTAGTCCGTCGCGGATTTCAAATGGTTCTGAGAGGTAGTTTTCTATTCTAACTCGTCCTTTATTTTCGTTCATGCAGATTTGAGTGAGGACGGTATATTTTTTCGGAACTTCCAGCTCAACTACAATATGGTAAAGTCTTTGCCTTGTGACTGAGTCGTAGGCTTTTTGAAGACACGAACAGTTGGTGAACCGTCTCTCCGTATTCCCACTTCTTTTCCAGCCATTGTCTTACGGTGAACACATGCTCGCTCGTTGACCGGTTCCTACCCGCACTGGTAGTCTCCCAGTATTTTTTCTGCGTACGGTGTGATTCTCGCCAGTATGACGTTAGTTTTTTTTATGTGGTTGGGAGCAATGATATCCCTCTGTAGTTTTCGCAGTAAGATCTGTCGCCTTTTTTGAAAATGGGGTTGACTATTGAGGTTTTCCATTCTTCCGGAGTGACTTCCTTATCGCATATTGTTTTGATGAGCTGGTGGATCCTTCGAGCGGTTGCCTCTCCTCCATGCTTCATAAGCTCTACCGGTATGCAGTCGACTCCGGGAACCTTTATTGGTGTCAGAAAATCTCTTATGTGCATTATGTATACAAAGTAAGTGTGTGGAATTTGGATACATTATTGTTGTTAAATGTTGGCGTAAGGCTAATGACCTTGCCCGGAAAAACAAATTATTATGGGCAGTTTAACAAGTCTCAGATATGGACCGGATACCGGTGGGGAGACTTGCTAAATAAGGCCAAGACCGGATCCCGGTTTTAGAGCCGATGATGATGATTGTTGTTAAATTGCGACGCGTTTTCAACAAGTGGAAGTTAAAAGAACTATTGGAGATATTGACTGTTATCACATAGTACAAATTTATAGACTACAATTAAGAACATTGTTTTGACTAAAATGTTTTTCTACATTTTATAACTCATTGAATCGTCGTCCACTGAAGGAAGTCAATGAAACACCATCCCCACTCCCATTCCGACGAAATTTCATAAACTTTTCCATGGTATCGTGAGAAGTACGAGCAATGCCCGACAAAATATAAGAAGCTAGTCAAGCTGGTATTATCCTCATACGTCAGCGATACTAACTACTTTTGTGTCTGCCATTACCGCCCATATCTCCCTCTAGCAACATTTGTACCACCTTGAAAACACCCCAAAAACGTAATCAACAAGCACTCGTTAACTTAGCTGGGGCTGGTCCATTGTTCAATGTGGTGCGCACACATCTAACATTTTTTCTCGCAGTGACCGAGTAACAGGCAGGCCGTTTGCAAATTGACTGGTTTTTTGTTTTGCCCCTTTTTATTTGTGTAATTGTTTTTTTTCTCATGGCTTTCCAATGAAAGCCTATCACTAGCCGCGATTCTTTCTCTTGGGGAACTTGCCATTATTCGCTGTGGCTATTTTTCTATCCGGGAGTAGTTATCATAACACACGCGCGAAATAGCAATTATCGTTTGACTAATATATATATCGTATGTGTTGTATGTAGAACGCTGCTCTCCATTTTGTTTTACACTTATTACTTTTCTATGGGGGTTTTGTGTATTTTTTTTTCCTAGGCATTTTACCCCAGTGGGAAGTGTTGACATAATTTAAAGTATGAATACCGACCGGCGTTACTAATAATTGAAGGAATAGTTAGTTGGTTTTGAAGGGGACTCATATCGTGTAGATGTTGAATTACTGTTAACTAACTAAGTAAATTGGGTATTTTATTTGTGCAACTCTGGTGGGGGTCAAAAGTTGTTTGTTTTTTAATAAACTACTTAGAAAAAGGGGTGTGGGTGTGCTGAATGTCAAAGTACTTTAGTGGCCATTGAAAAGAGTTGGGAAAAGAAAATATAGGCACATCATCATTTTGATCGAAATCACTCTATTAACACTTTGACTGGCACGTTGATCATATATGACCGGCCACGGTTTCCTCTGTGACGCCGTAGCGTTGATTGGTAACCGGAGTGCTTGAACTTTCTATAATTCTTAAAATTGAATGAAAATTTAGTTAGTACATTTTGAATATAACCGATAAATAGGAGATACTTTGAAATAAAACATTTCAAATTGTTGTATTTGGCCTCGTTCCCAGGTAACGTGTCTCGTTGTCCTGAAAAGGATGAGGGAACTCTTTAAGACCGCTCCTGAGGGGACCTTGCGGTCGTCGCCGTGCTTCCTCAAACCTGAGGGAAGGGTAGCGACCGATCGTAGACGAAGCTAATGCCACAAACTTCCTAGGGTAACAGCCAGCGGCTCCTGCTGGCTTCCGTGGGGCAAGTGATCCTCGGTTTCAGTGAAAATCTGTGGATAAACTGAAAGGGGCGAGAGCCACAGCTCTACTCACAAGTCAAGAGTAAAACTCCGTTTTATTTCTAAACCGTACAGGTCTTCTTTATTTTGTCAAATCGTTTATTTATTATCCTGATGCACTTCCTCCAGGGACCATGTATATCTATCAATCTATCAACTGTTCTCGGAGATACAAGAAAAAAAAAAGATTGGCGAGGGGGCCGATTTTGGCGAGACAAGGACAGACGTGTCCTTCATCTTGTCTCTGGCTTCTGGTCATCTTGCGATAACCAGAAACACCCACATCCGTGAGGATGTTTGGCTCGGTCTCGCGATATCTGAAAAGAAAAGAAAAAGGGTGGTATCCAACGATAGTGTGGACAGTGTTAGTCCAGGTGTTCTCTAACTACTTGTATCGAGGGATGTTGGGAAAGAAATGATACAAGACCGGTAGGTCTTGGGTGCGTAAACGCAGATCACGTCTTTGGCGTCTGATGATCTGCGCTTTGGTCGGTGTGTGTATGTTTGTGCGCTCTTGTACTGTGCGTCCGTGTGTGTGTGGTTTGTTAACAGTAGACCCTATGGGATGGATCCAGGAATTCTCTATTATAGAGGGGAATGTTGTTGCTTTCTTCAGTTTTGTACTGAAGAAAAAATTGTGGAGGTTTGATGTGAAGAGATCGAGAGAGAGAAGGGTCAAGAACGCAAGAGTCCCGCACAAGTAGGTTCTCGCTGTTCTGAATGCTTTCGAGGTACTTGTATGCTAATTGAAGCAAGTACTAGTCGATAGGGGTAATGAAGGCGCCTTCGTATAGGTGAGAGTTGGGGTAATGACGACCGTCAGGCCATCTAGAGTGATTGGTACATCTTCTGAAGAGTTTCCTTTCGAAAACTCGAAGTCTTTTCATTTGAGCCGAAGATATGCAAGACCATATGGGAAAGGCGAACGATATTCCAGATCGGATTAGCTGCTTATAGCAGAGAAGCTTAACTTTGGTGTCAACTTTGTTGCTCCACTTCAAGATGTTGTGCAGTTGCTTAGACAGACCCCTTTGGAGAATGTGGGTCACATGTTTGATGAAATTCATTTTTGGGGTATAAATGACCCCAAGATATTTCATCCTGTCCTGTGGTCTAATCGTACTATCTCCCATTTTTATTCGAACATTCTGTGAATATCGAGAAGTAGGTTGGAAGTGTTTAGTACTCAGAATTATAGCTACTGCTTTGGATGGGTTAAGTCGAATTTTCCATCGATTGTAATACTGATACAGTTCGTCCAAGTGACGGTTGAGTCGATTTGTTGTGAGTTTAGGGCCTTTGGATGACGTGTACACTAGGACGTCATCCGCTTAGCATATCTGGTTTAGTCTCCCGTCCACAGGGCGAGGAATATCGGAGGTGTAAATATTGAATAAGATGTGGCCTAGAATGGAGCCCCGTGGTACGCCTGCAGCGGCGTGAAAAGTTGGGGAAAGCTTTCCATTCACTCTAACTTGGAAGGTTCTGTTTCGACCGAACTGGTAGATGATACAACATAGCGTTCTACTGAGGCCGCTCAATAATTTAAAAACGAGACCTTCGATCCAAGTCGTGTCAAAAGCTTTTTCAATGTCCAGACTCACCGCAACGGTTGGTTCGTTATTAAAGAGCCGCACGCAGACGTGGTTTTGAAATATGTTGAGAGCCATAGTGGTGCTGTGCGCTCTTCGAAATCCAAATTGGAAATCAGGTATTAGGTTCCTGGCACTGATAAGGTTATTTAGTTTCTCGTATATGAATTTTTCATATATTTTGCTGATGCAAATGAGAAGCGAGATAGGGCGAAAGGCTGAGGGGTGATACGTTGGTTTCCCAACTTTTGCAATTGGACAAATAATAGCGTGCCTCCAAGCTTGGGGAAAGTCCGCATGTTGTAAGCATGGTTGAACCGCTCTCGGAGATCGCGATGCATCTTCCTTATAAATGAAAACAAATCGAGATTTTGTATCTCGAAACGAACGTTTCAGATGGAAAATCTCGATTTCGGGTGTGGTGTTCAATGTGCTCATTAGGCTAATGGTTCGGTTTTATGAGTTCTCATGAAACTATTGTGCATATTAGGATATGCATTGGAATTTGGGTTTTTTGCTTTTTGTGATCCGTCTGCCTTATCCAGACAAGAGTTTGCGTGTCCTTCGGATGGGTAACACAAGATCGGTGGGAATTAGGTACTGGTTTTTGAATTGGTGCATTTACAAGTCATAAAGCATCTGGCATTTGAAGATATGCATTAGGATATTTATGATTGCTTGAATTGTGTCGGCGGAAAATAGATATGCCTTTGTTTAGACACATGCACACTTTCGGCTTTGGATCTTGTGTTTAAATTGTCGCTGTATCCGCTCCAGCTCCTGGGTGTTTCCCGTTTTCCAGTGAACAGTGTTAGGCGGAACACCATTAACAGTCGACCCAAAGACAATATCGCCAACTTGAGACAACAACGCTAAAGCTCTTCGAGAAAGCCAATTGGGAAGGTCTGAACGACTTTCTGGGAAGGTTAAATTGGTCGTTATTTTTCCTCAATAACAATGTTGACTCATTGAACACATTGACAGGCACGATTCAACTTGGCATGCGAACCGTTATTCCACACAGGGTAAAGAGTATCAGAAATATGTGGTTCGATTCCGGGTGCAGAGAAGCCATTAAAGCTAAAAATTTGAGCTTCCGGTTGTATAAATCAAACAATACTGAGGAAAACCGAAAAAAATTCAAGAGAACTGGATATGACTGTATAGCGTTTGAAATAATAGTGAAGCAGATCGTGTGATTCGAACTGACGCTATGACAGCTCGAATCACGAAAAAAATTTTACCTAAGCGTTACTCATTAGGCTACTGACCGTGTTTAGAATTTGATTTTCAAACTCGACTTTATTCCACTGATGTGAATCATTTTTGTTATTTATCGCTTGGTATACGGCTCTGGTGTATTTTTCTTATTCGAGTTTTTTTCGTTCGTGTTCTTCACTATTTTGCTTGTGAATTGTGTGTATCTGTTAGAATCGCTAC
Organism: Microdon myrmicae; assembly: GCA_963931805.1. NCBI lineage: Eukaryota > Metazoa > Arthropoda > Insecta > Diptera > Syrphidae > Microdon > Microdon myrmicae. Next base: position 31,565,744 of record OZ007502.1, on the reverse strand, counting down.
ACACTTCCGCCGCAGTAACTTCGTTACGATCAGATTCGTATGCGGACGACGGACGAACGAGAGAGAAACGAGAAAACGTCGGAGGCTGGGCTCTATGCGGAAGTCGTGACCGTGTGTGAAGTTCTGCTTACTATGGAAAAGTGTATGCTGTATGTACAGATCACGTCGGGGTCACCAATTATAGCATTTGAAATAATAGTGAAGAAGATCGTGGGATTCGAACTGACGCTATGACCGCTCGAATCACGAACAAAATTTTACCTAAGCGTTACACAGCAGGCTACTGCCCGTGTTTAGAATTTGATTTCCAAACTCGACTATATTCCACTGGTGTGAATTATTTTTATTTATCGCTTGGTATACGGTTCTGATGTATTTTTCTTATTCGATTTTTCGTTCGGTGTTCTTCACTATTTTTGCTTGTGAATTGTGTGTGTATCTGTTAGAATCGCTACAACTGCAATGCGCATATTCAACGCGCCAAGTTCTTGCATGACCAGTGAGTGAGACAAAAATACTATACTCTCCCACAGGTAGTAGAAGCTTCTGGGCTTTAAGACTACTGGTTACAAGTGAAGATGAAAACCTTTTCCCAACACATTTGTGAAGTAATTCCAAAACTCGGTCTCCGCATCCATTCATTCGCTAATAGTCGATGACAAACCAGTCACCAGTGGAATAGAGAAAGCGAATCTACTTGCTGCACATTTTGCAGCCAACTCAACGCTACCTGATACCAGATCAGTTCCGCGTCAACTTCAACATAAGCAGCACACCATGAGCCAACTTCACTTCCGAACGTGTACTGTTGCCCGCGCACTCAAAGAGCTAAACGTAAACAAATCCGCTGGTCCGGATGACATTCCCACAATCCTCTTGAAGTGATGTTCCTCTTCACTCGCTAAACCACTGCGGAAACTCTTCCATTTGTCTTATTCTACTGACCGTTTCCCAAATAAATGGAAGTCAGCGAATATTCAGCCAATTCCCAAAAAGGATGACAAATCATCCCTTACTTCTTATCGACCCATAGTACTAACTTCTATTCTCTCCAAGGTAATGGAATTGTGGGGTTTCTAACAGATGCACATACAGCACACAAACCCAATAGTGAAGAACACCAAAAGAAATTCGAATAAGCAAAAGCAATCAAAGCCGTATACCATAGCGAAAACATAACAATTCCACATCAGTTAAATGTACTTGAGTTTAGAATTCGAATTCGTACACGCGGCAGTAGCCTCATGCTTCAACGCTTCGTTTCTCACCCATTCCATGGTGTGTTCAATTCACCTTCTTCAGTATCCTTGCTAATGCAACAATCCTCTCGCGTGATCTGTGTACACACAGCACACACTTTCCCATAGTAAACAGAACTTCACGACGACGATCACGACTTCTGCATAGAGCACCGGCCACTCGCCTGCGCGGACGTTCTCTCACTCGCTCGTCCCTCGCTCCGTCGTTCGCACACGAAGTTGATCGTGACAAAGTTACTGAGGAGGAAGTAGTGTGGCGTTTCTAACAGATAGACACACACACAATATACAAGCAAATAGCGAAAAACAGCGAAAGGAAATTCGAATAAGCAAAAAGCATCAGAGCCGTATACCACAGCGGTAACATAACAATTCCACATCAGTTGAATGTACTTGAGTTTAGGAATCGAATTCGTACACGCGGCAGTGGCCCGATGTGTTGAGCATTGGTTCAATTTTTAGTGATTCTAACTGTCATAGCGTCAGTTCGAATCACACGTTCTTCACTATCATCCCAAACGCTATAGAATCACTTATCAACGGCCTACTTTCGAAATATCTGGAATCAAATGACCTCCTCAATGACCTCCTCAATGACCGCCAATATGGCTTTCGTAGCAACCGGTCCACAGGTGATCTGATGGCGTACCTTACCGAAAAGTGGAGCCTTTCCATCCACTACCTGGGCGAAAGCAAGGTAGTCCCATTGGATATTTCAAAAGCCTTCGACAGAGTTTGGCATCCAGCCCTTTTATCAAAGTTGCATGCATATGTAGTGGACGATTCCCTGATCCAATGGATAAGAGACTATTTTTCTGTCCGTTCAATTCAAGTGGTGTTTGACGGTGTCAAATTTGACTCCCATCATGTTAATGCAGGTGTTCCCCAGGGTTCGGTACTTTCATTCACTTTCTTCCTGATCTTTGTAAATGATCTCTTGTCAATTACTCACAACCCAATTCACTCATTTGCTGATGATAGCACATTGAGTTTCTCATACTCATACGAACACTCCCGTCCAAACTCTTTGAACGTCACTACCAACCATCAACTTATGCTTGATACATTGAATTCAGACCTCAACAAGATATATCTGTGGGGATAATCTAAGCGAGTAGAATGCAATGCCTTAAAAACTCAGTGCTGTCTCCTGTCGTCAAAGCCGAACCCCAAAGTAAATATCCTGTCTATGAACGGCACTTACATCGAAGGAACTATCAATCCTCGGCGCTCGAATTAATTCGACTCTTAACGAATGACCACATATTTGAAGCTGCGAAAAGTGCAGCCAAGTGTATGGGGTTTTTAAAGAGATTTTTTTATTTTTTTTTATTAGACTTCTCTCGGGAGAGGCGAACCTATAGCGCCGAATGGGCGCCCCAAGATGTCATCGAATAACTGTTGCAGTTCTTTTTGAACAGTTGCAGGTTGTAATGCTCCGGGAACACTCGCATGGGAAGGGAGTTCCACAGCTTCCCCGCTCTGTAACGGACCGAGTTCTAATACAGGGATGTTCGCGTCGTCGGGAGATGAACCACAAACGGGTGCGATCCGTCGGATTGTCTTGTAGAGCGCATATAAACCGAATTGCGTGGAGCAATACCAAGAATTTCCGAAGAACAGTACCCGTGATAATATCTGTAAAACAGACAGAGGTCGGCTACGCGCCTTCGATGTGATAGCGACTGTAGTCCCGACGTCAGCGTCGAGTCCCCGATCAGGCGGATCGCTCGTCTCTGTATGCTCTCAAGTAGGTCGAGGGTATGTTTAGGAGCCGAGCTCCAAACATGAGAGCAATATTCGAGTGCGGGACTAATTTAGGATTTATATAGGAGAAGAAGTTGGGCCGGAGTAAAAGATTTCTTGGCTCCAAAAATATAGCTCAGCTTTCCTGAGGCTGACATGGCGATGCTCGTGTTTATGCAATGATACATTCCCACAGACCGTGACGCCGAGCAATTTCAAACTTTCCCCAGCCTCGAGGGCCCGGCCATTCATCATCAGCTGTTGAACCGATGGTCCACTTTTCTTTGTGAATGTTGTATATTGTGTCTTCGCTGCATTGAAGTCGACGAGATTGGCCCTTCCCCACCGCAGGATCCTATCTAGATCCTGATTCAGACAGTCAATCTGTCTACATCTCAGCTGATGCGACGCAGATGCACCAATCGGCCCAACACTCAAAAAGGAGGAAACAAGCGTACTATCATCCGCAAAACTTGACACTTTGTTATCCGTTGTCTCCAACAAATCATTTCTGTGAAGCAAGAACAAGGTTAGAGCTAAAATAGAACCTTGCGGCACCCCCGAATTAACAGGATACAGATCCGAACAGTCGCCGTTCACAACAACCCGGATCGATCGATTTTCGAGGAAGCTCCTCGTCCAGTCGCAAAGCTGTTGAGAAAGTCCATATGAGCGAAGTTTGCTCAGCAATGCCCCGTGTCAGACGCGGTCAAAATCCTTGGAGATATCCAATGCGACCACCCTTGACTCACCATTCCGTTCAATCGCAGATGTCCGTATATCTGTTATAAGTGTCAAAAGGTCTCCCGTGGACCGCCTGCCGTCTTGACAATCATTCAGAAGTCCGTTACTCTCCAAATACTTAACTAACTCTGTATTGATGACTTTTTCCATTACCTTAGATAAAATAGACAGTAATGCTATCGGACGGTAATTTTGTGCGAGACACTTTTTTCCCGTCTTTGGGATTGGCTGAACTCGAGCGATTTTCCAGCAGGCAGGAAATGTCCTCTGTGCATAAGATAGACGAAAGAGTCTGCCAAGAACCGGCGATAGTTCTGGAGCACAGTTGCTGGTATTCCGTCCGGGCCAGTTGCCTTCCTACAATCCAGTTCACGTAGAATGCGTTGAATAGTGCGCGGACGAAATCTCACATCCCGCATCGAAGACCGTACCGACGAGATCACAGGTGGCTCCAAAAGGCCGGAATCGATGTTTGAATTCGCGGAAAATAAATTCGCGAACACGTTAGCTTTGTCCTTTGAATTCGTGATTAACGTCCTGCTATCTGTCGCCAACGGAGGGAAAGAGAACGATGTGAAGTTACCGCTGACAGCTTTTGCCATTGACCAGAGGATCGCGAACCAGTTGGGCACCGAAGGAGCTTATTGATCACCATGGCGGTATCAATCGCCTGGTTGCACGCGTTTCTGATTCTAACAAAATTCGTTATGTTAACATCGGTGGGATTGGAGCGCCACTGCTTAAAAGCTGTATTTTTTGCCGCTGTAATCAGCCCGCATTTTTTGTCAAACCAAGGTTTATTAGATGAAATTCGTTTGATGGAATGTGGAATATACATCTCCATCCCGAGAAGAATGATCTCTGATACCGACTCCGCGCAAGCGTTAACATCGGAGTTTCCGAAGCACACCTCGGACCATGGAAAGGATGCAAGAAAAAATTGTTCCAGTTAGCGGCCCCATACTTCCACACCTGACGAAGCTGCCTAGGGCGTTTATTCGCTTGATATGCAAGTGCTTGCGCGACAGATACCAAGCAGTGATCTAAGTTCCCCAGTGGCGGTATAAATACTCCATTCGGATGTCAAAAACAGATCCAAGGTGTTCACATAATCGACCTTGGCATCCGGCACCCCCATTGGCTCCCCCACGAGTTGAGTCAAATTGTGGCTTACAGCAAGCATCTCCGCCAACCTCCCAGCCTCGTCGGTTCTGTTAGAATGTAACAACCAGCCGGAATTGTGCACATTAAAATCGCCAAGGACAACAATTTCAAGGTGGGTGGTTGATCTGTATCCAGTCGACGGTATGTGAAAGATGTTCGAAAAATGTCGCCGGTCAATCGTCATTCGGGGAGCGGTAATGACAACAAAGAAATTTAACGGAATTCCTCAGCACGACCCTCGACCATATGATAACCATATTATTGGATTCCAACGCCTCCATCCTCTGGCAAGCCAGATTGGACCGCGCGAAGACGCAGACTCCACCCTTAAAACGGAATCTCGAGTGTAGGTCGTATCCTGAGCAAAGAAGATATGTCGAATCAGTTGACGAATCGACCTGGGTCTCAGTTAGGGCAAGGATATCCGGTTTCGTTGTTTGAAAATATTGGCGGACGGCGTTTACATTCGTATTGGTGAAACCGAAGCCCCTGATGTTACAAAATGCCGTCGCCAGTCGAGCGTGGGCAGAGCCTCGAGAACGATCCCGGTTATGCGATGACAAACCTCTTAAAGTTCCATTATTTATCATGATATCTTCATGATGTTCCCCCTGATATAGTCCCCCCTGGAGATCCGAATGGGAAACTAATTCACCTGCGGAATTCTTTATATCAGAAGCTACCATCATGACTTATCCCCGTGTCAGTCCGGGCCATCAGCCACACATCCGAAACAGCGTCGAAGATTTCTCTTGGCGATATCGCGGAATGTACAGCGTGACGGGGTGGTATCTCACCTTGGGACCGACTACCACCTAACCAACCTTTTCTCGAACCGTTCCATCAGCCAAGCTCCGAAAGACGGCCAGGGATTTTTCCCGACCATTTCACGGAGCCTAAAACTTGATGGGGTGGCATTTCACCGGGCTCACAGGGCGTTGGGAACACGGCTACCACTCGGCCTTTAGTCGTCTCTTACGACCAGCCGGCCTAGCTGTGAGTATATTCTAGCGCCCTACTCACAGGGCCAATGGTACTTCACTCCATCCATGGCCACTATTTACAAGGCGTATATTCGTCCAAAAATGGAGTTCAACTCCCATATTTGGTTAGGGGCATCCAAAATTGCACTACATGTACTCAATGGGATGCAAAAGCGAGCAGTGAAACTTATTGGGGACCCAGATGTGAGTCGATCAATTCCGTTAGAACATACGGGCAACGTATCATCCCTATCTCTATTCTATAGGTATTATCACGATCATTACTCAACTGAACTTGCTGAATGTGGTCCGCCCCTTCAGACATTTTCCCGCGATACCCGTCAATCTGAGAATGCGCATCAGTTCACGTTGAAAGTGGACTTCAGGCGCACAAATAAACATAGAGAGTCATTCTTTAGCCGAACCACACGAATGTGGAATGTTCTGCCTGATCGTGTGTTTCCTGGTCGTTGTGATGTCCAGATATTCAAGACCAATATACATCGACACCTCCTTTCCTTATCCACTTCCTGTCCAGCCGCTCGCACTGTGCTCTGACATTTAAGGGTACTTCAAAATCCCATTTCATGCGCGCGTTAGTATAAAAAAAAATTGCGTAGAAGAATAAGTTCTACCTGGCTCCGTAATTTTTCAAGCAGCACGTTTTGTTACCCACAGGCCTTGTAAAGGATCATGTGTTCATATTAAGACATGTTTTGGTTTTGTGGCCATTTCCAGAGGGGATCGCACTTTCACCAGCAAATAGTTGGAACTCGTTCATATTTTCCGATATTGTGGGTTGTCCCTATTCGTCTCGGTTTATTTACTTACTTAGTTAGATGTTACTTAGCTTAGATCTCCACCAATTACCCTCCTAATCGTTATTTGTAGTATCTCTGCTTTGGTAACATTAAAAAAAAGATTCGTTTCGGTTTATTCATTTACTTAGTTAGATGTCACCGAGCTTAGATCTTCACCAATTAAAAGAAAGGACGGTCTTTGATTTTTGCATTTACCAACACTTCTGTTACACGTAGTTATCAAAACTACAGTTTATCATTCCAGCATTTAAACTCTTATCGGTAGAAGTTGATCCACAAATTATTTAACACCCTTTAATTTATAGATGAGCCAACGATTTTGCCCAACTAAAAATATAAAGCAAATCAAAATCGAAGTAACTGGTGAGAACTACAGATTACCATTGTGACACCTGAGCTACTGAACAATATTGTTCCTAACACTTCCCGACTTTTTGATGAGCCTTCGATATGGCCCGACAAGAGAAATGAAACAAGTTAAAATCAAAATAGAAGTTCCGCCACAATGAATATTGTAATGGTCGTGGAATTAAAGTCGGCTATCGATGAGTATTATGTCCATCGGATCTAGCAACATCTACCTTACTAGCTAATTGTACCATGGTATTCTGGTATCGAGTTATGATAACCGCATCATCTGCTGCCGCAGTTTTATGTACCTCCGCAGTGGTTGGTATCACTATTCTCTTCATCATAATCGTCGTTGTCATCATCATCATCGCTGTGGGCAGTTCATCGCCCATTTGTGATATAAAAACATCACATCGCGCTGGTGGCTTCACGTTTCCGTCTTCTGGGCTTCAATTTACTAATAAAACCAGCTCAAGCAGCAGCTGCCTTACCACCACCACCACCATCAGCAACAACAACAAGAAAACCTTATCAACCTATGAATTTCTATTAGTCGCCCATTGATCCCGGCTTGTGGTGATCACCGCCAACTGGAATGAGTGGCAGTGCGTCAGTGACGCTGCTGACACTGTCGTTGGAAATCCTAGAATGTAATGTAAACGTTGTGCGAACTTTGTATGAAATGAAATGCGGTCGTTAGCATGAACTGCTAATAATACCGCGTTTATGGTTAGGGGTTTGCAAGAGTATGAGGTAAAGAAAGAGGGCACTAAGGGGAAGGGTTACATCGAAAGACTGGTCCGGCGAGGTGGCTAAGGGCGACAAATCGAATCGAGACACCAAACCGCTACCGCGTTCATTATCCCGTCCGTCATCCTAGTAATGGGTACACATTGATGATAATGTAGATTCATTGATGATAATGTAGATTCAATAAGATTCGGTCGCTTCAGAGATCTAGATGGGGTCGGTGCTCCAATAGTTTGGTAATACCGGGCTTCACTGGACTCACGATTTTCCGTCTCGCCCTCCCTTGCTTATATCGTAACCAGGATGCCAGAGGTGAGGTATTGTGCAATCTAAAGCAATTCTCACCTTTAATCGCAAGCGCGCGCGCGCGGACGTATCCAAGATAGAGACCTGGAAAACCGAACTCATTGTGGTGGAGCAATTGTCCATAAATTCTTGAAATGTCTCATTATTCATGGAGCACACAATAGGTTTCATTTCTTTATGTATGGCTGCTCCTTTGCCATTTCTCATTCCATATTTCTGGCCGAAGGGAGAGCGGAGTGTGTTGCCCCTGTTGTTTCCTCGTCGGAAGAGTCGTCTTCAATAATAATGCGACCAAGGGAGAAAAGGTCCGGAACAGGGTCCCCAATACAGATGGACTGAATACAGAGGAGCCAGTTGAGGGGAAGGATAGATGGTGCAAGTCAAGGCGCTAATATGTTTTGGAGACACTTGAAGTCGGTTATACGACATTAGTGGGAGTTAAGCCGACAGAAACCGTGAGAACCATCAACGTGGAGATTTGTGCCCGGAAATTAGGTAAAGAGTTTGCGGTTAAGATCAGCTCATGGGACGCATTGAGTCCAACTTTCTTTACAATGAAAACAAAGCTTAGCCATTGACATCAATGTCAGGAGTTAGGTCTTAACAGATCTAAGGCTAAGTTTTTCCTGTTACTTTAGTTGGTATTAAGATCGATGAAAGACATGATTTTTCGTCGTTGGAACGGAAGTGACGACAAGTTGCATAATATACACTACAGCAGAAAGGGATTCATTTGGTTAGAATTTAAGCTAGGTCTGCTGGATTGTGGAGCTTGTTTGTGATGGAGGATAAGCTGAAATAATATACTTGATAATAGCAAATGATTAGAACAACGATCTGGAAGACTGTGATGTATCGATAAGTGTCTGAAACTCGAGGTCAGCGATAAAAGGGTGAAACAAACACTTTTCTTGTTTACTCGAGTATCAGTTCAGGGATAAAATACAATGAACCCATATTGGCAATGTGCCAAAAACGTTAGCCTATTAGATCTTCGTTTTACAAGTTAGTAGGCCAATCATCATCATCATCGGCACTACAACTGGGAACTGGTCTTAGCCTTATTTAGCAAGTCATGAGGCTTGTTAAATTTTCCATAATGGATTGTTTTTTCCGGGCAAGGTCATTAGTCTTGCGCCAGAGGTTCCCCGATGGCGAATCGAACCCCGATCTCCCGCGTGACAGGCGGGTATACTAACCACTATACTATCGTGGGCCAATAATTGGTTTAATATTCGCTTCTAATCCGTCAATAGTTGTTGGGCTATCTACATAAGCCAATATTTCCTCATGGTCCCAAAAAATGCTCAAAGAGTAAATTGAAATCAAAACTTTGGGGCGCTATAAGGCTCATACAGATAAGTTGTCGAAAGTGTTCACTTTTCGTAGCCTTCTTATTTTGACAGAACTAATTTATCATGAACTAGAAATGAGCTCCATTGGATGCAACGCTAGCATCATATCAGTTAGAATACTTTTGGCCTTCAACTTCAGGCTTCTACGGCGAAAAATCGCTGCTGATAAAGCTATCAAATCCTTTTCGTTTCTGTTCACCACACTTAAATCGCCGTGATAAGTAAACCTTGAATGATAGGCTTTTTAAAACAAACATGGGTGCAGGTAAATCACCAACTTTATGCTTCTTGTCTAATCCATTTTATCCTTCGTATGTAAATACCTTTGGCAATCTATTTCGCAATGTTACCTTCGAGTTGATTTGAAACTGGCAAGGTTTAGGCAGCTAATGTAGAACCGCGGGTTTAGATTAGTCATACATTTTTTGCTATTGGCGCAAGGCTGATAACCTTGCCCGGAAAAACAAATAATTATGGAAGATTTAACAAGCCTCAGACTTATTAAATAAGGCCAAGGCCGGATCCCGGTTGTAGTGCCGATGATGATGATACATTTTTTGCCAGGTTCTACTTGCCTTGTGGTAACTAAAGATTTCAAATTCCCACATCTTGATACTTCAACTGCTATTCCATAAGTGCACGTGAGATACCTAGACTAATGAATACCATTGTGGGAAGTGCTCTTATGGGTTAGCTGGTTGAATGGACGACTGGCTCTCAGCGGGTCCGCAAAGCTTACACTCCCGATGGTGCAGTGAACTGAATTGCCTGATTGGTCCAGATCACCTGAAATTTGAAAAGCTCAGAAAGCCTTCCCTCTAAACCCTATCGCCGATTCTATCGCGAGCCCCCGTCTCGATATACCTTGGTATTTTCACCTTTTCTATTCTTCGCGAGGCGTCCCTTATCACTGGTGAGGCAAAATGCCCTTCGTGTATATAACCGAAGAGGAATTGCTTTCGAGCACACCTTACCAAATCCGGTTGCGCGGCCCTTACCACTGATGGGGGAACCATTCTGGGGTCTCTGAAAAACAAGGGTAAGGTTTGGAAGCGACTTCCCTCTGAAATGACACAAGTATCTAACAATTGTACAAATTTATTTACGATGGTGAATCACATATAAACGATAATTTTGTATACATTTATTGAATAATGTTACACACTAACTCTACTCTACAGACCTTTTGCTCTGAAGCTGACAGTTTCAAGGATCATCATCGGCACTACTACCGGGATCCGGTTTTGGCTTTATTTAGCAAGTCTCTCCACAGGTGTCCGATCCTTATCTGACACTTGTTAAATTGTCCATAATAATTTGTTTTTCCGGGCAAGGTTATTAGCCTTGCGCCAACCTTTCTCAGTATGTCGCTGCATGCATTGGTTCACTACTTGGCGGGTGCCAAAGTAGCTATCCAGGGGTGTCACGTGGAGACTGCATGTCAACTTGGATTGAACAGGGGCAAGGACCGTCCTGGCCTTCACCGGGTTGAAAGCAAAGACTTTACCCTGTATGCTCGTTGCCATCCACATGTTTCAAGTATAGGTCCCTAAATTTATTTGTTTGTTGTTTTTGATGAAATTGTATGAGGGTGAATCAAATATAAGGGCTCCTCGATAGTATAGTGGTTAGGATACCCACCTGTCACGCGGAAGACCGGGGTTCGATTCCCCGTCGGGGAGCCCCTGGCGCAAGACTAATGATCTTGCCCGGAAAAAACAAATTATTATGGAAAATTTAACAGGCCTCAGGTCGTACTAAATAAGGCCAAGACCGGATCCCGGTTGTAGTGCCGATGATGATGATGAATCAAATATAAACGGTAATTCCTTTTTATACATTTATTGAATAATGTTACACACTAACTATACTATCAACATTTTTCAATATAGTCTCCTGCATGATACACACTTTTGCCACCGATTTGGAAGCTTTAAGATCCCTTGTTCGTAAAAAGATTTAAGGCGAGTTGTTAGCCGATTGCGCACGTGCTCCTCGACTTCTTCATTACTTTCGATTTTTTTTCCTCCAAATGATTCCTTCAAGAATGCGAACAAAAGGGAGACAATTCTGGGCTATAATGAGGGTATTCGAGGGTTTCCCAGCCCATTTCTTCCAATGTATCCCTTATCAAGGACGCGATGTAAGGCCTAGCGTTGTATTGAAGAAGGATGACATCTCGAATAGGCATATCTCGTCTTTTGTTTCGATATGCATATTTTGCCAGAGCTGATATCCACTTCTGATGAGATTTCTCCAACGGTTAAGTGGCGATGACTTCCAATAAGCTGTCGAATGGGACGGAGGTTGGCATCTGTACGACTTGTCTCTGAGCGTCGCTCATGACTTACGTCTTCAATACATTCTTGCCCACTTTTAAATTCTCTGGCCCACGTAAACACACGGTTCTGAGACAGTGTATTATCACCAAACTGTTCCTTCAATCGAGCAACTGGTTGCTAAGTCGACTTTGATGACCAAAAAGCAGAGAAAGCTTATTGCCCGTGAAGAGGTCAATGATCAACGTATCAGGAGAAGCATCACTACAAATAGACTCACGATCAGACTGATCCTCTAAAAGAAGAGCGAAGGCAGAAGCAGCATGGGGGTCGCCAAGCGAGACCTCGAAATGACTAGACAATATGATTTCCCTGTTTGTTTATCCACTTCAGGTTTTATGGTTTTTCGCCGATACCCATTTGGTCCGGGGATTAAACACAAATCAACCACACGGGGAAATCCACGTTAGGTGAATGCGACTATTGTAGGAGCAGATCCCCAACGGGTAATTATTTGGGGTTGGGAGTTATTGCATAAAATTAATTTCTTTTTTCCAACGTTTTTTTTTTTTTTTCCTATGGTCGCGTCAATGGGTATTAACCTTCTAAAAATAGCGTAAGCCCGATCCCCTGGCATGCGCAATTTACAGAAGTATATAGTATACAACAGTACGCTTACGTACTAATACACATCCCTGAATCTCCCACCACTCTCTCCGTGGGACTGACTTCGGGTTTTCCTTCGCGTGCGACTGGTTAACTTTTGAGGCTGGTCTCCTATTGCTTCCCACGAATTCTCGTCATGCCTTTTAGAGATTATGGAACCTATTCTGTACGGGAGTGCAGATTTCGGTTAAAAACGCCTCTCGGCAAGTTGAAGGAATGAACTGCATGCAAAAATGACCTGTTTAGAACTCTCTTCTGGCTCTTCACATTATAGGCAGAGAAGTGAACGGTCGCGTCAAATTCGATTTAGCTATATTCGTTGCCTATTGTGACCCGGTAAGGTCTGTATGAGGTGATAGTTACAGTTCCCCTGTGGGCGCTTTATCCAAGTGTCTGTGGATAGGATGAGTTTTTAACGCCATCTGCCTTTTACGCTCCTGCTGATCTGGCCTATCGAATAGCAAACGAAGCTTCTGAAACTTCTAGCTTTATCTTCACTATTCTTCATCCCCCATGACTCTCTTCATATAGATTCGCAGCGTGCGTCTTTTCAGCTAGGGCGTCTATGGGGAAAATCCAACTATAACAAATATTGCTTCATCAGAGATCGTCTTGAAGCCGAATATTGTCCTTAATACACAAAGCGTTTGAATTGATCTCATCAATTTCGTCAGTTGTTTCGTTTGAAAATCACCTGCCTACTCAGGAGCTCTATACAGCAGTATTGATGTGACTACCTTTGACAGAATAACTGTCTTACTATACTTGTATCCAGGTCCGCAAGCTACGTCTGTTATCAAACATAAGTCTTAGATATTTGACAGCTTCCTTTGATTATACGGTCTGGTTTCTGATTTGGAAGTAAGCATATTCGAGACGGATGAGTCTATGGAGAAATGTGCAAGATGTTTGCCTGTAGTTTTGCTTAGAGGTGTTGTGCCTCCATTGTATGTAGTTGATGTGATGGGCTTTTCTAACGCCCCCCATTAGAACTGCTTCCCTGCTTGACCTCTAGCAGATATAACAAAGCATGATTTCGTTTCATTTCATTGATCACATTTTTTCAGTTTTTTCTAACCTACTCAACTTCAATATCCCTTACCTTTTTGCGCCTCCCTGTGTTTCTATTGGTATAAATTATACTATCATAAATAATAATAATAATAATTTGGGTGCGCACGTCAATAAAAAAGTGACATCATGCAATAATTTCTCTTTAAAAAGTTGTGCTATCAATGTCGTTCAATATATCCTTAGAAATTTTTATTTTTAGATGAGGATGTCTTTTATTCTTTGCTTAACCGCTGCAATGATGACACATAATATTCTCTCCTTGCTGTTTTTCCTTTTTCCAAGTAACTGATCAGACGAATGTGTCGCCAAATGTCGTTGCCGTCACCTTGCCGACGAATTCCACTGTTTTCACCGTCTTCAGAATCCATTTGCCTTCTAAAAACCCACTGTTTTGATTGTACCTTCGTCTCGGAAGTATATCAGTTGAACCACATTCCGCCCCCAATAATATATCGACGTAGAAACTCGTTACGATTCTAATGGTCTAAAAGAGTCTCAGAGTCCACCACACATGTTTCTTTTCAATTGTGAGTAAACGCGGCTTCCATCTTTCCGAGGTCTTGTTCCCACCCAATGATGCTAGTGAGTTCTCTAATAAGTCATAATGTCTGAAATACAAATAAAACAAAACATTTGAGAAAGTACGAGCGGCATGTTTTGGCTGTTCTAAGAACTTATTGAACGACACTCATACTATTGTAATTCACATATGAACTGGATATTGTGGAGGTTTTATTTTCGTCTGCTCGTTTCTTTTTGATGAAATTTGTTAATTCCTACTTTTTAAGTTAGTTCGTAAGTTTACTTTTATATTTACATATATATATTTATATATATATATATATATATATATATATATAAATAAATAAATATATATATATATATATATATATATATATATATATATAAATAAATATATATATATATATATATATATATATTTATTTATTTTTTTTATATCTTTATATTTTTCTCTTTTTATATTTTTATACCGCCTGTATTAAGCGTAATAAATGACGGTTCATCCCCCACCAAATTTAAATTTAAATTTAAAGTTTTACTATGATCAGTTCAACTATGAGTCTCGTAAACTGTCAAGGTTTAGAGCTGAAATACTATTCGTTTATGAATATTTCAGAAAGCAAACTTCCGTATATTTTTAGATGGTGGATGTCTTGTGGTTCCTTTACATAATAGGATAATCTTCAAAACACAGAAGACTGCATTCAGTTAAAGTCAGAACTGTGCCACTCTCGCGGATGTCTTCCTATCGTCGTTGTTCAGATACTCTATAGATTTTGCAAATAAATCCTCATTTCCATTTACGTCCTCTAATTGTACACCTCTATCTATGGTGTACAATGAATTTCTCATGCGCCGCCGCCACATCTTTGTACCATTCATCGTGGTCATTACAGTCGTTTAAGCCGAACCAGATATACCCCTTCAAAAGCGGCTCGCAACATTGTTCTACGATCTGTGGAATCAAATTAAGTTATTGTCCATAGAAACCGCTGGTCCACATGAAACAAGCAATCAGAACATGCTGCGAGTAGTAAAGCAGCCAAGTAATTGCTCCCGTCGTCGGCAACGAGTCGTATTTACGTTTTGGTCGGCAACTTTGGTCAGATGTCCGACGGTATTATAATTTTTCCGATTGTCGATACGAGATCCCGAATCGATTAAATTGTTGTCCATCGGTATATGGCTACGCGGGCGCACGTTGAGATGTAAGAATGCGTCTTCTGCGCACGCGCTAGTGTGGGATCATTCTTGGTAATAAACGATCCTTCGGTAAGAGGTAAGAGCGCAGTCTCTGCGTGCGCGACAGTTGTAATTGCCGTTGCAACATTTCAAACAAAAGTGCACATCCCGATAGTGATCTCAATTCAATGTCAGTTGTCTTTTTATTTCTCCCCTATAATGTTCTTTTAGAGTCTGTGTTATTAGTGGTTTACTGTAGATCGATTACGATCTTTATAAATGCCAACTTTACATACTTCTCTCGATGCAACACTAAACAGTCCGAACTTGTGAATGTAAACTACTCTGAGTATCGGGCAACATTTCCTCGGTAACTAACGTATGTGCTACTACTGATATGACCAACAGTCTCTTCGCCTGCCATCAATTCCCTGGGAATATTGTAGATCTTCAGTGGTCCGCGCGGTCGATCTTCTAAATTTAAGGTTCATTTCTTAGTCGGTTACCACAAAATGCTTTAGATGTCCAATCTTCCGGTAAAACTTGGAAGGAGAAGAGAAATAGATCTTCGTTGTATCGGACAAGTAGGATCTCGTTTAAATCCTCATTACAAGAAAAGTACTGAACCGTGATCGGATCATACTGTAGTCCATGGGAAATTGTTTTCAATTGTTTGATGGGCGATTGTGGGAGGATTGATGGTCACCGCATTTGGATTCATTCAAATAGTATGAAAAGACTCTGTCGTGATTATTCGCTGCTTTCTCTTTTCCATGAATTTTGGTACTCCTGCTACCGAGTCGATACAATGGTGTATTTTAGTACATTATCTATATCTAGAGAGTTCTTTAGAAAAATTGGTAGGAAGGTTTTGAGACGAAAAAGTGTGGGACTATCTACACCAGGCTTTGCTATAGGACCTTTAACCTTCACCTATCATCTTCTTCTAGAAATGTGCGTCCTCCATTAAACTAGAAAGAACATACACATTTTTTATTATCTAGAAACGAAATACACATTTAGGTACTAAATTATTCCTCTTTTATTTACCCTCATCTAATCTTTTGTTCTTCTCTTTTCAGGTAAGTTTGAATAAATAGAACTTCTGTATATTTGGTGAGTTAAATGTCATCGATTCCAGTCTAGATAAGTAATATGTTAAATTTAGTTTGAGTTTTTAAACATTTCATTTATTATTTGTCTCAGATTCATTAACTGGCTGTTCCAAGTGTTTTTAAGTTAAATGTGTATCACAATTCAACTCTATTCAGAATTATCGTTAGGAAGTCAATCACGGTATTTGGTGAGGGAGGAAAGAGTATTTAAAACACTGTTTGTGATTAACGAGGAAAAGTTTATTGATAAACTATAAATAGATAAATCGTATTGTGATATTTTGTAAAGAGTTCTGCAGTAAGAACTTCCGTAAGCAACTAAAAAACGTCGTAACATGCTAGGTAGGGAACAAATGTTTGTTTCTCAATTATTTGTTTATATCAAACACCAGCATTTAAGAGAAATATACGGTTTTGTTTATGATTGTAGTATTTGTGAGACTACAACATAAATTAAATATATATAAATTAATAATCTCACTTAAATGCTTCGCTATGCCGCTTCGTGTTGCACTTTACTACTTCGAGCTCATTTATTATATTAATTTACTATTCGAGTTATATCTCATCTATCCGATCTGAATGAATACATATTTTTTTATGACTTCAATATTTGGGCATTATTGACAGAGATACATTTTTTGAAAAAACGAAAAAAGGTCATCTAACGAAGTTAAATTGCAGGGTCTGGGTGACCGATTGATTTCAGCAAATTAGGAAATAACGTGCCCTTGGAATTTATTCGCCAGAACAGCTATTATATTACCAGGCCTATGCCAAGTTACACTACCGCTTCGAAATGTTGTTATGTTCACATAAATATTCCAAGTTCAGTTTCCAAATAATTCGCTATAATGCAATTATTCACCATTGCCTGTTAGCCTGTGCCATTAATTGTGTGACAATTTAAAAAAAACTGTATGCAAATAACATACTTCAATAGATTACGCACTTGCAACCATAGTGAAGCATACAGCGTCAAAAAGAGGACCGGAATAATCATCAGCGCCGTATACCAAAGCAATAATACTTTATGATGAGGCATCCCCACCTGTGTCGGTGCTTTGGTAATAACTATTTTCAGTGCGTGGGCGTGGGTCAGTGGCGTCTTTAAATTACGCTGCCTTTAAAACTCGAAGTGTTATATCGTAATTTTATGCCACCGTAATATTACACCACACCCTTACTCAGCCGAGCCACGTGTGGTTTCTCGACAGTTGAGGAATACCCAACAACTTTGTGACTGAATGAAGAGCATCGTCGAGATTCGATCGATCTGGGTTGCTGTAGACGGCTTGTCTTCGGATCCATGTTCCTTTAATTCCCACGTACCCCAAGGTTCTATTTTGGTTCCAATCTTATTTTGGTTTCACATTAATGATTTGTTAGAATCTACGGATACTAAAATATTCAGATTTACGGGTGATGGTACTGTACACTTATTTCCTCTTTTTCGAATGATCCGTCGATTAATGCATCTACGTTGCACAAGCTGATATGTAGTCAGGCCGACTCTCCGAATCAGGATTTGGCTAAATTCCTACAATGAGGAAAGGCTACTCTCGTCAAATTCAATGCAACGAAGACGCAATATGCAACGTTCACAAGAAAAAAATGGTTTGTCTTTTCAACAAGGCTTCCTTCATTATGTAATAAAAGGAACAATTTGCGAGCCACTTTATTCCGGACATTTAACACTTTGACTGCCACGCTGAATCACTTGTTTTGCTCATGACGGCATGAGAGTATTTTTACTATTCCGCTCCGGTCGCCAATAACCGCCATCGCATTGTGGCGTTTCTAACAGATACACACACAATATACAAGCAAATAGTGAAGAACACCGAACGAAAACCGAATAAGAAAATGCATCAGAGCCGTATACCATAGCGATAACATAACAATTCCACATCAGTTGAGTGTACTTGAGTTTAGAAATCGAATTCGCACAAGCGGCAGTGGCCTGATGTGTTGAGCTTTGGTTCTATCTTTTAGTGATTCTAACCGTGATAGCGTCGGTTCGATTCACACGCTCTTCACTATCGTCGCAAACGCTATAGCATCACAGGAGAAATCATAGGCATCGGCACTACAACCGGGAACCGGTCTTGGGCTTGTTTAGCAAGTCCTGAGGCTTGCCCAACAGGAGAAATCATGGCCGGCCATATATCACCAACGTTTTTCATAGTATTAAATTAAACTGTTAAGATTGTACTATTGATATCCAATAAAGGATGTTATTTAAAAAAAAAAAAAAAAAAAAAAAAATATATATATATATATATACGAGGGTTGCCTTTTATATTTCGGGATTAGAGAACAAAAACAAATATTGATCATCGAAAATCACTTTATTGTCTTTCAAAATATTCCCCATGAAGATCTATACACGTTTGCATGCGTTTGAACCAATTGTCGAAGCACTTTTGCCACTCTGATCGAGGTATCTCCAACACATGCATTCTGAATGCAGCAACCGCTTCTTCAGGTGTCGAAAAACGTTGACCTCTCAGTTTCTTTTTTACGTACGGGAATAAAAAGAAGTCATTCGGTGCCAAGTCAGGACTATACGTCGGATGACCCATCAAATCGATGTTTTGGGTGCTCAAAAATGCAGTTGTCGCAGCCGGTGTGTGAGAGCTCGCATTCTCGTGGTGAAGAGTGATCCGTCTTCGGCGGTTGGTTTTCCTGATTTCTTGGAAGACAACTGGCAAACAAATGGTTGTGTACCACTCAGAATTGACTGTTCTGCGTTGTTCTAGTGGTACGGTTGCGACATGTCTAGTTTTCCCGAAAAAACAGGCGACCATTTGCTTGGAAGTGCTTCGTGCGCGAACAGCTTTTGTTGGATTTGGCTCATCTTGAATCACCCAGACAGTCGACTGCTGTTTACTTTCGGGCTCATACGCGTAAATCCACGATTCATCACCTGTCACGATGTCATAGACGTGTTTCGAAGCATCGCGACCGTATTTTTTGAGCATTTCTTTCGACCAATTGACACGAGCCTTTTTTTGGGCGATTGACAAATTCTGTGGGATCCAACGCGAACAAATTTTTTTGACAGTCAAATGTTTATGCAATATTGAATGTATGCTGGTCCCACTAACGCCTAAGGTTGTCTCAATCTCACGATAGGTCACATTACGATCTTCCAATATCAGTTCGCGCACAGCATCAATGGTTTTCGGAACAACAACTGATTTTGGACGACCTTCACGAAATTCATCTTGGAGTGAACTACGACCACGATTGAATTCGCCATACCATCGATAAACACTGGTCCTTGATGGAGCTTCATCGCCAAAAATTGAATTAAGTTCATCCATGCACTGTTGCTGAGTTAATCCACGCCGAAAGTTGTAAAAAATAATCGCACGAAAATGTTGACAATTTAATTCCATTTTTGGGCCGAGATGAATCTTTTAAGTTACTGTAAACAACACAAATAGCGCTCGTATGTCAAAACGCTCTGAGTGCGTATAACCTCAAAAATGTCCAACTTTACGACAGAGCTGTCAATTGCCGGATTGCAACGCTAGGGTTGCCAAATCCCGAAACATAAAAGGCAACCCTCGTATATATATATTCTTAACGACTACTCTAATTTTCTTCGTTCCTGTTTCTACAAAACTATCTTTCAAAAGTACTTAATAAAAACACAAATCAACTTAAAAACCATCCCAAAGCCTTCTTTTTTCAGTTTGTCAATTACGAACAAAAATCTGATAAATACGACTTTGATTACCAATATAGCTGAAACTTCAACTGAACCTCGCGCTATCTCGAATCTCTTCCAACTTATTTTAAAAAAATCTTACCAATTACTTTTGTATCCCTCTTTTTATTTTTTTACATACTTCACTTTTCTTTCGACCCACTTCCTGCTCATTCGATTGAATCTCACATCATCAAAGACAAATTACTCTAACTCAACAACGCCTTCCCACCATTCCCCTTATAAATGTTCATCTATTCGATCAATTCCCCACGAAAACATGTTCTGTCTATTTTTCTCTCAACATACTTCTCTAACATTTCGGAACCACTTAAAACAATCCCTCATAACCGCCATATACAAAAAAGAGCCTAATAGCGCTGCTATGAACCATCGGCCTTCTGCCAAACTTTATCAGATACCACCCAAACTTTTTTAAAGACTTCCGTGGGAAATGTTAAACTTTCACTGCAATTATTTTATTTGTCCTAGACAATATGGATTTCTCGCTGGCAGGCCAACAATCAGTAACCCTTTTCGCATTCACGTCTTTCACAATATCGACCATATAGAAGCGCCAAGGAGCTCGATCTGGTAACAACCGATTTTAACAAGGCTTTGAACAAATTTCCCATAAACGTCGACTTTTTAAAAGATCCACCCACTGCTTTGAAGTAGATTTCTTCCTACGTTTCAAATATGGGTTATCTAATCATTACTTGGCTGCTCCTGGGGTCTCCCAAGGCAATTGCTTGGATCCTCTACTTTTTTCCTGTGTGCCTCTTTCTATGCTGACAATGTAAAATTCTATAAGATCCTCCCATCACAACTTGACTTTTCACTGCTTCACTCCGCTCACATTGTGCTCTGACATTTAAGGATACTCCAATATCCCTTTTGGTGCGCGCGTTAGTGTAAAAACAAAAAACGGCTTCAAACAGATCTTGACAATTTCACGATTTGTTGTTGTAAACACAACTTGGAGCTTTATAATGGTAACTTTATAACTTATTAGATTACACCAGCTCTAAAATTTAAAGTGTTATACCGTAATTTAACGCCACCGTGAAAGAAAGAGAACACACTTTTCACAAGGGTAAACTGCGAGTGAGAAAAAATATCACCATATCAACAGCAATCATTAATCACCATCATCATCGGCACTACAACCAGGATCCGGCCTTGGCCTTATTTAACAAGTCTGAGGCTTGTTAAATTTTCCATAATAATTTCTTTTTCCGGCCAAGGTTAGAAGCCTCATTAAGAATACTTTGAAAATTCCGAGAGCGTCGGTTTTTGTTGTAGTTTGTATGTAAGCAAGTAAGTCAGCTCCGATCAGAAGTTTTTGTTTGTTTGTATATTTCTATCTGCGTAATTGCTCAGTTATTTCTCTGTCGGCAAAAAAAAAAAAATGTTAAAAACGGTTGTTCTTAAAAATGTAATGAGGTTTGGGGTATTTCAGTTTCGGGTGTTTCGCGTATATCCTCAACGATTGATTCCACCTAGGTACTTATCCATTCAAATTTAGCTTAGTTCAAGAAACATCCCACTCCTCCACTGAACCCAACTCAAGACCGAATTTCGCATCCCCCCACCTCCCATCCTCGTCTCGTCCTGGCCCCTCTTTATACATCATTTGTTTTTATTTACCTCCTTCCCGACGTATCGTGTCATATGAACTCGTGATAGCAGCGGTTGATTACCTAACCGAGTTAAGTACTTCTCTAGACGATATAGTTATTCTTGGGGATTTTAACTTGCTCCATCGCTAATAGACGTTGTCAGACAATCAATCCTTTTACATCTCAAGTACCAACGAATTTCTCTTTATAGACGGTATCACGGGCTCAAGCACCCGTCAAAAAAGTAATGTCCCAAATCATATGGGGAGACAACATGACCTTGTGTTTACGGCCTACCCCTATAACTTCTCAGTTGCCCTTGGACCTCACGCCTTCTCAACCATCCACAATTACCCGCATCTCGTATTCCTTTATCGTGGCTGTTTGGTCCGACCCTCACCACCCTACGTCAACTTTTCCTACAACTTCCGCAAAGCTTACTTTCACCTTTTAAATGAGCATCTCAACAACATCGCATTTCGTTTTGATCGCCTAGAGGTAGAAGAAACTACTGCCACTCTCTAAAAGGAAGTCTACAATGTCATTTCCCTATACGTCCTTTACTCTCGACATTGGATATCAGTTTCATCCTTTTATCATGACTCTTTGGTCCGACCCCCACCACCCCACGTCAACTTTTCCTACAACTTCCGCAAAGCTTACTTTCGCCTTTTAAATGAGCATCTCAACAAAATCGCATTTCGTTTTGATCGCCTAGAGGTAGAAGAAACTACTGCCATTCTCTACAAGGAAATCTAGAATGCCACTTTCCTATATCTCCCTTATTCTCGACATTGAATATCGGTTTCATCGCCACCATGGTACAACCGCAAACTCCGCACTCTTCGGAACAAGAGGAATAATTTGTGAAACATTTTCCTAAAACCGTGTTCCTAACTCCTCGGAATAAGAGGAATAATTTGTGGAAGTTCGTAATCAAACTATCTCGGTTACTTTTATAAATTCACCGATCTTTACGACTCCCTCTACTACAATTATGTCACCAGAATACGAAACAAACTGGTCGATAACCCCAAATCTTTTTTCCACTTTATTTATTACAAATGGTAAACTGACTCCTATCCCAACTCCCTTTCCTATGACGCAATTACTTCAACCGACCCCCAAACTATTGACAATCTATTCGCTTCTTTTTTTAAAAAAATCCTTCACGGACAACTTTGGCATTTCGAGCCTAGCATTTTTCCCGAAGGATTTTATTATATATTAAAAAAAAAAACAATATACATATTTTTCGTTTATTTTAAGTTTTAATTTTATCGAGAACGTCTTCGCTCTCGTGAATCTAAATTTACACTGATTATTAAATTGTTACATACTAAAAACGAAACTTATTGCTACCATGTGGATTGCTTCGTTGCACAAATGATTTCAACAATTGTTTCTTTGTGCCGGATATCACAGGCATTGAGGTATTGCATTTCTTTGGAAGCGTTTGTCCACGGTGAGAAAATTATAATAGTTTATTAAGTTCTGTTGTGTTGGTGACCTTTATCTAGGTCGTTTGTGTTGCGATCTATAACACCTAACCCGTTTTACTTCAAAGACCTGTCCGAATTCTTCCTTAGCCCCTTCATCTCTCAACTTATTCAGGATCACCTAGGTGAAGAAAATTAATCTCATTAAAAACGATTTCATCGCTGGCCCTGATAGACTCCCTGCTGTCCTTTTAAAAAAATGTTCCTCTTCTCTTTCTCTCCCGCTCACAAAGATTTTCAATTTGTCCCTCACCCAAGGTATTTCCCCAAGTATTTGGAAATACTCTTTTGTCATCCCCATACAGAAAAAGTGACCTCAAAATGATACCAGTAACTACATCGCCAAATTGTCTCATATTCCAAACCCGTCCGAAGACATTCTTTACAACGCGTTATGTTTCCGCTGCAAATCGATCGTCTCAGCCAACCAGCATGGTTTCCTTAGGGTAGGTTGGCCACCACCAATCTAGTTGAGTTCTCATCCCACACTCTCCGTGCCTTAGAGAATTTCAGCGAGGTCGATCGAATCACAAGTGATTTCAGCAAGGCCTTTAACAAAATCTTCCACAATCTCATTCTCTTTAAGCTATCCTCCCTGTGTTTCGAACCCCTACTGATTAAGCGGATTTCTTCCTATCTTAAAGATCGAACCTACCGTGCCAGATTTAGATCAAACATTTCCAATCCTTTTCTTCTCACGTCAAGGGTTCCCCAGTGTAGTCATCATGGGCCCATCCTATTTATTCTTACTATTAACGCCATATACTCCAGTATCAAGCACTCCTCCATCTCTCTATACGCAGACGACACTAACTCGTCAAGACGATCCGCTCTCATCTCGACTGCTCAGATCTCCAAATGCATCTCGACAGCTTTTCAACTTGGAGCCATAACAACTGACTCGAACTTAATATTGTCAAATGTCACTCTATCACCTTCTCTGGTAAACGCTTCCCTTCCTGCGACGTTCCTATTTTTTACCCAACCAACAGATATAACATATACAATCGATTCGTGACCTTGGCTTCTTATGTGATAGGGACGTTATCCCACATATTGATGACATTATCCTCAAGGCCAGCTCTGTCCTTGGTTTTGTGAAACGCTCGTTGAAAGAATTCTCTAATCCCGACGTTTCCCGATCGCTCTATATAGCCTTTGTCCACCCCTTTCTTAGATACGCTAGTCAGGTCTAGTCTCCTTACTGCTATATTCGCAGGATCGAAAGCGTGCAACGTCGTTTCTTGCGTATTGCCCCCCGGTGATTGAATTGGGAAAACCCTCGGACTCTTCCTCTATACACAAGGTATTTCCACCTAATTAACCTTAACACAGTTGAAGAGCGCAGAATTCCTCCTCTTCATCCACCGTCTTCTCTCAGGTTCAATCAACTGCTCAAGCCTGCTCTCGTCCATCACATTTTCCACTAGTCCCCGAAACCTGGGAAACCCTCGTCTCTTCTATTTGCCCGCCCATTACACGTCTTACTGCTCTAATGAACCCATTTCGCAAATGCAGGGGTGGGCAAACTCTCACCCCACCTTCTTTGTCTTCAATCTCACCTCTTCCGCTGTCAAACTTCGTCTCCTCTATAACCCCCCCTGACCTCACCCCACTCATCGGTTACACTCTTACAACCCGCATTCAACACTCTAACCTTAAGCTTTAGTCTATCTATCTTTGCCCCCCCCCCCCCCTCGCGGGACACTCATCCCTGACCTCGTGCACGCTCCCGCTCCCCAACTTATCTTTTTCTCTTTTTATAACTAAGATATTAAGCTAATTCGCAATTTATATAAATCGCTTATACTAAGCTAAATAAATAATTTCGTGGTACCTACAAGTCCCCCCTTCCGCAAGCAGTGACTATAATACAATTAATTACCCTGAGGGGGGGGGGGGGGGGGTTGACCACTCCAACAGATTAAATAGACTCAAGCAAGAACACAGCACCAAAAGAGAATCAAAAAAATCATCAAAGTATTAACATAACATTTATCTTATTTATCTCATCTAGGGAGATGAGGCTTATCTAGGAAGATGAGGCTTATCTAGGGAGATGAGGCTTCTCACATAAACGGTACCATGATCTGAAGCGTCAGTGCTCTGGTCCTACACGTTCCTAACGCTAGTTTGACTCGCGTTCTTCACTACCATCTCAAGACACTATGTTGGTAAGCCTGACGCGATCGACCGTACAACATCACACCCCCCCCCCCCCCCCCCCCCCCCCACACCATCGCCCGCGCACCGTGATCATAACATAATTACTGCCGAAGGAATCGTGTGACGATTCTGGCAGATTATACACATGTAACCATAATGCAGCACACCCACCAAAAGAGAATGCCAAAGCATTAATGTAACGATTATATGCAGCCAGTTTAGGCATCCCCATATACACGCTCCCGTGATTTAAAGCAAGGGTGTCATACTCAAAGGATAACTTCGGCCAAACAAACAAGGTTTAACTTTAGGTGGGCCGCAAAAAAAAATCAATATTCATAGAAATAGAGGTTTGTCATCTGTCGAAAACTCAGTAACCTAACTTTCGGCATATTTTATATATCATTTATGCTTAAATACCGTATTTACCAATTTGTGGAATATTATTTTTGGTCGGTTTGTTACTTTATTATATATTGTTGCGTGCGAAATATATTGGCCGACCCGCAAAAATGTGCCGCGAGATTGACACCCCTCATCTAAATCATCAGTGCTTTGCTTCCAATTTTTTCAAGCATGGGTTCACATTACACTCTTCGTTACCATCGCAATACGCCACAGCTTCCTTGATTTGTAGATTTGTAATTATTGGACTCGCACATACTCGTTGATGGACACAACTTTAAACACCACATTTGCCGAAGTGTGCTAGACCAAGCTTTGTAGAGGGGCTTCATTTAAGCCCGTTTATTATCTAATTCTTGACGCAAGGCTAATAACCTTGCCCAGAAAAACAAATTATTATGGAAAGTTTAACAAGCCTCCGGACTTGCTAAATAAGGCCAAGACCGGTACCCGGTTGTAGTGCCGATGATGATGATGATTATCTAGTCCGGATTTTGAGAGTTTTGCGGTAGCGTTCGTGTAGCCTGCAAACGTCTCTTTTGTGGTTTTTCGATGGTTAGTGCCCATTCATACATTATATTCCGGTTGGCCCGGGGATGTTTTCGAACAATATTTTCTGGTATCGTTTTTTTCTGATTATACTATTATAAAAACGCTAACAGATACACACATAGTATACAAGCAAATAATGATACACATACATGAATGTAATGAAGAACACAGAAAGAAACTCGAAGAAGAAAATGCATCAGCCTTATACCAAGCAATAACATAGCAATTCCACATCAGTTGAGTGTACTTGAGTTTAGAAATCGAATTCGTACACGCGGCCAGGAGCCTGATGATTCATTGATTTGCTTCTCACCCTTTTCATCGTATGCTCAAGTCACCGTCTTCACTAGCCTTGCTTAACGCAACAATCGGACGTGATCTGTATACACAACACACAATCTCCCATAGGTAAACAGGACTTTACTACTACAATCACGACTTCCGCATAGAGCACCGACAGATTCGCCTGATCCGACGTTCTCTCCCTGGCTCGCTCATTTCTCGCTCCGTCGTTGGCACACGAAGTTGATCGCAACAAAGTTACTGAGGAGGGAGTAGGGTGGCGTTTCTAACAGATACACACACAATATACAAGCAAATAGCGAAGGATCATCATCAACATCGGCACTACAACCGGGAACCGGTCTTGGCCTTATTTAGCAAGTCCTGAGGCTTGTTATATTTTCCATAATGATTCGTTTTTTTTCCGGGCAAGGTCATTAAGTCTTGCGCCAGAGAAGAGTGAAGGATACCGAAAGGAAATTCGAACAAGCAAGATATGTAGTCAGGCCGACTCTCCGAATCAGGATTTGGCTAAACTCCTACAATGAGGAAAGGCTACTCTCGTCAAATTCAATGCAACGAAGACGCAATATGCAACGTTCACAAGAAAAAAATGGTTTGTCTTTTCCACAAGGCTTCTTTAATTAAGTAATAAAAGGAACGGTTTGCGAGCCACTTTATTCCGGACATTTAACACTTTGACTGCTACGCTGAATCACTTGTTTTGCTCAGGACAGCATGAGAGTATTTTTACTATTCCGCTCCGGTCGCCAATAACCGCCATCGCTCTGTGGCGTTTCTAACAGATACACACATAATATACAAGCAAATAGTGAAGAACACTGAACGAAAATCGAATAAGAAAATGCATCAGAGCCGTATACCATAGCGATAACATAACAATTCCACATCAGTTGAGTGTACTTGAGTTTAGAAACTGTATTCGTACATGCGGCAGTGGTTTGATGTGTTGAGCATTGGTTCCATTTTTAGTGATTCTAACCATCATAGCGTCAGTTCGAATCGCACGTTCTTCACATCGTCACAAACGCTATAAGGTTCTATATATAAAATATGAGCCCATGAAACGAGATATTAATGTGGTATTCTCATTTGATGCATCGCATTAATAATGAGGCCACATTCTTGATCCCCAGTGTAGCGACTGAATAGTTTTGTGCCTCCACGTCATCTGTATTCCGCCAGCTCGACATCGACAATTCTGGACACTTGAGTTATCGCATCCTCCGTAGCCGTTTTGCCCCTCAAACCTTGCTGCTTTTGCTAGAGTCCTCCTCATCAATCGGTATATTGCTCCAACCTAGAAAGGATGACGCTTTTCCCGTCTTCCTCAGCAAACATATGAAACGATGTGAAGATGCTTTTTGGGAGAATTTATTACCCTTTGGAATCAGAACTTCCTCCTGTATTTTGGGGAAAATTAATTCTCTAAGACATATATTCTTATTGGTACTGAATATTTCCCGGATGGTTGAGTGTGGAAGGAGAGTGCACGGGACAGGGAGCGATAGCGCAGCCGAGTCGGTGAGGTCATGAACTTCCGGGTTCCCATAGGCCAACAACTAGTAATAGTTAATAGTCCCGAATATTTCTTGGTAAATTAAGGACAATGCCAATTAACTCCTTCCTCAAATATCTGGTCAAATGCTTGATCTCACATTAGCACCAACACCGATCATATAACCAAATCAATAAGTAAATGAAATAGACATGACTTAGAGATGACCCTTGAACTTAGGGCGTTGGAAGTCGACACTTAATATTACCAAGCAAGCAACTTAAAGAAGCATCGCCCTTTCTCATCGAAAGAATGTCTGTCGTGCATCCTTCAATTATTTAAATTTCGCTTTTAATTGGTTCTGCTGTCCTTTAATCTTGAGCGGGTGCGCTTCTCGAATTTCGCTTGCCAAACAAATGTCAACTTACCCCAACTGATCCAACATCTTCTTCGTCTTGAAAGCTTCCACGTCTAAACAACGATCATGGTATTCCATTCCGACGCATGCCGCTAAACAAAGGCCTTCCATCAGATGATGTACCTGGTCTGGCTCACTTCAGCCGATGGGGTCTTCAATGAGTATGTGCGCGTCCAATGACAACAAATCAATTAGCTAAACGTAATGATATGATTGCAAGGAACCAGTGCCATTGCGGTGTATCTTTGTACCCTTCCCTGACGA
Organism: Microdon myrmicae; assembly: GCA_963931805.1. Classification (NCBI taxonomy): domain Eukaryota; kingdom Metazoa; phylum Arthropoda; class Insecta; order Diptera; family Syrphidae; genus Microdon; species Microdon myrmicae. Next base: position 31,536,982 of record OZ007502.1, on the reverse strand, counting down.
GCAACCCACGTTCGTATTTAAGTAAAAAAAAAATAAATAAATAAAACACCAACAATGGTTAAAGATAAAATAAAGTAAAAACATCGGAAAGAAATAAAAGGGAAACATCGTAATGTTCCTCTCACTTTGGAGAGCCAAAAAATTGATGTCCATGGACAGCTTCTCGGGCCGGTCGGTTGAGTGCATGCTCGAGAATTGCGGAATCGTGTCTGCACTTACCTGACTCCCTGTCCAATTGATATACATTTGCGAGTTGTTGTCGACATCGCCATCTCCAACATCCGATAATTTGTTTGCTTTACATGCGCATCATCAGGTCGGTCTGCGGTGCACTGTACACAGCGCACATTCATTTGGCGTAAATTTTGCAAGCAAATTGAAAGTTAACCACGACGAATGATGGTACCAATAGCTGCCTTGGACAATGCGACCGGGGTCATCTGTAACATATATATGGGATCCAAAAGAGACCGCAAAGGTGCTCGCCAGACTGGTCCTCCATGGTATTCTTTATTCTTACACATTGTTCTCTATTTGTTTACTGCTGCATTCATTATTCGAGTTAACAGAAGGCAGAATTTTCGGTCCTACATTTATAACAATTGTAACATTTCCAAAGACCATCAAACAGGAATTGGGATCACAGGAGCAGAGACTTTTTCACGTATGTTGGACGTGAGATAATCAGACAAAGACACCATCCTCTGCCCCCATGAGTCGTGGGAACGGCAGTAGCTAATTAATTGAATGCCGTAGGTCCGAATGCTGCCTCATAGCACTTGCTATTCTACCGACCACTCTAAGAGGTGGCAATGTGAAAGCACCTAGTGCCGCCTCTGCGCCGTCACACCGTCGAAGGCGTCAACGCACTCCGAAGATCTGCACTGAATATGTTTGAGATTTCGCGAGCGTGTTTACTCGGCATTATCTTCCGTGTGGTGCCAGTGGCCCAGAAGGTGTCTCATTTGTTTTAGTGAACTTTCATAATTTTTCTGTGGCAACATTTGTCCAATGCGCTGATATGAGGACATGAGCATCTCGGGCTTCATTATTGTCGCCGATATGCCATTGTCGCCGTCGTGGGGCAACTTCGTGTCTCGTCACGGCTGTCTTTGCTCGGCCTCTTTAAAAGGCCCTAAGCTCCCTAACGTGGGCTGTGTGCAATTGCAGAAGCATCTTCATTTACGTTTGTGTAAGTGTTCCGATTGCACCACAGTGGACACTCCAGATGTGGGGATGTATAACAGAAATTGAATTTGCACTGTCGGCTGTCGGTTGTGTGAGAATGTTCTCACTATTGTCTTTGGCCCTCAATGAACATAAATGGGGGCGGGCGGGGGTGTTACTCTCTTGCCAGTGCAATGCTCTCATGACACCGAATGCGAATCCATCTAGCTGTTGATCTAATTTACTGCTTGGTAGTGTGAACTAAGGGATTTCCTTCGCTCCTCTAGTTTCCACTTCAAATTAGCGAAAATCCCTAAGATGCCTCTATCCCTACCCTCTCCGGAGGGGGAGATATGCCTTTTAATTGTCTTCTACATCACGAATATCTCTACCTGGCCAGGTAACATTTTTTTCCTACTGTATCTTCCTGCAACTGGATTTCGTGGAAACTTTTGAATTGAAGTGTGTTGTCGTTTTTGTTTTTTTTTACTCCTCCTTGGTCTTTTCTGCCATTTACTGTGGCGCCTTTTCCAAATGCAGTTGAAGTTCGATATTTTATGGGAGAAGAGTTCAATGGTTTCGTAGTGGAACAGTTATTTGCTGGGGCTTAGCTGTTATTCGTTCAGATAAGAAGTAACGCTACGGTTTGGAGTGAAACCAGCAGGGAATGTTTAGTTAATGACCGGCGCAACGAATTAGGCAGCAGCCTTTTGACTCATAAATTGATATGTGGAATTATATGCTCCAATTGTAGAAGGAAGGCTAAGGAACTTTAATGGTGTTCATTAGGTTTCCCCTTTACAATTTGCTGACACAGTATTGCACCAAATATTTAGGGTCCTGGATAGCAGGGTTCTGGCGCAAGACTAATGACCTTGCCCGGAAAAAACAAACCATTATGGAAAATTTAACAATCCTCAGGACTTGCAAAATAAGGCCAAGACCGGTTCCCGGTTGTAGCGCCGATGATGATGATGATGATGGATAGCAGGGTTACCGATGTAGGTGATATAAATAAATACCCTAAATAAATGTGGTATTACGAGGGTTGCCTCTTATGTTTCGGGATTTGGCAACCCTGGTGTTGCAATCCGGCAATTGACAGCTCTGTCGTAAAGTTGGACATTTTTGAGGTTATACGCACTCAGAACGTTTTGACATACGAGCGCTATTTGTGTTGTTTACAGTAACTTATAAGATTCATCTCGGCCCAAAAATGGAATTAAATCGTCAACATTTTCGTGCGATTATTTTTTACAACTTTCGGCGTGGATTAACTCAGCAACAGTGCATGGATGAACTTAATTCAAATTTTGGCGATGAAGCTCCATCAAGGACCAGTGTTTATCGATGGTATGGTGAAATCAATCGTGGTCGTAGTTCACTCCAAGATGAATTTCGTGAAGGTCGTCCAAAATCAGTTGTTGTTCCGAAAACCATTGATGCTGTGCGCGAACTGATATTGGAAGATCGTCATGTGACCTATCGTGAGATTGAGACAACCTTAGGTGTTAGTGGGACCAGCATACATTCAATATTGCATAAACATTTGACTGTCAAAAAAATTTGTTCGCGTTGGATCCCACACAATTTGTGAATCGCCCAAAAAAAGGCTCGTGTCAATTGGTCGAAAGAAATGCTCAAAAAATACGGTCGCGGTGCTTCGAAACACGTCTATGACATCGTGACAAGTGATGAATCGTGGATTTACGCGTATGAGCCCGAAAGTAAACAGCAGTCGACTGTCTGCGTGTTTCAAGATGAGCCAAATCCAACAAAAGTTGTTCGCGCACGAAGCACTTCCAAGCAAATGGTCGCCTGTTTTTTCGGAAAAACTGGACATGTCGCAACCGTACTACTAGAACAACGCAGAACAGTCAATTCTGAGTGGTACACAACCATTTGTTTGCCAGTCGTCTTCCAAGAAATCAGGAAAACCGACCGCCGAAAACGGATCACTCTTCACCACGACAATGCGACCTCTCACACATCGGCTGCGACAACTGCATTTTTGAGCACCCAAAACATCGATTTGATGGGTCATCCGCCGTATAGTCCTGACTTGGCACCGAATGACTTCTTTTTATTCCCGTACGTAAAAAACAAACTGAGAGGTCAACGTTTTTCGACACCTGAAGAAGCGCTTGCTGCATTCGGAATGCATGTGTTGGAGATACCTCAATCAGAGTGGCAAAAGTGCTTCGACAATTGGTTCAAACGCATGCAAAAGTGTATAGATCTTCATGGGGAGTATTTTGAAAAACAATAAAGTGATTTTCGATGATCAATATTTGTTTTTGTTCTCTAATCTCGAAATATAAAAGGCAACCCTCGTAGTATCCACTTGGGTGGGCATTATATCTGATTTCCTTCCTACTCTTATCGGTAATGTCACCTAGATCATGGCGTTCTGTTTACTCAAGGGAGTAGTTTTGGCCGAGCTGTGCGTTATAGCTCGCATAAATGGTATACCTTCTTGTTGAAAACCTCTTTTCATTCATTTTATTAAATTATGATGAAGTAAAAGAATATCTGTAATGCGACTACCCATATAGATGTACCTCCCTCATAGTTACAAAAACGTAAGCCGACATTCGACCTGACTATATTCCTGAACACTGATGGAAAACTATTTTCATTTCTTATCCATATAAACAAATATTCAAAATTAAACAATCATGCCTAATATCTAGCATATCTTTCGACTTTTATAAGTCAAATGAACTTATAACAAACTTGAAATATGCACGACATATTCATAAACTTTGAATACCGTGTTAAACTTGTATACAGAATTATATAATGCATATATTAACCACACCACACCAGGATGAGATATAAACGTGCACGCAGTTAATAATGTCAAATTAGGATTGGGGCAAGTTATCTGGTCAATCCTGAACTAAAACCGTAATCCTTTTGCCAAATACTTTTCGCCTACACACAACTTCACATTTTATGATCGCGTAACATACCCATACACACCAAACACTAGGCACTTTTTTGTTTTTGTTTAAATTAACTTCAAACTTACGTCCAGTTGTTACAGCTATTCCAATGATCATTTAACTTGTGACAGCACCAATCAAACCACAATGAGAAAACGGTTTTTAATACCCGTAGCTATACAACCGAACCGCTTCACACTAAATAATTGCAATCCTTTTTTGTAATTAAAAAATGGCCACCACAATTGACAGTCTGTGACCCAACCTTTTGTAATTAAAAATGTGAAACGACCGTCTTTGTTGACAATTTATGAAGAGCTCTCTTCATCTTTGACCGTACTACAGATCGATAGGAAATTTTTAAAATCCTTTTTAGACTTGAGTTGTAGCTCATTACACTCAGGGCACGCTATCATGGATGGATGTGTGCGGGTTCTCTATACCACATGGAGAACCAACCCACAATTCCATACCTTTTTTCGACCGCTTTCAGCGCGTCATTTCTACCCTTATTCCCCTTATAAGCTATTCCACATGTAAATCACGTTAAACGGACGCATAGCTAAACTCATTATCCTATGCAGATAATGCATAATTGAGTTTAGCTACCTTTTTGCCATACGGCAACCCCATTTCGCGAACCCATGAGATTTCCACCGGAAATCGCATCATGTCGGTTAGCAGCGGCATTGTCTGATCAAACGACGCGGTTGCTTAATCTTGCGACCGCTGGGGAAATTATCAAAGCATTTAAATTGGTTCCCATGATCAGATTTCCCTAGCCAAATCGGCGTCCTTTTCACTTTCTCCAGACACTACATTCGCTGGAGATCAATGCTCTCTTTTTGCAGGTGAATAGCACCAGCTTAATTTTCTTCTCCTTCCTCCCTCTGTCTTCGTACAGATCAATGTACTCTGAGCTCACCATATTCACCGAATTAGGTCAATAGGTTACGCTCAGAACTGCACACACAACCAAACCCACCCCGAGATCATAGACTTTGTGCGTCTGTTCTCTCATTCTCCCATGTTCGTCGATTATCGAATTAACCGATGTAATTCACCACACATCGACGGGCGTGGCAATGATAGAGCAGAAGTATGTTCTCGGTTGGTTGTCAAGTGAGAAAATTAAATTACCCATGTTCATCCCTTTTTCAGACAGTCGATTTACAATCATCAACGGAGTAAGTCGTTACCCAACGACCACAGCGTGTGCATGCGGGTGCACACGCTCGCGCGTGTAGTAAAAGAGAAATGTTAGTTAATCGAGAAAAAGATATGCGTTGCCTTTCATAATTGTCTTGTGATTTCTATTAATTTATTTGTGCATATTGAATCATTGAACGATAAATAAACATAAAGTTACAAGTGTATAGTTAGAGATGAACTAAGTATAAACGAAAAGAACAAATAAAAACTAATTAAACACGGAACACCAGTGCATTATTATTCATCGCCTTCTCCTGGATATTTTTGTGAAGTGGATATTCATCGAAACATTGATGAGGATTCAAGCGAACCGCGTGCCCGTGTCTGGCACACCTACTTCGTACCTAACAGATGAAACGTGGGTCTGTGGCGTTTCTAACAGATAGATAACAGAAATATTGAAGAGCAACACAGAAAGAGAATCGAATAAGTAAAAGCATCAGCCGCATACCGAACAATAAGATAGCAATTCCACATCAGTTGAGTGTACTTGAGTTTATAAATCGATTTCATACCCGCGGCAGTGGCCTGATGTGTTCAATTGTTAGTGATTCTTACCATTGGTTCAATTGTTAGTGATTCTTACCATGATGGTGTCGGTTCGAATCACACGTGCTTCACTTTCGTTGCAACGGATATAGGTCTATTACCATGCACCTGAGTCCAATAGCCATTCTGCAGAGTGTCTGAAAAGCCATGAAAGCCGACCGAAACGCTCACGAGACCAGCGCTCGGCCGGTAAGGTTGTGCTAACCCCCCCCCCCCCCCCCCCCCCTCTCTCCTTTTTTGCTGATGCGCATGGCATGATCTTTATCGATTACCTACAGAAGAGAAGAACAGTCATAGAAGAGTATTATGCAGCATTATTCCACAAACTGAACAACGAAGTAAAGAAAAAACGGCCCCATGTGGCAAAGAAAAAATGCTGTACCACTGTAGCGTCTCTAACAGATACACACACAATACACAGGCAAAATAGTGAAGAACACCGAACGAAAATCGAATAAGAAACTACATTAGAGCCGTATACCATAGCGATAACATAACAATTCACATCAGTGGAGTATAGTTGAGTTTGGAAATCGAATTCTAAACACGGCCAGTAGCCTGATGTGTTACGCTTAGGTTCAATTTTTGGTGATTCTAACTGCCATGGCGTCAGTTCGAATCACACGTTCTTCACTATCATTCCAAACGCTATAATTGGTGACTACGACGTGATCTGTACACACAGCACACACTTTCCCGTAGTAAACAGAACTTCACACAGGATCATGACTTCCGTATAGAGCCCCAGGCACACTCGCCTGCTCCGACGTTCTCTCGTTCGCTCCGCCGTTCGCAAACGAAGCTGCTCGTGACGAAGTTACTGAGGAGGGAGTAGGGTGGCGTTTCTAACAGATACACACACAATACACAAACAAAATAGTGAAGAACACCGAACGAAAATCGAATAAGAAAATATACCAGAGCCGTATACCATAGCGATAACATAACAATTCACATCAGTGGAGTATAGTTGAGTTTGGAAATCGAATTCTAAACACGGCCAGTAGCCTGATGTGTTACGCTTAGGTTAAATTGTTGGTGATACTAATTGTCATAGCGTCAGTTCGACGCAGTTCCTAGATGTGTTTCCTTAATCGTGGTTCCCCTGGCGTTTTACTCAAAGTTGGGCGTTTCGTTCTTTTACTCGGCGAACAATTTCTCGGAAGAACATTTATGATGGAGGAGGAAGATAAACCGAGTGCCCATGCCTGGCACAATACTTCCTTCCCACAGATACACACACAATATACAAGCAAATAGTGAAGAACACCGAACAAAAATCGTAATAGAAAATGCATCAGTCGTATACCAAGCCATAACATAACAATTCCACATCAGTTGAATGTACTTGAGTTTAGAAATCGAATTTGTACACGCGTACAGTAGCCTGATGCTTCGCTTTTCACCCGTTTCATCGTATGTTCGAACCACACATTCTTCCCTATCATCGTAGCAAACGCTATAGGGTCCCAACGCCATCTCGCCTGGTGAAATATCACCCCATCTAGCTACAGCCTCTGTGGAATGGTCGAGAGAAATTCGTGGCAATCTTTCGAAGGCTGGCTGATGAACCGGTTCGAGAAAAGGTTGCTTTAGGCGATAAGTCGGCCCCAAGGTGAGATACCACTCTGTCATGCTGTACATCCCGTGATATCGTCGGGAGAAATCTTCGACTATGTCTCGAATGTATGGCTGATGGCCTGGATTGACACGGAGATAAGTCATGATGGTACGAGGGTGGGTCAAAAAGTCCTTAGAAACGCCTACGACGGCGCTCGTAGCATCGGTAATGGTAGTTTTTAGTAAGCATCGTTCCTCACTATGTATCTGTCAATTTTCAATTTGTTCGTGTTTCAATTCTTCATGATAAATTTGGTATGAAATAAATATCTGCGAGATGGGTGTCGCATTTGCTCTCAGCTGAGAACTTTTGGAGCGCATGCGTCGTACCCCAGATGAGTTTCTGTGCAGATAAGAAAGTGTAGATGAAAGAAGGATACCACTACACTCCGGAGACGAAAGAACAGCCAAACAGTGGATTGTTAATACCGAGCGGGCCCCAAGGAAGGCAAACAGTTAAATCAGCTGTAAAGGCTATGGTTAAGTTTTGGGATGCACATGGTCTTGTCTTCATTGATTATTTGCCATTGTTAGGCAGCTGAGGAAATAAAAAAAAATTGTCCTCGTATACACATATAAGCACTATTTTTCGCCAGAACATACAGGGCAAAGTGTCTGCTTTCAACCCGGCGAAGGCCAGGACGATACGTGTCCCTATTCAATCCAAGTTGACATGTAGTCTCCACGTGACACCCCTGGATAGCTACTTTGGCACCCGCCAAGCAATGAATCAATGCATGCAGCGACATCCTGAGAAAGATTGGCGTAACCTTGTCCGGAAAAACAAATTATTATGGAAAATTTAACAAGTCTCAGATAAGGACCGGACACCGGTGGAGAGACTTGCTAAATAAAGCCAAGACCAGATCCCGGTTGTCCCGGAGATGATGATGACGATGAATGTGTGAACTCTAGGATGCGCCCGCTTATGCATTTCATGTTTATGTATTTGTACGATTACCCACAATTAGTTTGTTAGGTTGATTAAACACAAATTAACGCAGGGGAGACAATTCACATTAAATTGTGGAAGGCGGCTCCAATTGGTAAGTTTTTGCCTGGTAGCAATAGTAAAAGCAATGTTATTTTATTACATGAAGCACATAACAGCGATTTTAAAGTACCCTTAAGTGTTAAAGTGCAGTCTGGGGAGAGGAGGGAGGGGTTAAGGAAATAACCTTTGGATGTAGGTTAGTATACAATGCCTGCAGATCATGATGACGGGGGAAAATATGAACAGGCAGTGCGTTCCACATTCGTTATTATTAATAATATTTCTCTGCATTTATTCGTATGTTTGACGTTAATTTTTAACGTTAACTAATGCGCTATCACTGATTAACAGGTCGCACGACAAAGTATTTGGAGTAGGAGAATACCCTCAGTAAGTTCAGCCATGACTGTGCAACTTTGTGAGAGAATTGACTTCTCCATAACACAAAAAACGATGGGTAAACACAACTAGTCTAAAGGGAGCCAATAATCTGGACGAATAATACCCGAGATAGAACAATAATCTTCACCACAAGTGAACCAATTCAACCCAAACGTATTTGTGTTACCTCTCCCATTTTGGTATTCTTTTAATATCTACAATTTTTCGTTTGTACTGCATTTTGGCATTTAAAATCATTAGAATATCTCATTAGAAAATGTTTATTAAGAAAAGATTAATATCCACAGGACTGGAAACACCTTGCATCCTTACTCTCCAATGTATAATTGCCCTCGTTGGTCTTTGTACCAAGCACAAAATGAAACTTATCCTCGCTACACCCTACTTTTACTGTACACAGTTTCATTGGTTATTGATCAGTTTCAATTGATACGTACTTCCTTGAAATTTGATAAAAAAGGGTTCGTAAGTTGGCCTGTACAATGGATGCGGGCATCATAACAATACGACAGGAACAATAAAACGCTCTTAATTTGTCACCAGGCCGTGTATTAAGTTATTATCTCCCGCATAAGTTGCTGGCCCTTCGTCCTACAGGCAACCAGGGAAGAAAGAATTCTCCACGTGTCGGTTGGGTAGCGTTGCAACCTCCTGCGAACATGCACGCGGCATTAGTCGCGACGACCCGTCTATCGCATTTAATTCTGATCACGCAACAGACTGGGCGCGAGATCTATGAGATCTCATTCGGACACAACCACTCAGTTGAATCACTCGACCCATACGCTAGATGAATGCCGTCGAACACGTAAGGGTATGTTGAACGCATATACTCGAGGTACGTGTAACGACTTTGATGTCAGCCTACACCTCAATGTGACTATGGCTTGCTGTGACAATAAGACTTTCGTACAAAATTCTCTGGTCTCTGGTCAGTCATTCGGAGAAGGTCTGTGAGAAGACAAAGAATTAATGTACTTCAACAGCGAACTTTAGCTCTGATTCCATCACAGATATACCTATAGATACAAATAGAAGGCATGCTGTTGTTATGTGGCCGCAAAAGGTTGGCAACCGGGCGCGCATAGTGAACGACATGCGCTACATAGTGCAAAAGTAGATGGCTCCATGCACCCACCCAGGCTTTGGGGTCCGGCGGAACTTCAGCTCGAGATCTAATAAAAGTTCGTGAGAACTAGATGCTTATCGACCAACCTAACGAGAGGTATTTAAATGGCTCTTCTTTCCTGTAGTGTCTGCGCCTCCGTCGCGTCGCGTTGTGCCGCGCAGTGCCGTGCCGTGGCACACCGTCCACCCGAGACGGCGACGTCTCGATCTTGTGGTCGGTTTAAATATTTGTTTTTCATCCTCCCCTTCTACTTTGGTTACTTCATTTGGTTTTTCTCCTCTTATTGCTGCTGTTGCTGTTGATCTTGTTGTTGGTTTTGATTTTATTTGTCGGATTTGTTTTTGTTTCGTGTTCTCATCTAGTTGCCACACTGACGTGTGGTAGCCACAGTTACAGGGGCAACAAAATAAATGCAACTTGCTGCACGGATCTCATAAACCTACTGCCGTAGTTTTCTGCACAGCGAACCAAGGCGGACCTCGAAGCCAAGCGACAACGACAATCCTTATGGATCGGTCTCGTGCAGTAGCCATGGAAGGAGCACTAAACGATTCGGGGACATTTTGATTAATTTTTCGCAGCGCCACCGAATACAACACACAAATTCAAATCAGTTCGTTGTTGGCCGCCAATTTCGCTGAATGAATTTATCTGCTATTATCGCTTTGCGATGCACACCGGCCAATGCATTTCCGGTCGCTGATACCAATCATGCTTGTATATTTTACGGGCGAAAATTTCCCACACCACTCACATACACCGGCGGCACCAACGGTAAAGGCCTCTCTTGGCAACAGGTAGGTCATGTTTATTCATAGACAATTGAAGTAAAGGATTTCCTTGGTATTCAAAGTGAATTTCGATTCTAATCACTCAATTGCCCATAGATTGCTTCTCTCTCCCCTCACATTCTCTGCCGTCTGAAATTGAAAAGGACATTCAGAAAATGATGCAGCGAAATCTACAGAACCACCTGCTGAATTTTCCCATGGTGTATTTTTGCACTGCAACGCCACTGCCAGGTATTATGATTGGATAGTTCTAGATTAGACTGGATAAACCGGAGCTCGCGTTCATTTGAAGTCCTTTCTCCGCATTTTCGTCCCTCAACTGCGCACATCTGTGGACACTTGTGCGTGTGTGCACAGATTTTGGGTCACGAAAATGTGTGGACTGACTTGGCTTATGGAATCGGGATGGATGTGTATTGTCTCGTCGTAGGGAATACAAAACAGCGACAATGTCCTGGACGATGTCAGTTCTTTGTTGGGATGGCGGTCCTCGGTGGCGATACTGACGATAATAACGATGATGATGGTGATTTTTTTTTTGCTTGTATACCGATGTACAGTTATTTAAACAAAGGTTGTGGTCTATGGATGGAGGATGAATTTAAAGGCCATTGTCCGTCTGTCATACATACATAAATCGAACGGTGAAATTGTATTCCTTATCCTCTGCGCGAACTGCAGTGTGCAATCTGAGATCGATTTCGGATTTGACAGGTTTCCTTCTTTTATCAGCGAAACGGTGCACCTGAATTTTGATAGAAATCAGGACAATAAATGGAAAATTGATTCCCGGATGAGGGTGGGATTTGGGATTCAGTGGACCGAAAAATGATCCTTTAATTTTATATAAAAGACGAGTAAAAAAGAGAAAATAGAATTCTCGCAAATGGTTAGTTTATCGAGGGCAATATCTAGACGGGGGCTTGAGTGACGGGTAAGACACATTTCGTGAGAACACTGTATTCGAACAAATTTAGTGACGAGGGAGTGATGGACAAACTTAAGGATATTTTGGCAAGAGGACCGACATTTCAATCACTGAGGTTTCTATAAAAGAAATGTTTCGGTTGCGAATGCGGAAAAGAAGGCTACTTAGGGATATCTTGTAGCTTTGAGCTATACAAAGATAGGGACAATTTTGTAAAGTTATTTTAAAGAGTACCAAGGAAAACTTAATAAAAACATAATACAAACTTAATTGACATTTAAATATAAGAAATATATAAACGAAATTGCTTATTTATTTTGATCTCTATTTCCTAGTTTTTACGCTTTTATTTATTAAGGTTGATACCAGCTGGTCTGCACGATAGTAGTCAAAAGAATGATTGAGTCTTCAAAATTTGGAAGTAATCCTAACCTCTTCAGGGACGATTCTTACATTGGAAATAGCCATTACCAATGCAGCAAAACCAAACAATTTTTACTACTCTTGTTGAAGGATTCTGCAGAGAATAAATTAATATCATATTTTTGTTGACTATAACTATAATTACAAATAACTAAGTGTCCACATATGTGCCCATGGGCGTGAAGAGTTTATAAAGATGTTGTGTTGGCTATGGCTGTTTGAAACTATATTGAATACCTGGAGAACTTTTATCTTTTTGGTTGAATAGCTTCGTGAAGAAATAGAATTGTCGCACTTGAAGTGAAGAAAGTCCTGAAGCGATTATTGAGACACTCACATCCGCACAAAAATGCCCATTTTGTGTGCTTACAGTGATTTAAGGGGACATTCCGGTTTGTCGGGTCAAAAAATAGGTTAGTTTCATGATTTTTTTAAAGAGAAAGTATTAAAGATATAAAGATATAACAACCATTTTTTTTTTAAACATTTTATTCATCTTTCGACTACGTTTGTAAATTTTGTCGAGTCACTCCGGAACCCCCCCCCCCCCCCGCGTTATTTTCGACCCCGGTGAAGAAATACGAAAAATGCAAAAAGTTTATTGAACTTAAATATATTTAGCCCAATGTGAGCGAAAAAAATTTTAAAATTCATAAAAAAACAACCAAATGGCGGACTATTGAAAAAAAAATTGGTTTTTCGGCCCTTTTTTACTCTATTTTTTTGTTATAACTAAAAAAATAAATAAATAAATAAATAAGTAATTCGCTCACAATTTGCGTGTGCTTGTTAAAAATATATGTGCGAACTTTCATAAGAATCTCATGCACCATTTTCATATTATCGCTTACACCGCACTCAAAAAAGTCGTTTCGAGAAAAACGCATTCAAATTTTGTATTTGTATTTGTATCCGCGGGAGACCGGACCCTTTAATGACCTATAACTTCGGAACCGCCCAAGATTTCGTTTCCAAATATTAACATATTATTTTTGAAGGATAAAAATATCGACTAAAAAAAATGGATTTTTTGAACCGAGCAAACCGGAATATGTCCCCTTAAAAAATTATAGACTCAAACATAAACTTTCAGTTTTCTTGGAATGAGTAATAAACTTTTATGACTAATTCTGTGAAAAAAATATTGTCAACCGACACCAACTCAGGAAAAACCCTTTAATGACATTCAAAAACAAAAAATAGTCGATTTACAAAATGTTTTTTTACTTTTTTATTAGACTTCTCCCGGGAGAGGCGTACCTATAGTACCGAGTGGACGCCCCGAGATGCCACCAAATAACTGTTGCAGTTCTTTTTGAACAGTTGCAGGTTGTAACGCTCCGGGAACACTCGCGTGGGAAGGGAGTTCCACAACTTCCCCGCTCTATACCGGAACGAGTTCTGATGCAGCAATGTTCGCGCCGTCGGGAGATGAACCGCAAACTGGTGCGATCCGTCGGATTGTCCTGTGGGTCGCACATAAACCGAATTGCGTGGAACAATACAATGAATCTCCGAAGAACAGTACCCGTGATAATATTTGTAAAACAGACAAAGGTCGGCTACGCGCCTTCGATGTAATAGCGGTTGTAGTCCCGACGTCAGCGCCGAGTCCCCGATCAGGCGGATCGCTCGTCTCTGTATGCTCTCAAGTAGGTCGAGGGTATGTTTAGGAGCAGAGCTCCAAACATGAGAGCAATATTCGAGCGCGGGTCTAATTTGGGATTTATATAGGAGAAGAAGTTGGGCCGGAGTAAAAAATATTTCTTGGCTCTAAAAATATAGCTCAGTTTTCCTGAGGCTGACCTGGCGATGCTCGACACGTGTTTATTCCATGATACATTCCCACAGACCGTGACGCCGAGCAATTTCAAACTTTCCCCAGACTCGAGGGCCCGGCCATTCATCATCAGCTGTGGAACCGATGATCCACTTTTCTTTGTGAATGTTGTATATTGTGTGTTTGCTGCATTGATGTCGACGAGATTGGCCTTTCCCCACTGCAAGACCTTATCTAGAACCTGAGTCAGAGAGTCAATCTGTCTACATCTGAGCCGACGCGACGCAGATGCACCAATCGGCCGAACACTCGAAAAGGAGGAAACGAGCATACTATCATCCGCAAAACGGAACACTTTGTTATCCGTTGTGTCCAACAAATCATCTATGTGAAGCAAAAACAAGGTTGGAGCCAAAATAGAACCTTGGGGCACCCCCGAATCAACAGGTTACAGATCCGAACACTCGCCGCCCACAACAACCCGGATCGATCGATTTTCAAGGAAGCTTTTCGTCCAGTCGCAAAGCTGTTAGGAAAGTCAATATGAATGAAGTTTGCTCAGCAATGCCCCGTGTCAGACGCGGTCAAAAGCCTTGGAGATATCCAATGCGACCGCCCTTGACTCATCATACCGCTCAATCGCAAATGTCCATATATCGGTTATAAGTGTCAAAAGGTCTCAGGTGGACCGCCTGCCACCGAATCCGTATTCACGACCATTTAGAAGTCCGTTGCACTCCAAATACTTAACTAACTCAGTATTGATGACTTTTTCCATCACCTTAGATAACATAGACTGTAATGCTATCGGACGGTAATTTTGTGGGAGGCACTTTTTTCCCGTCTTTGGGATTGGCTGAACTCGGGCGATTTTCTAGCAAGGAGGAAAGATCCTCCTTGCATAAGATAAGCGAAAGAGTCTGCCAAGAACCGGCGATAGTTCTGGAGCACAGTTCTTAAGGACTATTGCTGGTATTCCGCCCGGGCCGGTTGCCTTCCTACAATCCAGTCCACGTAGAATGCGTTGAATAGTGCGCGGACGAAATCTCACATTCCGCATAGAAGACCGTACCGGTGCGATCACAGGTGGCTCCAAAAGACCGGGATCGATGTTTGAATTCGCGGAAAATAAATTCGCGAACACATTAGCTTTATCCTGTGAATTCGTTACTAACGTCCCGCTATCTGTCACCAACGGAGGGAAAGAGGAGGATGCGAAGTTACCGCTAACAGCTTTTGCTGGAATGGCGCAAAGACAAATTGTCAATGAAATAAATCGCTCTCAAGGTGTAGTGAAGAATTTTCTACAATCCGGTATTGAACATTACGGAAGAAATAAGCGATCTGGGAGACCAACAACATTTTTGTCGATGGTAAAACGACCCGCTCCACCTGAGCCAGCCGCGGCGCCCAGAAATTTTATTTAATATAAATATATTAACTGTGATCACTTCAAGGGTGCGAATAAAAATAGTCAGAAGAAGACAAGCCTAGGCTATAAGGAGGGTGATCGAGGGATTTCCATCCCATTTCTTCCAATGTATCCCTTGTCAAAAACGTGGTGTGAGGCCTTGCGTTGTCATGAAGCATCCGCTCTAAACCCGCAGGCCACTCCATTTACTCAGACCATGTGGGTTCCAACTTTCGCTCCACTCCCCCAAAAGACCTGCCCACTCAGTAAATCCGCCGGTGTGTTCTCAGGAAGTACATTATAGGTACCCCTTTCCTGCGAATACACAATTGAATGTTTCGCCTAATCCCAGCGGAAGGCCATTGGGCACAATGCTGTTGTGACCGCTCCTGAGGGGACCCGTTGCGGTCGCCTCCGTGCTTCCGGGGCCTTCGGGAAGAGTAACGACCGATTGCAGAAAAAAGAGACCTGCTCTCGCCTTCGATTTAAAGTTGAGGAGCCGATGCTCATTCTCGTCTTCTATGTAAAATTGGATCAGCCAACACTCACTCTCCTTTTTGTTCGTGTCTTCAATTTAAAATTGAAATAACAAAACTCACAAAACACTATTTTTAACGACTGCTTTATTTTATAAACTTTAAGAGATTGAGACAAATATAGTTTTAAACGTTGCTTATTGGCGTCCTTACATCTCGGACGCCAATCACGACTGATCCTCGAATCTGAAATTCATCACCCTTATAAATGAAACCAAATCGAGATTTTTTATCTCGAAGAGATCGAATTCAAAGCAAAATCTCGATTTAGATACTTTGGCTGGAGCCAAGTGTTTGTTTTTTGAGATAAGAATTCGGTTAGGCGAATTCTCGGACATATAAGCGTGAGTATGGAAATTGAACATCTGGTTCAATTTACCATGTTTGCTTTTGTATGGGGATTACTGGAAATTGGGTGTATGGATGATAAACGAATATTTGATTCGTTTATCGGGATTTTGTGATTTTGAATTTGGGTGATTGATTTGTTTGAATCATCCTGTAGGTATTGGAACTTGGATGTATGTGTGGGGAAAGGATATGGTAGGGCTTTGTAGAGCACAATAATGCCTTCCGCAACCCAAAGTCAGTTCGCGCAGTACTTGCTTCACAGACAATACCCACCGGTGAATGAGGCGAGTCAAAGTGCCGGGGGCTTATTTGGGAGGTCTTTGGACGCTACCCATACCTTAACAGGTCAACCCCAGTATGCTCTGGGGGGCTACATACAGCACCCCAAGAATGTGACGACTGCAGTCCTCTCTTAACCACAGGGCTCATTTCCACCAACCGGCCTGGGGCTTCATTCTCATAACAGCTTGGCGGTGACCAGTACCACCACAGGCAACCAACCCAGGTCCAAGGCACTCAGTCGGTGCACCACTTGACTGGTCGTATGGCCTCCAGCTTTTGCAACAAAAAGAGCCACGTATACGACGAGTGCCTGAAAAGGCGAAATACTCTCCCCTGCCGAGATTGCGAGCAGCACGGGCACGACATCAACAACTGCCGTGCCCATCATGTACCACCACAACGCAATCTCGGACCTCCACCACAGAATAAGCTACCAAACCAGCAGATAGAATCCCATAGGAAAACACACATGGGACCACACCAACTCTCTGCCCCGAGGAAGCCAGCAACATCGTATCACCGGGTTTGTAGCGTCTGATGTTGCTGCGAGTTTTGTGGCCATGAAGGTTACACGTGGGAAATGTGTGGATACAAGGTGAGGTGCGAAAAGACAACAAATTTTCGAACCACACCCACTCTAACACACACCTCAGTGGTCGCGACTGAACGTCAACGCCAAAACCCACAGACCTGTACGGTCAGTTATGGGTGGCAAGCCCGACAGATGCGGCAAACACCGTTGGCCCAATGAAAGCCATGCCAGCTCTGTTTCTGTTGGTTCAGAGTCCCCGAAGACTCAAAAGCAGAGCAGAGTAGACGCGACCAACCGCGGCCACAACACCGTCGGCCCATGGCAGGGGAAATCCGCTCTAGCTCTGCCAGTTCTGAGCCTACTAAGGCTCAAAAGCAGAACAAAGGCGTGCATACGGACTCCACGAGCCGGAAGCTACCAACGAACTCAAAGAGTCGGAAGCACCGACCCCAGTACCGCCGGCCCAAAGTAGGTCACAGCCGCTCTAGCGCTGCCTACACGGAGTCTACGGAGGCTCCAAAGCAGAGCGATCATTTGGCAAAGAGCGGAAAACAGTACGAATTTTGTGTCGACACACACACACGGCGGCAGTGTATCGACAAAAAGCAAAACGGGAGCGGTCGGAAAACTCCCAGAAGTCGGTTCGGGAAACCCCAACCCGACCACACTAAACTAGCAACTCAGCAAAATGTTTTCTCAGTTTTCGCCAAATAAAGTCTCATTGTCCAACTCCTTTTGGACAAAATGGAGTTCAACTGCCATATTTGGTCAGGAGCATCCAAAAGTGCACTACACGTGCTCTATAGGATGCCAAAACGAGCAGTGAAACTTATTGGGGTCCTAGCTGTGAGTCGATCAATTCTGTCGTTAGAACACAGGCGCAACGTATCATGCCTATCTCTCTTCTATAGGTATTATCACGGTCGCTGCTCAACAGAACTTGCTGTATGTGTTCCGCCCCTTCAGGCATTTTCCCGCGATACCCGTCAATCTGAGAATGCGTATCAATTCACGTTGAAAGTCAACTCCACGCGCACAAACAAACATAGAGGGTCATTCTTTAGCCGAACCACACGAATGTGGAATACTCTACCTGATCATGTGTTTCCTCGTCGTTATAATGTCTAGGGATTAATGACCAATGTACGTCAATACCTCCTTTCCTTATCCACTTCCTCTCCAGCTGGTCGCACTGTGCTCTGACACTTAAGGGTACTCCAAAATCCCCTTTTGTGCGCGCGTTTGTGTAAAAAAAAAACCCAAATTGCCGCGTTATGAAAACGAAACATATTTTCTGCCAGCTAAACAATCCCATTTAACCAGCTATTTATTTGATGGTAATTGTTTTAATAAACCAACGGTTCCGGCAAATGGTCAAGTACAACAATGAAAAGGTGGGGTTAATTATTTCATGATTTCTACAAAGGCAAATCTCTGGGTACCATCTAACGTCCCAACTCACATACATATGTTATGTGTATCAAGAGTAAACAAAGAGCTAACAAAGAGCTTCAGATTTTACTACTCGTATTATTCTCTGTATGTAATAAAAAAGATAAACGGGAGGATCAGTGCCAAGGTCATGTTGTCTATTGGCCAATTCCTGGAATCATCTTTAACTGACCAGTCCGGTAACAACCAATATCTTCTTCGAATATGAAATAAATATTACCAGGTAGTTTTATGACCACATTTTCAGAATGATAGATCCTAAATCCTGTGATACGACAAAAATAGACCGCCTTCAATTCCCTCTAAATTGGTTTTTCCCGGGGCAATAAAACAATAAATTTAATTACACTAATAGTACCAACTGTGGTTTGTCGTATTTTTTTATCTGTACTGACCAGCGACCAGAACCAAGCCCAGACATTTTTTTTATTATTACTATTATTATTGTTGTTCTTCTTTTGGTGTTTGTGTTTTTCCCTAAATGATCCTTTCGCTGAAATTCATCTTCTTCTTCTTTTCGTTTTGTTTACGATGGCACCAAGTCATGAACCACATGTCATGTCCCGACTTTCGGATGCCTGGGCGACACACCTCACTGTCCACCCGGGATACACCTCTGAGATTGTCCATCTATTTGTGTTTGTAAACGAGTTGAAGATCATCACTGATATGGGCAGTTTCATCTTATACGCCGGACACGTATGAAACGTTACGTTGGCTTATTATTATTATTTTTTTTTTGCCTTATATCCCATGGTATCTCACGCATGATCAAGGTAAATTGTATGGCAAGCTTCGCCTTGGGACCAACTCCTATTTTTCATTCGCTTTACCTTACTTTGTTACCGAATAGAGGAATATCCACGGCACAATGGTCCACCCAAATGTGACACACTGGCTCCTCTATTATCTCACCAACAAACTGGACAGACGAGTGTTTGGAGTGCCGAAATATGAATTGTGACCAATCCTTAATGACACGTCAAAAATTCGTTTGACGATTCTTTTGAAGACTCCTGATTGATATTTCTTGGACGTTGAACTGATACAAGGGACAGGGACCTAATAAAAGAAGAAATTCTTTGCAAGCGACACATTTCATAAAGGTGTTTGTGTCGGATCTTTACTTCAGTTGGTGTTGAATGTCCAGACGTAATCGTGTGGTAATAATGAGACGCATTATGAACTCAGTGTGGCCTGTTTGATTGAGGGATACTGGACAGGTAGTAGAATCGAGAGAACATTGACTTTCAAAAAAAGTTGAACTTGGCCATGAGAGTGAATAGATGATAATTGTATCGATGTCGAATGGATATTGTTGTTAAAACCTGACTAATGTGTCTCTCTGGTGCGCAAGATCGCCCCACGTAATATGTCTTATCACGGTGTGCTGTATGTTGGATTTCTCAGCTTAAAACCTAAAACGTTGGGCAGGTGGTGTTTTGACTGTAACCTTTTGCCCTCACATCCAATGCTTGTCAATCTGTTCTCCAAATTGCCATAAGTTTAATTTTTATTAAAGCTATGATTCCCACAATGACGACCCTTCAACTCTCCTGGATCGAACCGCCCTGTAAATATCTGACTTTGGTATGAGTTTACAAATCGTCAAGTCGTAATTTGCCTACTACTTCCAGCTTAGGATCGATCTTTATGTTGCAAAGAGTGTCTTCATATGATATAATTGTTGCTGATTCTATTATGTTGACGTGCTGCCAGTTCTGTAAACGTTTGCTATCCGCCCTAGTTTCATCAACGGTTTTATTTTTTTATCCTTTTTTGCATTGAACCGCCCTGTAAATATCTGACTTTAGTATGAGTTTAATCCTCGGGTCGTAATTTCCCTATTGCTTCCAACTTACGATCGGTCTTTATGTTGCAAGCATGTCTTCATATGATATAATTGCTGCTGTTTCTATTAGGTTAGCTTTCTGTGAAAATTTGCTATCCGCCGTAGACCAACAACGGGTTTGTTTTTTGTTCTTTTTTTCGCAAGGCCACGATGTATGAACAACGCAGATAGTGAGTGATATGAAATACCGGTTCCAGTCAATCCGTAGATTTCTCTTAGTGCCTGAATTGGTAATCTGTATTTAGATATAAGGGCAAACACGACTCAGAAATTATGCCGTAAGCCACTGATGTTGCACTGGGCGACGCGAAACTCTCGGACAATACGAAGGCTTCGGTATGAAAGACCTTTATCGTTCTGGATTTTTATGCGTATTGAGATCCGCGATGAATGACCAATTTCGACCGCTATACGTGTTATCAGGATGAAGTTGCCCAATCTGGTACTTACACAAACATACCCACAGTACCTCTGCAACAAATATTAGGCCCCTTTCACACCATACACTAACAACCACGAAAAGCCGTTCGATATTAACTTGGAGAACACAATAGAGATGTGAGGAAAAAAGCATAAAATGAAAAGTACAAAAAAAATTCGATGTAGCAAACTGTTAGTGGTCTGCAAGGCGCCAAATTTTGAAACCCTTGGCGTAGTATTTAGGAGATTGTATTCATTATTTTGGTATTTAGAGGTACCTCAAACTTCTCAAAAATGAAGTAGAATTCAAAGACAACTTTTTTTATATATAAGCTGTAGTAAAAAGAAATCCGTTATTTTTGCAATTGACAGTTTTAGTTATCTATATCTCACGTTGTACAAGGGCGATCGGGTTACGATGGATGGCATTGGAAAGATAAGATAACGATGAAAAGCCGTGGGATATTAGTTTGGTGGGCGCAATAGAGGGGCGGAGGAAACACGCTTAAATGAAAATTGCGGCAAAATTCGACGTAACAAGCTGTTAGTGGTCTGCAAGGCGCCAAATTCTGAAACCCTTGGAATGATATTAAGTGGATTATATTCATTATTTTGATATTTATACGTACATCAAACTCCCCAAAAAATAAGTAGAAATGAAAGACAACTTATTTTACATATCATCTTCAATCATCGGCACTACAACTGGGATCCGGTCTTGGCCTTATTTAGCAAGTCTCTCCACCGGTACCGGTCCTTATCCGAGACTTGTTAAATTGTCCATAATAATTCGTTTTTCCGGGCAAGGTTATTAGCCTTGCGCCAACCTTTCTCAGGATGTCGCTGTATGCATTGGTTCACTACTTGGCGGGTGCCAAAGTAGCTGTGTGGAAACTGCATGTCAACTTAGGTTGGATAGGGATAAGGGTCGTCTTGGCTTCGCCGGGTTGAAAGCAGAGCGGTTATCCCCCCCCCCCTGCTGTTATATATCGCCTGTAGTAGAGAGAAATCGTTTCCAATAGAGCGGTTTAGTAATCCATATCTTACGTAGTATAAGTGCAATCGGGTTACAGTAAATGGTGTTAGAAAGATAAGATTTAGTACTAAAAAAAAAACTTTTTCACTATTTTGTGATTGGATGACTCAGTTTTATTTGAGCTGGCCTCAAATATGAGCACCAATCTTTTTCAATAGATCGGTTTAGTAATCTCATTTTTGCTTGAGGAGGCGTCAAAGAGAAAATACGCCATATTTTGTCTTCGAAAGTGCTAAAGCGCATGCCAGGCTGCTGAAAATGTGAATAGTGTTTTCGGCCCTGATTCTGTAACAGGCAATCACGCGCAATTTTGGTTCATCGATTCCGTTCGGGTACTTTTGATGTCAAAGATGGACCACGATCTGGACGGACAATTGTCGAAAATGTCGATAAAATCATGGAAATCGTCGAGTCCGACGGACGTGTAAGCACTGTACAAAAACCGCTTGGAACCACTTAAATAAGGCTTGGATGCAATGAGAAGCTTAATGTGTAGGTGCCATACGAGTTAAGGCAAGGAAAAAACCTCATGGACCGAGTTTCCATCTGCATATCGTAGAAATAGCGAGTCCGACCGTCATGTCAAGACTGTTTCGATTGCCCAGAAGCTAAACATTGTACAGAAAATCGTTTGGAACCACTTGAATATGGCTAGATACAACAAGACCTCAGCGTATGGGTGCCATACGAAGTAAGGCAAAAAAAAAGAAAACACGGACCGTGTTTCCACCTGGGTATCGTGGAAATAGCGAGTCCGACCGTCATGCCCAGGAGGTAAACACAGCACAAAAAATCGTTTGAAATGACTTGAATAAGGTTGGATACAAAAAGAAGCTAGATGTATGGGTGCCACACGAGGTAACGCAAAAAAGCCTCTCGGACCGAATTTCCATCTGCGAATCGGCGCTGAATCGCAACAAAAACGACCCATTTCTGAATCGGATGGTGACTGGTGATGAAAAGTGGGTCACTTACGACGACGTCAAGCAAAAACGGTCGTAGTCGATTCGCGGTGATACACGCAAACGGTGGCCAACCCAGAATTGACGGTCAGGAAGGTTTTACTCTGTGTTTGGTGGGATTGGCAGGGAATCATGTACTAGGAGCTGCTCCTGTACCGCCAGACTCTTAATTCGGACGTGTATTGTCAGCAATTGGACAGTCTGAAGGAACCAATCGCACAGGAGCGGCCAACTTTAGCCAATAGGAAAAGGATTGTGCTCCACCAGGACAACACTAAGGCATACACATCGACAGTGATTCGCCTGAACCTCTAGGGCTTGGTTGGGAGGTTTTTATGCATCCACCTTATAGTCTGTATGTGGCACCAAATGATTACCACCTGTTTATGTCTATGGGAAACGATTTTGCTGGTGAAAAATTGGCCTCAAAAGGAGATTGTGAAAATCGACTGTCCCGGGTTTTTGCCAATAGGGAGGAGAGTTTCTATGAGAGAGGCACATTGAAAATACCTTCGAAATGGCAACAAGTTATCCCACAGAACGGAGCATAGTTGACCTGAGTCGGATCTTTCCAACTACGAGGGTGAGCTGAAAAGTTTCCGACCTCAACGTTTCCCATTGAATAGTATACATCCGAAACAAAAATACAGTCAAAACAGTGGACTGCAAGGGGGGAATCGGCTCAAAAAAAACGAAAAAACATCGATTCACTCAAACGACTGCCAAATAAAAACTACGCGTCCAAAATGGCTGAAATGTTGGTTAGTAACTGTCAAAGGATGCACAACTACATTCCCGACGAGTGCTACTTTCTTCACGTTGAGGTCGGAAACTTTTCAGGCCAACCATGTATGTTAAATAAAGCCATCAATTTTATGCAAACATAGTGGATTTCTTTTTATTACAACTGGTAATATCGGGTTTTCCAATAGGGACTTGACAACTTTTTTTTTTAAATAAAACGCACACCATTTGAGATATTTTAAAAACTTTATTACTGTCTTGAAGTACAATCAAAACGTTTATGAATAGAACTCGACTTCGTAGATATGGCCACCACGGGCACGTTGGCAGCGGTCGATTCGTTGGACCCAATTTTTGATGACTCGGCCACACATTTCGGACGAAACTGCCGCTCTTTCTCGTTCAATGTTGGCTCTGAGCTTTTCCAACGTCGTCGGCTTGTTGGCATAGACCAATGACTTGACGTAGCCCCAAAGAAAATAGTCTAGAGGCGTTAAATCGCACGAACGAGGCGGCCAACCGACTGGCCCATTTCTTGAGATAACACGCTCATCAAACTTACTCTTCAATAAATCGATTGTATCGTGTGGTGTGTGGCTTGTGGCACCGTCCTGTTGAAACCACATGTCGCCCAAGTCCATATCTTCCAATTCGGGCCAAAAATAATCGGCAATCATGCCGCGATAACGATGGCTTCGATGAGCTTCGTCACTGAAGATGATTTTGCGATGAAATTTATCATCTTGGCGCATCTTTTCCAGAGCCCAATCGGAGAACGTACGTCACTTCAAATGTTCCATCGGCTTCAATTCTTGAGTCAGCTTGATCTTGTATGGGCGTAAACCAAGATCCTTACGCAAAATTGCCCAATTCTTGAGAGCGTCGTGGAATTGACTGATTTGGATCGTTTGCTACGGACGGATGAACGGCAGCGATATTTTCGACGCTTCGACCAACCCGTTGTCTCACTGGCACGGCAACATCACACAACGAATATGTAGACTCAATTTTTTGCACGAAAGTTGTCATTGCCTGTCTACTAGGGCGAGAATTACGACCGAAAATTGAAGTTAACGCTCTTAAAATTGCGGTCACCGACTCCAAATTTCGGTAGTACAATTTTATAATTTGCAGACGTTGTTCGTTTGTGTACTTAACCATGATGAAAATGTTGAGTTTACTGAATAAATTGACAGTAACAGTTCGATGATTAGTGAAAGGGTGCATTCACAAATTAAATTCAAAGTTGTCAAGTCTCTATTTGAAAACCCGATACTAGTGGGCCTCACATTTCAATTTAAATAATATTCATTCAAATTTTAAAACCTCTAAACCAAACTCTATTTAGTTAATCCAGCCACTTCTCCATTTGGTTCCCACGTATGGCAGTTTTTCAATATATTTCACAACATGTTTCGCAATATATTTTATAATTTGTTTGCTAATGGAGAGTGTGTGTTTATAATTTCATCGCTGATACAGAGTGTGTAATCAGTTTGCTGACACAGAGTGTGTGACAAACGTCTCAATAACGCCTTGCTTCAACTATGTCGAAGAATATACAACTTTTTTGACGCCCGGAGGAAATTTTTTTTAGAACCGATGCATATATATAATCTCACAAACATTTGCCGTTATCTCCTGATTTATCGAAGGGGCCGGTACACCACAGAAAAAAGAGCCGCACTCGCAATGCTCCTTATCGTCCTCTGTAAATCACCATCTTATTTGTCTACTAAAGGACCATCTAATTCTTATCTACCATTCTGGTTTGGGAAATAAGAAACTTGTCTCCTGCTTAATTACCTTAAAATCTGGCAATTCAAAAACATTTTTTTTGTCCAAAAAAACTGAAACATTGTTCAGTTTTTGTTACTGAATAATGCATACAATTTTGTCTATATATTTTTTTTAAGTAAAATAGAATACCAAGCATGTCCTTGCGCTAAACCTCAGTAACGGTTAAAATATAAAAAATCAAAAATCCAAAAAGAAGTAATGAAAAAGACCCGAGTTAAGAAAGCCAGCCAGCCCCTCAACAAATGTATGCAACTGACGAGACAAGATTGAAATTATAATAAATTTTAAGGAAATTAATCTAAATCAATGGATTGTTACCCAAGGATACCGCCACTCTATGCCAAGCCGAAACCTTATTCGAGAAAAATAAGACAGAAAAAAAAAAAAAAAAACAAACACCGATCCTGAATGTAAAATCCTTTTGTGCAAAATGCAACGTCGTAGATATAATTTCCCTTAATTTTTTATCACTGTAAAACGCAACCCATCCTCAAATCATGGATCCTTATTTGATAGCCTGGGAAAATCTCACCCCACGGATATAAACAATTTTTTTCTCACCCGAATAATAAAAAATAAACCAACAACAACAACAAACCCGCAGATACCTTAAGAGCAAAAAAAGAACACGATGTATTTTTCGATATAAAAAAATTTGCATAAAAAATTCCGTTACACAACTATGAGCCTCGGGTACCCTGAAATTTTCAAACAAGCAAAAAACAATTCGTGTCCTTTTTTTATTATTATTATACGTTTTTTTTTCTTCGTCCTGATGCACATACACGGAAGACGGCCAAACAAGGGGCAGCAAACAAAAAGATTTCAGCATACGCACGGTGAACAAAAAAAAATTGATACCTAAGGGGTGAGCATCCATCCCTGAGAAGTGGTGTCCTCTTCGATAAAGGTTCCAATCATAATCATAAAAAAGGGACTGAATCCAGTCTTAAGAATCATTCTCGGGGTCGATTAGCCGCAGCCGTAGCGGCTCCAATCACACATATGCCACTGGTCGCCGGGGCTTAACAGAGACTTTTTTAAAAAGGAAGTTCCCATCCTCTGCCTCGGCGACAAGAACATAGGTGTACAAAAAATCGTTTTTGCACAAAGGAAGTAAATGATCTTCAAGGAAACACGTCGAATTGCAGAAAGGAAGAAGAAGAAAAAATATACGCATCCTAATCTCACAGGGTAAACGACTTTTTTCTTTTTTATTAATTGAAAGCCAAGGGTAGCAAGGACGAATGTTTTTCATGTGTGAAAAAGGTAAGAAGAAAAAAATTACCCCCAAACCTCGACTCGACGTGTAACTCATATTCAGAATTGCCAACGTATTGATGTAATCCTTGCAACAGATTTGGTCCAGCAGACGGACGTATAACCCCTTCTCCTTTAAAATCCTATTGCGCCTTATTCTTGCCACGGTGACGTTGTTGTTAATGATGATTGAAAACCCCGACGGGGTAATCGTCGTTTCACCAGTCACAAGATCTGTGCGTACACCTAAGATCGGTGCAACCCCTAGAATAAGGAACAAGAAAAACGCATTCACCCTCAGGCCAGTGTAAGCAGTGCGTTTGTGTGCCATAGACCTCTTGTTTTTGTTGTTTGCTTTCACCGTGCCTAGGTTTGTCCTATGAGAGAGCCACGGTGTTATGGGTGCGTATGCGTGACAGTATGTGACTGCAGCGACCCATTAGTAGTGGTTGTTTAATCATTGAGTATCCTGCTGCCGGGACGATAGCCAGTCGATATAACTGATCATTCAGTCCACGAATAGCCCTTGAAGGGTCAACATATTGAAAGTGTTAGAAGGAAGTTTGCCATTGCGACACCGACGAATGTGTGACGGTTGTTGAAAATACATTTTATAATTTTCGCTTTGACGTCTTAAGTGTTTAATGTGATTGTTTATGGATATGTGCTTTGAGACACAACCAGTGTCGGATCCTAATTTATTTACTGCCATGTGGAATAATTACGCGAAAATTATGCTGTCCATTAGTGAAGATGCCGGATTTCGCTCGCTAAGCCGTAAGTTTAGTCGATTCTTTTCTTTTTTTTTTACCATCATTATCAAAGTTTTGTATTTTGGGTGATAAGTGTGTCAAATTATAAGAGTGCTGAGAGGTGAAAATAGATCCTAAATTGAACGAAAATGAACTGCGTTGTGAACATATTTCATATTGTGAATACTAAATTATAGTAGGTTATTGTTTTTTTGTTTATTTTTTATACTGCTTATTAAACGGTTTGGTCTGGTTTAAATTCGGTGAACTGATCTCTTGTTGCATTAATTGCTTATTGTTCGGCTTCTAGCCAATCAGCCTACAAATGTATTGAGATTTGGAAACTGATAGAATTACATATCAGCTTATACAACATTTGTCTGTCATAATAGACAGCGACGTGGTTTTGATTGTTTATACGTATGAAGATGCTTCATGCATTTGATTGTGCATACGTAGGTTTAACAGACAACTCTTCCCATTGTTGGAGTTGGATTCGTGTGATGTCTTACCAAGCTTTGTTTATCCGTTTAAGAACCCACCAAACACTTCCTATACATGTGATATATTATCGAATACCTCCGATCCATTTGATTTCTTATCAAACTCCGCTGACCAATCTATCATTTTATTGAGTTGCCCCGAATCATATAATCATCTTAAGGCCGCTGATTCATGTGAGATTTCACCATACTCGACCGATCAATTTAAAATCTTTCCAAAACCCTGTCGAACCGTC
This sequence comes from Microdon myrmicae, assembly GCA_963931805.1. Classification (NCBI taxonomy): domain Eukaryota; kingdom Metazoa; phylum Arthropoda; class Insecta; order Diptera; family Syrphidae; genus Microdon; species Microdon myrmicae. The sequence goes on along the minus strand of OZ007502.1, from coordinate 31,508,910 downwards.
TTATATCTTACTAATCCTCACCGAACCAACTAATTTTTTACCAAACTCCGCCAATTGGTTGACCTATTTCCTATCTTACTAAAGCCAGCTGATTTGCCTCTTTTCAGTTTGTTTACCAGCTCAATGGCGACATTAGTAATGAGGATGTTTCGTGGTTTTGATTGTTTATACGTAGGTTCAACCGACAACTCTTCTCATTGTTGCAGTTCGGCCAAATTTTTTAATATGCTTGTCTCGGGAGAGGTGAACCTATAGCGCTTTCCCATTGTTGTAGTCCGGTACGATTTTTTTATAATATACTTATCTCGGCAGAGGCGAACCTATAGCGCTTTCCCATTGTTGGAATTCGGCACGATTTTTTTAAATATACTTCTCTAGGGAGAGGCGAACCTATAGCGCCGTCACGGCGCCCTGAGATGCCACCAAATAATTGTTGCAGTTCTTTTTGAACAGTTGCAGGCTATAACGCTCCGGGAACACTTGCGCGGGGAGGGAGTTCCACAGCTTCCCCGTTCTGTAACGGAACGAGTTCTGATGCAGGGATGTTCGCGCTGTCGGGAAATGAACTTCAAATTGGTGCGATCCGTCGGATTGTCTTGTAGAGCGCATTACTAAGTAGTAGGTGCACAATGGCCTGTAGAAATACTATCCCTTTAAGCTATAAGGTCCGTGAAATGGTTGGGGGAAATTTGTCATTATCTTCCGACACTTGACTGATGAAGTCGCTCAAAAAAAAAAAGAAAAATATCATCACTGAGATTCCACTCAGCGCTATACTTTAGCCTTCCCAGAGAAATTACAATAAAAAAACAATACTCCGTCCACTATCTTATTAAATTTCAATTATTCCTTAAACCGCTTTCCAAAACCCACCAACCCAACTGATTTCTTTCTAAACTCTGTTGATTCGTGGAACTTCTTACCAAACTTTACGGACCATCTGCTATCTTACTATGGTTCTTCGATCCGTGTAATCTGATACCAAGCTCCACAGATCCGTTTGATTTCCCACTGTATTCTGCCGATTTATCTCCGCTGACGTATTTGATTTTTTTAAATCCCTTTAATGCGTCAACCTTCTTATCAAATTTCGCCGACCTATTTGATATCTTATTAAACTCCTTCGACCCAAACACGGTCGATACCTTTGATCTCCTATAAAATTTACCATTTGTGTTATATGTTACCAAACTCCACTGACCCTTCGGATCTATTTTTTCCTACTCTCTGTCGATTTGTCCAATGACCGATTAAATTAATCGCTTATTAAGCTTCAACAACCTCTCTTACTAAACTCCACCGATTCGCCATATCTTTTTCCAAACTCGACAAAATTGTTTGATATATTGTCAAATTCTTTCGATCAGTCTGATGTTTTATCAAACTACGTGAACCCATGTGAATTGTTGCCAAACTTTCTGTATTCGTCAGATTTTTTATCAAACTCCACAAATTCCTTCGCGCCAGTTAGCAAAATCCGCCGATAATATTAATTTCCTCGCTAGTATACTATTAATTTTCACTAATTCGTTTTATCTCTAAATAAATTCCGCCGATTCGTCACATCTTTTTCCAAACTCTGCCAATTCGTTTGATATATTGTCGAATTCCTTCGATCTGTCTGATGTTTTCAAGCTATGTGAACCCATGGGAATTGTTCCCAAATTCTCTCTATTCGTCTTATTTTTTATCAAACACCATATTCACTATATACACACTAAAATCCCTTTGATTCTTCAACCTTCTTACCAAATGTTGCCAACCTATTTCATCTCTTATTAAGCTCCTCCAAAATCCACCGATCTATCTAATATGCTATTAAACTTCACCAATTCATCTAATCTCTTCCTAAATTCCGCCGATGCGAACAGATTCCACCGAACCTTTTAATTTCTTACCAAACTTACCCAACCTATTTAATATATTAATAATTTACGCTAAACCATCTGATCTCTTACCAAACTCCATCAATCCTTCTGATGCCATACTAATCCCCACCAATTCATCTGACAGGACAAAACTAACGTGAACATCTCTGTGCCTCGGTGATCCTTAAAATGTCTAAAATCCCTAAAGTTATTATGTATAGGTACTTAGTCATTAGAAAATAATTATGAAATGTTGAATAATTAAGAGCCATTTGAAAAAAAAATCTTTTTTTACAATGTCTCGCTTTCTACAATCAAAATGTTTTTTTACGTTCAACTAATAGATAATTGAATATCAAGCAATAAAGACTCTCGTTTTTAATGATCAGACAATTCTTTTTCGAGTCATAATGCACGCCATTTGAAAACAAAACACATCGAGAAAAACGCATTTAAAAAAACCTGAAGCTGACGGTAAACAGTAGCCCGCTCCGTTTCACATCCGTAATGTATGAAGACTACAAATTTGGCCCTGAAAATGTTTGAGCATATTTCTGTTAACTAAAAATGTAAGCAATAAAACCATCGATTTTTTGAACCGTCTACTGTGGTTTCGCCCCTGAAGTGCTTCGCAGTACATTCTTTGCTTATCCATGTTCCGGACGAATGTTTACATTGCGGTTCCTGATTGATCGCCAGCACTTTTTCATTACTTGGAATGTGTATATCACGTAAGTTGCTTTTACACCAGCGTCCTTTAATATGTTTTCGATCATATTTATGGGTGGGATTATAGACAGTTTTCAGATATGGGCACGATTTCATTGTGTGTTTATGGATTTCAGATTTTACCTTTACCCAAAAATAATTTGGTAAATTTATTTAACACAGATTAATCCACACGGGCAAGTACACATTAAGTGAATTCCATCATTAGGGACGATTCCAATGTTTGTCACACTAATTCTTACATTAGGTACGTTTGTTTTAAATATCTATCATCATCGTTGTCATCGGCACTACAATCGGGATCCGGTGTTGACCATATTTAACAAGTCTCTCCACTGGTCCCGATTTCGAACCAATGTCATCCAGTTTGGCAATGCCAGGCTCTAGCCGACCTGATCTACGCCATCCCTCCATCGCAGACAAGGTCTGCCGAGCTGTCGCCTTCCATACATTCTGCCGCAAAGGACTTTCCGGACAGGCTCCTCTTCGCTAATACGAGCTAGTTGTCCCGCCCACCAAAGTCTACCGAGCTTAATTTCTCTTACAACGTTAGCTTCAAGGTAGATCGCGTACAACTCATGGCTGTAGCGTCTCGGGAATCGACCTCCCACACATGCGGGGCCAACAATTTTCCTTAAGACCGCAGCTAAGAGTTCATCATCATCATCATCATCGGCAATACAACTGAGTATCCGGTCTTGGCCTTATTTAACAAATTTCTCCACCGGTCCCAATTTCGAACCGATGTCATCCAGTTTGGCACTCCCAGGCTCTGGGTGTCCCAGTCTACGTCATCCCTCCATCACAGACAAGGTCTACCGCGCTGTCGTCTTCCATACATCCTGCCATAAAGGACTTTCCGGGCAGTCTCCTCTTCGCTCATTCGAGCTGGGTGTGCCGCCCACCGGAGTCTACCGAGCTTGATTTTTCTTACAACATTAGCTTCATGGTAGATCGCGTACAACTCATGGTTGTAGCGACCCCAGAATCGACCTCCCACACATGCGAGCCCAACAATTCTCCTTACGACCTTCCTCTCGAACACGGTTAAGAGTTCAGAGTGCCTTTTATTGAGCACCCAGGTCTCGGATCCATATATCAGTACTGGTAAGACCATGGTATTGTACAGTAGTAGCTTGGATGTTCTGGATAAATTTCGGTATTTAAAGAGCCTTGATAGACCATACTAGGCTTTGTTAGATTTGATCAGCCGTTCGCGTATTTCTTCTTCCATATTGTTATCGGCTGATACTATTGACCCAAGGTAGTTAAAGGATTGCACTACTTCAAATTCGTGCTCCACTACCCTGATAGTTTGACCAACGTTAGGTCTTGTCTTCGCAGAAGTTACTTAGTTTTTCCCTCATTAATGTGCAGTCCCAGTTTTTGTGCCGCCTGCTCGATCTGGGTGAAGGATTCCTGTACCGCCGATTCGGTTCTACCGATGATGTCGATGTCATCTGCGTAGGCAAGTATCTGGCTAGACTTGGTGATAATAGTCCCTCTAGGTGTGACGCCAGAGTCGCGGATTACTTTCTCCAACGCCAGGTTGAAGAGGAGGCAGGCCAGACTGTCCCCTTGTCGGAGTCGGTTAGAGATGTTTATTGGTTTGGACAGCAGTCCTGCTATTTTTACTTGACTAGTTACGTTGGTCATGGTCAACCTACAAAGTCGTATCAATTTGTTTGGAATGCCGAACTCTCATGGCGTCATATAGTTCTACCCTGGGTATGCTGTCGTAGGCGGCCGTAAAGTCTATGAATATATGATAGAATGGAATCTTAAATTCCAGATTTTTTTCCATCGTCCGCCTAAGGATGAATATCTGATCAATCGCTAATTTACCTGGGATGAAGCCACACTTGTATTGACCAATTATGACTTTAGCGTATGGGGCTTTCCGATCTTTTAGGATAGAGGAGAGTATCTATATCATCTATAGTACTCACCAACGTTATACCCCTATAGTTGCTGAACACTGTGATATCTCCCGTAGGAGACTATATTGAAAAATGTTTACAGTATAGTTAGTGTATTGCCGCAAGACTAATGACCTTGCCCGGAAAAAAAACAAATCATTATGGAAAATTTGACAAGCCTCAGGACTTGCTAAATAAGGCCAAGACCGCTTTCCGGTTGTAGTGCCGATGATGATGATGATGATGATGATGTTAGTCAATTGCGCACGTGGTCCTCGACTTCTTCATTACTTTCGAATTTTTTTCCTCCAAGTGATTCCTTCAAGGGTCCGAATAATAGTCACAGGGAGACAAGTCTGGGCTATAAGGAGGGTGTTCGACCCTCATTTCTTCCAATGTATCCCCTGTCGAGGACGCGGTGTTAGGCCTGGCGTTGTCATGAAGAAGGACGCAGTGTTAGGCCTGGCGTTTTCATGAAGAAGGATGACATCTCGAATGGGCATACCTCGTCTTTCGTTTCGATATGCGGATTTTGCCATAGCTGATACCCACTTCAGATGAGATTTCTCCAACAGTTAAGTGGCGATCACTTTCAATAAGCTCTCGAACAGCACGGGTGTTGTCATCTGTACGACTTGTCCTTGGGCGTCGATCATGACTTTCGTTTTCTATACTTTCTCGCCCAAAAAAAAACCATGACCCACAAGTTTATAAAAAATCAGTTCTGTTGATAGTGGATTTTCAAGCATCTCGAACACGTCCATCCATATCTTTGTGGATAGTTTGTAGAGTTATATATTTCAAATGTGCGAGAAATAAAAAAATGGACTGTATTGTTTGTTCTGACAGGATGACAGCAATTGGGAGGTGTCAAAATATATACTATTGTCAAACATGTAAAAATCAACCTGCTATGCATATTGGGAATTGTTTCAGAATTTACCAAACTGTATAAGAAATAATTTTTTTTACAATCCACAAATTTATATAAATCAGAGTTGGTTCCAAAATTCTACTATCTAATATCACGATTGCATGGTGTACGTTTTCGCGACAAATGGGTGTCGAGCTGTTGTTGGGTAATGCTCGAAAAGGTGCCAAGTGCAAAGGGTTAAAAAAAGTTTCATACCGAACCTAACTATGTTTATCATTGGCACAGACACTTGTAGCTAATTTAAGTAAAGTTTAGCGACCCGTTTTTTCCACATTATCGAATCTCTGAAAGTTATGTAACCTCTCCATAATTTTGCAAAATCTCTCAATCTCGCTAGTAAACACGTCAAAAATCAGATTTGAAAGCAACAAAAACTCTCAAAATACAAAATTACTGTCAGACATAATGCTCTTCCATGTGTTGTTGAGTCATTAATAACGATAATAATAATATCATTACATAGAAGTACAACTCCACAGATACAGCAGACATAATAAAAGTACTTTAAAGATCACTGATTACCGAATTTCGTTCGGCAACCTTCCTTATCTTCCCGCTGTGATCCACCTCTCAACACCAACTATTGTGCAAACCAATCAAAATCCAATAAACAACAAATTACAATAAACTCCCAACAAGTGATTGTTGTAGCGGTTACATTCAAAGTAACGACACCACCAAACACAAGAAAAAGGACAACACAAGAAAAAAAAGATGTTCCTGGCTCTCCAACGGATGTTTACCTTCTTCTGATATAAGAAAGAATTTCTTACCCTCTCCTTGGACTTTGTTTGCGGCGAAAAAAAGAAATAAAAAAAATATCAGTCCGACCCGCTAACAAATGCAAACAGAAAAAAAAAATGGTTTTATAGACACAAATGATAACAAGGTCCGATGTAGAATCTGTGCGTTGCCTCTGTCGCCCGCCAGGGATTTTTTTTCCCCTTTTTTTGGAACAATTCAAATCAGGTTATCTTATAGTTCGTGAACAATTAATGGCCAGAAAAAAGGAAACAAATTAGAGGTTGTTAGTTGATTTCATTCCTTTTATTTTTTTCTCTTTACTTCACTGCTGTGATTTTTGGGTGTCAAATAGTATCTAGTGTGTAGATAAGAGTCAACATTTGGGCAAGGTGAATTGTATTTGTTCAAGATAACACCTTGTTTCTGAATTTCATTTCAAATTGTATCGAAAAATTCTTCATCTGTTTTTAAATTTGTTAACAGAAAAGGTCTTGGAATTGTTTAGGTGTAAACAAAGAATTTGTTGACACCTTTAGGTATACATTCGAAATCGTTGACCATTCGAATACGTGCAAATAAAAGGTATTTTGTGATCGTTATAAACGCCAAACCTTAGTGTGGGTGGCGGAAGGAAAAAATGGGAAATAAAAAAATCGCATGAGAGGGCAGTCAAGAATAAAGCTACTGCTAAGATGTTCTGGCAGAAGTACACCGTAGTAGATGATGGAGTACTTTTTGTGTGTTTTTTTTATACGAAATGTATACCAAAAATGGATGATATTGGGGTGCCTTTAAATATCAAAATATCATGCAATTCAGTTGAGCAACGACTATGACAACAGAAAGGAGAATTTTGAGGCACCCTTAAATGTCAAAGCACGGTGTGAGCAGGGGTCATTGTTTCCATTGCGGTTCCTGATTGATCGCCGGCACTCTTTCATTACTTGGAATGTGTATATCACGCAAGTTGGTTTTACAGACGTGTCCTTTTATTCTTTCGATCATATTTATGGGTGGCATTATCGACATTTTTTACATATGGGCACGGTTGCATTGTCTGTTTATGCATTTCATATTTTATGCATTTTTTAGATTTACCTAGAATTGATTTGGTGAATTGATTTAACACGGATTAGTCAACACGGGGAAGTTCACATACTGTTTTCTTTATATTTCTTACAATCATCGCATGATCCGAAAATGGCAATTGGGTATGTGGGGAGGAAGTATTGTGCCTAACACGGACACTCCGTTCATCTTCCTCCTCCATCATAATGTTCCACCAAGAAATTGTTCGCCGAGTAAAAGAACGAAACGCCGCCACGTTTGTCCCCAACCGGGAGTAAAGGAAATCACTGTCCACCAAGTTGTGCAAAATTGCACCACAAACCATCCACCCCACCCGATAGAAATTAAAACACAAGTTGTTCTGTTGTTCGTAATTAATTTTTATTTTATTTCACTTTCGTTATTATCTTTAGAATTGTGATAATTCGTAATTTTGCCGATTGAAGTCGTAAATTAATCTAATTAGACACTGAAATCACTCGTACACGTCCGCTGTAATGAACCGACGACTTGTATATCAAAACTTTACTCACGCGACTCGCGATTGAGTTTCGCGTCCCCGTGTGCACCTGGTAGCGGGAGCTGCACGACCGTGGTGGTCGGCGGATGTAATAAGACTCAGTGATTCAACCCTCGTTTGGGGCGAGTTTGGTAGTGTGGTGAAAAGGAAATGAAATTTCCTTTGACCAATGGCCAATGGAAGGCGATTTCTGGCACGCGGTTGTGTGCGTGTGTGATCGTACCCATCACCGTGTTTATCGATGCATTTAGCAAAGGAAAAACGAAACCTGAAACGATAAAAAGAACAAAGGGATCGAATAGATCATAGTTTACACTGTGCATTGTGGCTATCATAGACGGCAATTGGTCGGATAAATCGTGCTGAAAACAAATAAGGGCATCATTACAGTCGTTGATGAGTGACGCGGATGCGTTAATAGATGCTTCCCCATTAGGAAAAGGTGCTAATGGGTTTTTATGTCTATGGCCTCTCAGACTGCAGTAGCAACCGAGTTCTTGTTTGTACTAGGAAATGCTAGAGGGTTCGGTTCCGATAATAATGCTTGGGATCCGGTAATTGTTTGCCGATTGGACAAACGAATCGCGGGTCGGTTTATTGCAGCTGTATAAACAAGCTATCCGACATAGCATTTTACGATGACAAAGGTGCGGAATGGTTTGGGATTTATGATGCCGTATGATGTGAAGAATTCTTGACAGGAAATGGGAATAACGCATTAAATGCGCGAATGCTGTGAGAATTCTCTTTAGGGATTTTCAGATAATGCGTTGGATGCATTAAATGTCTTTGAGAAAGGAAATGTTTCAGGTATGCTGGTGATGCCAATATGGGTTGCGAATATGGGGGGGTTCTTCGGGTGAACTTTAAGAACCCCCACAGGTACCTTACGCTGCTCTAAAATGCCCACGTCAGAGTACACTAAAGAAGTCTGGGAAAAGGATTTCAAGGCAACAGCGTGCCTGCAGCCTCAATACCGGTTAAGCTGATATATGCGTGCTACTAAATGAATTCTGAATCAAGTGCACGTTATGACGAATGGGTAAAACATTTACCTTTTATTTCTACAAATTTATGGAAAGATACAAATATTTTGACCCTACATGAACGGTGGTGCCATTAGTTGTTTTTATAGAAAAAAGTGATCTGTATTAATGATTCCAAGCAATCTAAGTCCCTCAATAATGGTCCCAAAATTACAATACCAACCACAACCGCAATCCCAAAACCCTATTCTCTGACATCAATTACATTCGATTAACGTATTTGGCGTCAAGAAATTTGTAACAAGAACAAGTCGATAACGTGTAGCCTTCGATTTGCATTATTCTCCAACCTCAGGAATGAAGCGGATAAAAGTGGAAGAAACAAAAGCCCCAAACCGTAAATGTTCCATTTCCATTTAAATGGCTAATTACGAGGTGTCCAAGGTTATTTGAGTTTATTCAGATGATTTAATAACTGATTGACTAACAATACGATCCACGTAGTAAAAAAGAACGACGAAAACACCTTAACAAATATATTCTGAAGTCCGCAAATAAGGCCGCCAAAACAATAATATAAAAACAGACTTAACGTGAACATCTAGCGTATGCAGAAAACCATTGGTTAAAAGTTAGTGCGCAAATAAGACGAGAAAAAGTAGGCGAAAAAAAAAATCTTGAACAGACTTTTTGGTCGGATTGCGTCAAAAGGTTTGATATCGAAGTCAAAAGCTTTAAAATATAACAGAAATCAATTAGCAACGGATCCATATTTCTGGGCTTTTAAGTAGTCTGTACAAATAAGATAAACGTTGTTTATTGAGCAGGCACGTAATTCTAATTCCGCGATCAAATTTGAACGCCTTGAAAATCAAGAACCGTGTGCCCGGTTTGGGAAATATTACAATCAACTAATCTATATGTTTGTGCCTATTCTTTGATACTCAACTTTTGGGTGTACGTTGGATGGGTAAAACTACATTAATTGTTTGTAAGACGATTAAAATGTTTTTTTTTTTTTTTTTTTTTTTTTTTTTTTTTTTAAATTTCAAGTATATTAAGTAGATACTGTTTTTCAAACTTTATTCAAATGAGATTGTCTAATAGCGAAATTGAATTTTATTTTAACCAATAGAACTTCAAATAGGTAGTTCCTCTATAATCGAAAATATTTAAAGGACCAAGAACCATATCATCATTATCGCACGTTGCATGTAAAAAAAAACGGCAGCCAGCTGCGGAACTGCATTGTCTTTTGTGTATGATTAGATGAAGATGCTACTCTTGCAGTGGGTACTTTTATTTTAAGCATCTATCATCATCATCATCATCGGCACTACAACCAGGGTCCGGTCTTGGCCTTATTTAGCAAATCTCTCCACCGGTCCTGATTTCAAGCCGATGTCATCCAGTTCGGCATTCCTGGGCTCTGGGCGCCCTGGTCTACACCATCCCTCCATCGCAGACAAGGCCTGCCGCGCTCTCGCCTTCCATACATCCTGCCACAAAGGACTTTCCGGCCAAGCTCATCTTCGCTTATTCGAGATAGGTGTCCCGCCCACCGGCGTCTACCAAGCTTGATTTTTCTTACAACATTAGCTTTAAGGTAGATCGCGTGCAACAACTCATAGTTGTTGCGTCTCCAGAATCGCCCCCCCCCCCCCCCTCACATATGGGGCCAACAATTCTCCTTAAGACCACCCTCTCGAGCGCGGCTAAGAGTCCAGAGTGCCTTTTATTAAGCACCCAAATCTCGGATCCATACATTAGTACTGGTAAGACCATGGTATTGTACAATAGTAGCTTGAATGGTCTGGATAAATTTCGGGATTTAAAGAACCTTGATAGACCATACCAGGCTTTGTTAGATTTGATCAGCCGTTCGCGTATTTCTTCTTCCATATTGTTATCGGCTGATACTATTGACCCAAGGTAGTTAAAGGATACTTCAAATTCGTGCTCCACTACCCTGATAGTTTGACCAACGTTAGGTTTTCTCTTCGTAGAAGTTGCCACCATGTTCTTAGTTTTCCCCTCATTAATGTGCAGTCCCAGTTTTTATGCCGCCTGCTCGATCTGGGCGAAGAACTCCCATACAGCCAAATGGGATCTACCGATAATGTCAATGTCATCTGCGTAGGCAAGTATCTGGCTGGACTTGGTGATAATAGTCCCTCTACTTGTAACACCAGAGTCGCGGATTGCTTTCTCCAACGCCAGGTTGAAGAGGAGGCAGGCCAGACCGTCCCCTTGTCCGAGACCATTAAAGATGTTTATTGGTTTGGACACCAATCCCGCTATTTTTACTTGACTAGTTACGTTGGTCATGGTCAACCTACAAAGTCGTATCAATCTGTTTGGAATGCCGAGCTCTCTCATGTCATTATATAGTTCTACTCTGGCTATACTGTCGTAGGCGACCTTAAAGTCTATGAATAGATGATATAATGGAATCTTAAATTCCAGACATTTTTCCATCCGCTACCGAAAGGTGAATATCTGATCAATCCGCGGATGCAATACGTCTCCGTAAGGCAATCGGCACTCGGAAAATTGTACCAACAATATAGTGATTCGAGTCGACATTGGCACCTCGGTACGTTCGTACCGTCATGAGGCTCGAGAAGTGGCGGCGATCTATCAACACGCGGTCAATTTGGTTGCGAGTGGCTCCATCAAGTGATACCCAGGTGGGTTTGTGGACATCCTTACGCGGAAACCTGGTACTCGCAACGACCAAGTTTTTTGATGCTGCCAGTTCGATAACGCGTAGTCCATTCTCATTAGTGTTCTCATGCAAACTATGGGAACCTGCGTAATGCCTGAAAATCGACTCCCAACCTATTTTCGCGTTCAAATCACCAAGAACGATTTTCACATCGTATCTTGGGCAGGCATTGAAAGCTCGTTCGACGTTCTCGTAGAATTCTTCTTTTTCGTCGTCAGGGGACTCCTCTGTAGGTCCGTGAATCTCCATGAGGTTTATGTTCTTAAACTTGCCTCGTACGCAAAGAGTACACAGCCTTTCGTTTATTGCATTAAAGCCGATAATGACAGGCTTCAGTTTTTGGCTGACTAGAAAGCGCATGGTGTTTTGCATGACACCTGTAATAAATGTCATACTTGTTTCTTTGAATAACACCACTTCCCCTCCATCCTATTTCTTGTAATGCTGTTATGTCAGCCTTATGATCGGCCAGGGCATCGGCTAGCTGCTGTGCAGCTCGAGCTCTGTATAGTGAACGGACGTTCTATGAGAAAATTCTCAAATCGTTTAGCCATTTTCGTTTCCGTGGTCGTCGTCGTGTATCCGGTCCATATCGAAGGCTTGTTAAATCTTCCATAATATTTTGTTTTTCCGCGCAAGCTTATTAGCCTTGCGCCAACCTTTCTCATGGTGTCACTGCATGCATTGATTCACTAATTGGCGGGTGCTAAAGTAGCTATCCAGGGGTGTCACGTGGAGACTGCATGCCAACTTGGATTGAACAGGGACAGGGATCGTCCTCGTCATCGCCAGGTTGAAACTAATCAGTGACTTTGCCCTGTATGTTCGCTCCCATCCCCCAAAAAACATATATACTCCTAAAAAATGGCTGGGGCAGATTAAGGGCACATTTAATTGGCTCATTAAGGGGACTTCCGCTTTTAGAACTTTTAAAACATCGTTTCTTTTTGTTAACGTTTTTTAAGGAACATAGTATTATATTTATCCAAATAATTTCTGTATAATATATTACAACAATATACAAAAATGTACACTGCACTACATCACGGTTGTTTGGAACTTTTTCCAAAACGTTTTTTATAATCGGTGCGACACCTATAACGAATTAAATAAAACTTCAAGCAGGATTCCGTTCATAAAACTTTACACTCGACATTAAACTTAAAAAACTTTTTTTTTATATTTCCACATATATTTTCATGTCAACATTTTTTTTGAAAAGGCTGATAAAACGCCACTTCTTTCGTGCACACCACACCTGTTTAACAGAATATGTATATATATGTTTACATATATGTATATATATATATGTGTATGTATATGTATATTATAGGTATATATATATGTATATATAAATATGTATATACTTTTAAGAGTTGGTGTTAATTTTTTTTTTTGATGACCAATCGAATGATTTTCGGTTTTTTTTAAATCAATCAAATACATTTTGAGAAAAGTGCCACCCGTGTTTAAAAGATGTGATTCCTATAACAACATATTTAACATTTGCTTTCTTATTCTCACATTTGAAAAGACATCATATAACGCATATAAAGTTGACGCTATAAATATATTGTGATTTTGTTATTGAGATTTTAAGACAATAATTATAATATTAAAAAATCGTGTAGTAAAAAAAAACAATTTTTATTAATTCTAAAAGATCAGTTTGGCATGCAGCTGGAAGCTATGTAGTTGTGTTTTCGCTTTGTCGGTGTGTGAAATTACTCCTAATTATAGCAGATTGTGGTATAAATTGTCTCTAGGATTACCTCACCACGTCTGGACAGCCAATGTTTATCAAGCGTGAATCCACTTTCATATTTTACTATGAAAAAACTAAAGAACAACAAAAAATCATTATAGCGTACGCGTACACCTTGTCAGTTGTCTCAGTTTAATCCAGCCAATTAACATACACCAGAATTGGGTCTAGATATCTTTAATTACCTTACGGGTACTTCGTCTGCACAAGCCTAAATAAAACGGTTATTTTGCGATTTTTTTGTTGAAAGAAGATAAAAGTTGTAGGATAGTATCACTAAAGTATGTTATCAAGCATGTTTTCTTTTTATTCAACGAAGTTTTAAAATTAAAATCTAATAAAAAAATGGGAGTGTTGAAACGAATCCCGTGAGTCGCGTAGAATTTGAGGCACTTTGCGATACGCGGTGTACGAGTGTCAAATTTAAATCGGACAATAAAAATAAATAAATGAAAATAACACAATTAAATTAAAATAAATAAAATAAATAAATAAATTAAAATAAATAAAATAAATAAATTAAAATAAATTAATTAAAATAAAATAAATAAATATATGAAAATAAAATAAATAAATAATTAAATGAAAATAAATAAAATAAATAAATGAAAATTAAAATAAATACACACCTAAATGAAAATAAAATAATTTGGTTTTGATCAACATGAGTATTGCTACCAAAACTTGAATTTGGATTTTGAAAATATTGGGACATTCAATAAGCCTCCGCTGGTTTCGACCATATGGTAGTTAAATACGTTATTTAAGATGGAAACACGTCTTTGAGAAAGTTTTGCGGTTTTTGCCATAACCGGTCAACATAAAAAATTTAAAACCCATTTATCTAATTGTTTTTAACAATTTCGTTTAGTTATAATAGTTTACCATTATTACACCCGATCCATAGCTTAGATCAAAAATACGATTGCATTCCGATCAATGGACAAAGCTGACTAGATGAGTCACTACGAAGGTTGTTCAATAAAAATTGGCGAACAGATTTCATTGGGAAATGCGCGGCACACGTTGTCAACAGATTTCTACTAAAAACATTCGCATTGTACCGCATCCGACTTAGTGTCCAGATTTAGCTCGGAATGACTTTTTTATATCGCCAGACCAGAAAAGAGCTCAAAGGTCGCCGTTTCCCTACTGCAAGCGCAGCTGTAAGGGCTTTGGGGGCGAATTTTTCACGTGTTGTTTATTGCGTGGTTTACGCGAGACTATTCGTGCTGTCGTCTCCAAACTTGTTATATATACAACAACAACAAACGCTTCCCTCTTTCAGGTGCCTATCACAAGATGGCGCTATAGTACTATGGTGACATCAAATTATTGCCTTTCAAAATACAATGTTATGGTACTATAAATTTGCTTTGCAAAACGCTATGATACGTAAAAATTCAATGTTATTGTACCATAAAAATGCAATGTTATGATACAATAAAACTGCTTTGCAAAACGTTATAATACGTAATCGGCTACCACGACCGTCTTTATTGAACAACTCTCGTATTTATTAACACCAAAACTGTCGCCGTCGGAATTCCTCGAGAATTCAAAAGGCTTGACTTTCGTGGTGTTTTCCCACTCTCGCTGGCTCGCTGGAAAATATGTTACGTACGTCAAATTATATGCCAAAAAGAAGGACTCCCCGTGGTAAATTTTACTGCAAAAAATCGGTGGGTCAAGCGCACAGAGCATTTTTTGAGATTTATATAGATCACGCTCTGTATGGATATAACATCCAAAGGTGGTGTTAAGAATTAAGAATGTTGTAATTAAGAATTAAGAATTCTATACTTGCTTGCACACCCTACTGTATTCACTAGCATAAACCTTCTACTCTCCTTCCTGCCACACTGTCAAATACCTAAATATTCATATTCCCATCACAAAACAGACGCGAAGGATTTGGATTTCGGTAATTGCTCGCGTAATCAACTTTTCAAGAGAACAATTTTATGCAAGGTATCCAAATGTCTTATGGATACCATGAGACATTTGGATGCGCGACATATGAAAGACGCGAATGCCAGAGAAGATTTTGAATTTCGGTAAACCATGAGAATGATTTTATGCAAGGTATCCGAATTCCACGGTCGAGTCACATGAACCTTTCAATCCCTTTCCTATTCCCACGATTCCTGTGATGTAAATTAGTGTATAAGATAGAACAATTTTTAGAATAAAGTAGCCATTGATAGATAAGCACAGAAAGGTGGTTATTATTTTTTGATCCATATTGGTGCATTGGTTCACGTGCCTGTGCATCACCATTATCTACAAAACCAAATTAGGTTCTTCTAAACAGGTGGGTTTTTAATGCTTCAAAAATACCCGTTTTGACGTTGAAGATAAAGAATGCTCTGGCGTACTGAAAAAATTTGAAGATGAACAATTGGAGGCCTTACTTTCTTAACACATATGTCAAAGGCTTCAAAAATTTTGACGTTGAAGATAAGGAACGCTCTGGCGTACTGAACAAATTTGAAGATGAACAATTGGAGGCCTTACTTTCTAAAGACTTATGTCAAAGGCTCCAAAAAAAAACCGTTTTGACGTTGAAGATGAAGAATGCTCTGGCGTACTAAAAAAATTTCAAGGTGAACAATTGGAGGCCTTACTTTCTAGAGACTTATGTCAAATGCTTCAAAAATAACCATTTTGACGTTGAAGATAAAGAACGCTCTCGCGTACCGACAAAATTTGAAGATGAGCAATTGGAGGACCTACTTTCTGAAGACTTATGTCAAACGCTAGCTGAACTTGAAGAATCATTAGGAGTTGATCACACAACAGTTTCAAACTTTTAGGCTTGCAACGACGGAACCGTCTATGTAATTCTTCACTGGGGACTAATGGGAAGGCCGCTACAGAGATCGGAGGACAATGTTAAGCGCCACCTTGAGGAAATCGGACTAGATAGTGATGCATGGAAGGAAAGGACGCAGAACAGAAATGGTGGCATAGCCGAATTAGTGAAATAATGAACTTTCGACCAAAAAATAAATATATATATATAGATTTGACAACAAGCACATTCGGTGCCATACAAGTTGAAGTCGACAGACTTTGAATAAAGTATTGATCGACAAAGGAAAGGTTCGGCATATTGATGTGTACCGTCAATACGAAATTAAAAACACACACTATTTACAGTTGTAATATGAAGGATTTGTTTTCCAATTAGTTGAACAACGAATCACTATAGACATACTATATTTAGTTTTTGTTTCATAATCACAACTACTAAACTCTCTTCTACAGCGACAAACGCACTCGACACTCAAGAAGACAAAGCTAACTTACTCTTTCCATACAGCGAACAACAACAAAAACCGACGCCATCGAAATTTCTAGTGAATTCATGTGATTGGCGATGCCTTGTTGATTTGCTTACTGTAGCAGGCTCTGTAATTTTAAGATGGCGTACAAGTACGGTACAACGCGTTGTCTTTTAAAGGGGGTGTAATTTAAAACCGCCATAAAAGTTGTTTGCATTGTGACTGGTGATGAAAAGTGAATACATTACAAAAACCTTAATCTTAGATGATCATGGGGTAAGTCAGGTTATGTATCAACATCGTCAGTTAGGTCGAATATCGATCTTTCGAAGCTTCCACTTTGATAGGATCAACTGGATGTAGTTTATTATAATGCGCTCAACCCGAACAAAAGCATAACTACCGGCTACAAAAGATGACTTTGCGCCGAAGTAAATACTAATATACTGGGTGGGGCAAAAGTAAAAGTAAGAAATATTATTGTACTTTGATTTGTATGTTGCAGACAGATAGAGAATTATCATTAAATCGCGAATTATTATTATTATTTCTACCTTCAAATGAACTTTCCGTAAAAACAAAATCCAATTTTGAAGCATAACACTAGACAAAATAATGACAATACTTTTGTCACACCCTGTACAAATAAGTATTAAATCATAGAGAAATAAAATAAACAAGTACAGGCGGATGTTATAAAAATAAAATTAAATTTTTACAATCATCATCATCACCATTATCATCATCGGCACTACAACCGGGATCCGGTCTTCGCCTTATTTGACAAATCTGAGGCTTGTTAAATTTTCCATAATAATTTGGATTTCCCGGGCAAGGTTATTAGCCTTGCGCCAAGTGCGCGGATTTTGGAGCACCCTTAAATATCGGAGCACATCCTTTTTTTTGTCACTCTGGTGCATTTACGTTCTTCGATCTTCGCCCTGCACTCATCGGCAAACCAAGGTTTGGACTTAATTGCTTTCTTAAATCCGAAAGCCTTTTGAGCTGTTTGTTTGATTGTGTCTCTGATCGATGTCCATTTAGTGGCCACACTATTAGCTTCCTCTTCCTCACTGCTCCCATTCTCTAGGATGCTAAATCTATTCGTTAGTTTGTCTTGATATTCAGCCCTCTTGGGCAGGTCTTTTAGTTTATAGATGTCGAACTTTTTGCTCGTCTCCCGTCACCGCACATGTGGATTTATAGCGTATTGCGACGATATAGAAGAATTTGTGATTCGAACTGACGCTATGACGGAATCACTAAAAATATAACTAATGCTCAACACATCAGGCCACTGCCGCGTGTACGAATTTGATTTCGAAACTCAAGTACACTCAACTGATGTGGAATTGCTATGTTATCGCTATAGTATACGGCTCTGATGCTTTGCTTATTCTAATTTCTTCCGGTGTTCTTCACTCTTTGCTTATGTATCGTATGTGTATCTGTTAGAAACGCCACACTACTCCCTCCTCAGTAACTTTGTTATGATCAACTTCGTGTGCGAACGACGGAGCGAGGAACGAGCGAACGAGAAGACGTCGGCGCAGGCTAGTGTGCCGGTGCTCTATGTGGAAGTCGTGATCGAGTAGTAGATTATGTATTGTGTGTATACAGATCACGTCGGGTTGTTGTGTTAAGGAAGGATAGTGATGAAGATGGTGATTTGAACATACGATGAAACGAATGAAGCACCACGCTACTGGCCGTGTATACGAATTCGATTTCTAAACTCGAGTACACTCAATTGATGGGGAATTGCTATGGTATCGCTATGGTGTATGTCTCTGATGCTTTGCTTATTCAAATTTCTTTCGGTATTCTTCACTAGTGGCTTGTGTATTGTGTGTGTATCTGTTAGAAACGCCACAGGTTTGCTGCGAGCCGGCTCTTGATTTGCCCATCCCTAGAAGATGATCGGAGTTGCAACCTGCTCCTCTATATGATCTTACGTCAAGGCTATTCTTTTGTCTATGAGGAAGCGGTCTATTTGGTTACGCGTTACGCCGTCGGGTGATATCCATGTGGCTTTATGGATTGTGCTTGAATATCGTGCTTTTCACTACCAGATCTTTTGACGCTACGAACGTAATAATTCGAATTACATTGTCATTTGAAACGTCTTGTAGGCTTTCTTTACCTGTCTTGTTGGTTGGAAGATATCTTCCTTTCTAATTTTCGCATTGCGGTCCCCGAGGAGGATTTTAACATCGAATGATGAGATCCCATCAAATACTTCCTCTATGGTCTCGCAGAACATGCCCTTCGATTCTACGTCCGTAGATTCTGTTGGGGCGTGTACGTTTATAAATGCATAATTGTATCATGGGCCCTGTATTTTTAGCACCGACATTCGGTCATTAATAAATTTCACATCTTTTACATGGGGCGTAATCTTCTTGCTTATGATGAAGCCGGTTCCGAGGTTATGTGTATCGGTACCTCCACATCCCCATGCCAGTGTAAACCCGTTGGTTTCGATTACTTAATGTGGGAGTCGGACTTCCTGAAGCGCGACGATGTCCATGTTATATTGTTTCGCGTTTTCTGAATCCGAAGACTTAGATGGGCCGGACACGTAGCGCGAATGGGTAATTATAGGACCGTGCATAGAATTCTTGACGGTAAACTAATGGGAAAGAGACCGACAGGACGGTCGCGACGGAGATGGGAGGACAATGTTAGATTGGACCTCAAGGAGATCGGAGCTGATGGTCGAACGTTGAAGGAGAGCGCGCGGGATAGGGACCAATGGCGGAGCCGAGTTGGTGAGGTCATGAACTTCCGGGTTCCTACAGGCCAATAAATAATAATACGTTTTCTGAATCGGTGTTTTTTTGATGATTTGTTCCCTTATGGTAGTGTCGGCTCTTCACACCTACGCCTACTGGGTTTCTCGTGAGATTGTTTTTTGTATATTGATTATTAATTTTTGTTCCCACGAGTTTTGGGGTTTCAAACAGTACGCCATATCAGAGCCCCTCTTTGCTATTGTATGGTTTGCTTACTGCTCTGATTCGACCCGTTGTCAGAGAGGCACCGTAATAATACAGCCGGTATACCCCGGGCTGCAAACCATCCAATGGGCACGGTGACGCCTAACACCCCGGATTAGGGGTGGTAGATCTTTGTGTGTTACTCCTCGCTAGCCTGTCTGACATGCGTGGCCCTACTGGAAGCTGGGGTTCAAACTAGACTTGCATTGAAAAAATGTCGTTTAAGTTGCACATTTAGGGTGACTGAACACAAAAAGTTTTCAGAAATTTATTAAATCAAAAGTTTTACATCGAATTTATTGCAATTTTGAAAACATTTGTTCGACACTGAAGAGAAGCTGGCACAAGACTAATGACCTTGCCCGGAAAAAACAAATTATTATGGAAAAATTTAACAAGCCTGAGGACTTGCTAAATAAGGCCAAGACCGGTAGCCGGTTGTAGTGCCGATGATGATGATAAAGAGAAGCTAACGCAATTTTAAATTTATATTTATGTAACATATATATGATCCATTTGCAGTAATTTTTCTTAGATAAAAATAATCAATTTCCAGTGACTTACATGCCCAAACCTCCCATCCACCATCAGACTCTTAGAAATTGGCCGTTTAAAAACTATTTGAGATCCATCCTTGAAAGTTTGCAATGCTACTCTTGAATGTCTAGCCTATCGAAATATGTACGACAAAAGTGTCACATTAATTGTGCTTCTTAATGACTTAAATTTTTTACCATTCTCTTTATTTACTCATTTGTTGGTTTTTTCGATTTCAAATTTACATCTCGGCTGTAATGTGCTTGGCTCAAAGTTGCCCTAAACCCAATACGCCTCACGAAGCCTATTTCTGTTGTTTTTTTAGTATTTGTCGATTTTCATTTTTGGTTAATACTTGAATCTATACTTAATAACAACCTCCAATATAACTTTTCTATTCGCTTTTCTAACAGAAAAAAATACAAAAATTAAAATAAACTGTTATAGGCCTTTACTTTTGTGTTAGTGCCTAAGTTTAAAACCCTCACTGAGTTTTTTAAATTCACCATAAACGATGAAAAGCGTAAGACCAGATTCCCCATAGAGGAGACTCGATAGGGTTATAGGTCTAGAAACCACCTAAATAATAACTGAAACCCGTCACAGCAGCCTGACTAAAGTAGCCATTAAAATTCGCTTGCAAGTGAAATAAATTTAAAGCGATTACCCCCAATGGGTGTTAAATTCCATACCGTTGACTATTGTATCGGGTAGTCACCAGTCATTTCCATATGAGTATTGGGGCCCTCGTCCGATATCAGTACGGTTCGCCAAGGTTGTCGGTGGTAAATAGGTTGAGCGCCCGGTGGTGGTCGGTAACGTACATTCAGCTGTACTGAGGTGCGTGGTGTGTTATCGGTTTTTCCAACGGTTTACGAGTCCAAAATAAAAAAACCAAAAATCAACCAGCTTGCCCCATATATACAATCACCCTCTGTTTTTTTTTTTTTTTGCTACACATCAGGCTGTTTGTTTTCTCCGGTCGTTTTTTTTTTTGGTCTCCCTCTCTCACATATTGATAACAAAAGTAGCCGGGTGGAAGAAGGAGAATGCATGTATACTAAACACCTATCCACCTACGCAATGAAGTCGAGACTGTGGTCGCTGTCAGTAAAGAGACCTATTAATTGTTAGCATTGCCCAAAACGTATATTTCTTCAGTTCGTGGAAAAGGGGGACAAGTGATGATGTATTTGGAATATCACACACAAATGTAATCACTGTTGAAAACCTCACGAAGGGAGGAGAAGGGTGTTAGTTGTTAACAATGGAAGAAATTAAGGTGAGCCTATCCTCGTGTCTCCCTAACCGTCAGACCTCATCTAGAACACGATAGATACAATGGTGTTGTGGCCGCGGCAACAAATATTTGCACATGAACGTCGGTGTTTTTCGTGTCTTATATTTGATTAACAGAAAAACATCAGGCCCCGCCGGTTGGTTATCCGGCAATCATCTGAAAACGCAACATCGTGCCACAATGTCGCCTCGTACTTGTACTATTTTGGCTTCCCTCGTTTTTTTTTTTGTATGATAGGCACATGTTACCTTTAATTTTTATTATTACAACGTCTAGGGGACAATAAAGTCTCCATAAGCGGCAGAGGGAGGGGTGTGTGTATGTATACGGCAAGAAAGGTGCAATGTGTCGCGACCGTTTTGATACCGAAGCCCCCAGGTATGTGGGACACATGCATATTCATTTTTAGTGAATAGATCCAGTGCCCGTATTTGTCATTGTTGTATGTCCGCCTTCCTCGTCTTTATCACGTTATCGTTATCACGGTGAAGCTGGCCCGTTTTTTCCGTTGAACCAAATAATGAACAAATACGACCGGATAGAACATTTGGTCAAATATTACACACACCCACAGAAAATGGGCAAACAAACGTTTTGGGTATTTTTCGTCCGATTGTTTTTTTTCTTTTGTAGATTTTTATTTAACACTAGAAGTCCGAATTAAAATTTGACACAAAAAAAGAAAACGTTGATCCGCTGTGAGATGCAGCTAGAAGAGGTCGGTCAGAAATACGAGACCAAATACCAATCGGCCGGAAACGCCCATTCATCAATGTTTCCTGTTATTTTCGTTTTGTTTTTCTCTTGTTCTATTTCGCTCCCGTTTCCTGTTCTCATAGGCACACGTACGCATTTCCTAGTATCTATGGATTGAATAACAATAACTAATGGGATAAGATGAAGTAGTTGAGAAGCCTGGGTATCTTTAAGCAGTTTTATTAGCTAATTCGAAAGTCAAAGTGTACGGTAAACCAAATGTCTGTCTTGCGGCTTGTCAGGATACCCCGGCATGATGCGGTCGTATTGAGAAAGCAATTACATCGGAACAATATAAATAATAGCTCTACTCCACTTTTGGTATCCATCTAGTCCTTGTGTGTCGATTCGATTGTTTTCCTTGTCCACTTAGTTTCAAACAATTTCGATCGAACAATTTCAGGTCGTTTTCATTTGAGATATAAAATTAACAGCAAATGAAATTTGCTATGACTAAAGGTTCCATCTGTACTACAATACTGTATGGATGTGAAGGATATCAAGGATATCCATGTGAAGCGTTTTGGTATTGCCAATTGGTTTCACTCCCATTTTTATTATAGCCGAGTGAGAGCGATATGCCCATTAATATGGAAATTTGATGGAAAAAATCACCATATAAATCCCCCGCCCATTGCGCACAGCCCACCCAATTTGGTTCAGGGATAAATGTATCCTGTACGTGAAAATGCTCGTATATTCTGGAAGTAGCAATCCTTGCGATATAATCATTAACCGCACTCTCGGTCTGTTAGTCTTTGTATGTATAGTGAAACTGCTTATCCATTCATTTACGCAGGATTGCTATATCCTTAAACGTGCATAAATCTCGTTAAAGTGTTTTTCCGTTCTTCTCTCGGTCCACTTAAGCCCAACAAGGAGAGGCGATTCAGTTAATTTTCTCGACGGAATGGATGTGCTACTCATTAATTGCACAATACTTACGCGCGTCCTATAATACATCCTAGCGCATGGATGACGCAGACAGAATCTAAAAGCCGTGGATAAAATCTGTGTGACAGGATAAAAGAATAATGGTCATAAGTTTCAGCATTTTTCTGATGTCGTATGCGATTCATTGATACATTGTTTTCAGGAGATGGGTGTACACTTAATAAATACAATATGTGTCGTCCAAGTGTCTCAATTGACATGTCACCACTCATATAAGAAAAATCCACAACTAATGGCGTGAAAATTTGCTAGCATTCATAGTTTGAATGTCATCATCTGCTGTGTTCTTATCTAGGGTCAACCCCTTCTATGGTGTGTGCTCGTTCAATGTATAACCAATAGTAACCCTTTACACCCCTTGCAACTGTGGATGTGTCAAAATGTCGATTGACTTAATCAGATTCGAATGGCCAACCCCCGCAAGTCGATACTCAAAAGATTTGCCGATTGTTTGCTTAGAGTTACTCGAGATGAAGTAATTTTTCATGGTTACTCCTGGCAAGCTGTTAAACAAGTGTATTGACTTATGACACATGTGACGGCTGGAAAACAGGGTAAATATAAGGTTTGGGAAGTCGAAGACAAATCGGATCCAGGGATCAATATTCTTTGTGCGGTCATCGTACTCGGGAAACAAGAATAGATGGTCGAAGTTATGAATCGAGCTATTCGACATATTTCGCGGTATTCCAGGAATTTTTTTATTATTGTCAATGTGTCACTCATATTTTTGTCCTACACAAATGAAAGCTACATGCCCCTGAAAAAAGAGTGTATTTTGTACATGAAAATTGTCTTACATTCTTTAAGTAGCAATCTTCATGCAATCCTGTGAGACAGCACTATTAAGTTT
This sequence comes from Microdon myrmicae, assembly GCA_963931805.1. NCBI lineage: Eukaryota > Metazoa > Arthropoda > Insecta > Diptera > Syrphidae > Microdon > Microdon myrmicae. The sequence goes on along the minus strand of OZ007502.1, from coordinate 31,484,963 downwards.
TTATGGAAAAAGGCATTTAAATATACAAACAGTTTTAAAAAGTGGCAAGAGACTGAGTGCCAATCACTCCAAAAATATCGACGTAGTTAAATCTATGGTTGCCATTGTCAATTCAATCCTACTTTATATTTCAACAGGCTCACGCTGCAAAGGATGAGGTACAAAAACCCAATGACAAATGGGCAGTTTTTTTAAATTAATATCATTATTTATGTAATTATTATTGTTTGATTTCCTTTTTATTATTTTTTTTATTTATTTATTTTTATTTATTTATTTTTTTTTATTTATTTTTTTATTTATTTTTTTATTTATTTTTTTTAATTTATTTTTTTATTTATTTTTTTTTTATTTTTATTCTTATTTTTATTTGGCTTTTTTATTAATTTAATTATTTTGACTTCTATTGGAAAATCTGAATTTCTATTGGAAAACCTGTACAAGATTTCTTCCTTTTTACTTAGTGATTAAGCCAATGTTTTGCTTGACTGTATCTTCTCTACCCGGTAGTACCCGATATGTCGCATGATGGATTTTATTTGAAGATGACTATGGTAGAGCGTATGACTATGGTAGAGCGGATGCCCGGAAAAACAAAGTATTATGGAGAATTTAACAAGTCTCGGGTATGAACCGAATACCGGTGGAGAGACTTGCTAAATAAGGCCAAGACCGGATCCCGTTTAAAGTGCCTATGATGATGAAGGGTTACTCCGTCATAAATCCCTAAAGTAAGAAGTATAACACTTAAGCCTCTCCCTCCCTTACTAACGGTCTTATTTAAGAACGTGCTAACATATTAGAAATAACAGACTATATGTAGAACCTTTACATCTAGGCGGGTTATTTAAACCTTCGTTTATAGCGAAACATAATCGTCATAGCGTCAGTTCGAATCACACGATCTTCTTCACTATTATTTCAAACGCTATAAGCCTGCCCGGAAAGCCCTTTGTGGCAGGATGTATGGAAGCAGACAGCGCGGCAGACTTTGTCTGCGATGGAGCGATGGCGTAGACCAGGACGCCCATAGCCTGGGAGTGCCAAACTGGATGGCATCGGCTCGAAATCGGGACCGTTGAAGAGATTTGTTAAATAAGGCCAAGACCGGATCCCGGTTGTAGTGCCGATGATGATGATGATGGTACTAACCGTTTAAAATGAAAACTTGACGTTTGATTACGCTATGTTATTGCCTTTACGTGCCTTTCACAACCATTAATAGTGAAGGCGCTCAGTGAACTTATAAACAAAAAAATAAATTGATCATTGATATGTGATACAATATTTTCATTTGAAAGGCATCTCATTCAATTCAATATCAAAGCGATTTCTACTCTGAAGAATCTGCTCCTCCGTTTACGACACTACAATATTGGGTAACAGATTTTAAACAAGGCTGTACTAGGTACCAACGCCCTAGTGGTCGGTGGAATGAAGTGACCACGCCAGAAATGTCCAATAAAAGACATTTCAAAAAATGCCGTACACCACATATTGGCGGAAAATGTAGCCATGACAAAACTGTGCATAAAATTATTTACAACAGTGATTACTCACAATGGAACAACGTCGTGTGAATACGTCAGTCGAGTATTTACCGAAGTTTCGTAACAGCAAAGACGAATTTTTGCGTCGATTCACCACCATACGAGAAACATGAATCATCGCTTTACACTCGAGATGAAGGAACAATCAAGACAATGCACTGAAAATGGGGGAACAGCTTAAAATGATGTCAAAGACAGTCGGATTTGCAGGCAAGTTATGGCGGTTCTCTGTGTGTACCACCAAGACGAGCTTAAAGTCCGAAAGTCATTTAATATATTAATACGACTAAGTTAAGTGGTCACGAATTAAGAATGTTCCCGCCACGATAAGCATGACTGGCGTTTTCGAGTGAACAAATCCCATTGAGTCATTCTTTACCACAAACAACAACAATAACCGACGCCACTGAAATTTCTAGAGAATTATGCTTTGGAGTAGCTTTGCTGTTATGTTTTAACTCTCGTGAAATTACGGTACAACACTCTCGTGAAATGACGGTACAACACATTCTTATTTGAATCGACCGCGGTGGTGTGTTGTGACCGGGGACTCCGGACAACTTCATGGAAAGTGTACTGTAAGTACTCACCGCTCTTTTCGTTATTATCTGCTTTTACTACTGCTGCTACTGCTGTTGCTGCTGCTGCTGCTGCTGCTGTACGGTAGGCTTTTGCCCTAAAGCTGCCAATGTTTCGAGGGTAGGCCCCTAAAATTATTTGTTTTGTTGATGAATTTGTAGGGACTCGGGACAACCCCATGGAAAGTGTATTATAGGTACTCACCGCTGTTTCCGTTATTATCTGCTTTTCCTACTGCTGCTACTGTTGCTGCTGCTGTACGGTAGGCTTTTGCTCTGAAGCTGCCAGTGCTTCGAGGATAGGTCCCTAAAATTATTTCTTTTGTTGATGAAATTGTACGCGGGTGAAACAAATATAAACGGTAATTTCTTTTTATACATTTATTGAATAATGTTACGCACTAACTATACTATAAACATTTTTCAATATAGTCTCCTACGTGATCTACACACTTTTGCCACCGATTTGGAAGGTTTAATATCCTTTGTTCGTAGAAAGATTTAGGGCGAGTTGTTCGTCAATTGCGCACGTCCTTTTCGACTTCTTACGTGCTTACTTTCAACTTTTTTCCTTCAAGGGTGCCAACAATAGTCATAGACAAGTGTGGGCTATGGGGGAGGGGAGGGGGGGGGGGGGGGTGTTCGCGGGTTTCCCAGCTCATTTCTTGCAATGTATCCCTTATCGAGCACGCATGTGACGCCTGACATTGTCGTAAAGAGATGTTGTATTAAGCTATATGCTTAGTGAAATGGTTGGAAAAAATCCTTGAGCATCATTCGGAGCTGGGCTAATGGACCCGGTCGAGAAAAAAAATAGCATCTCAGAGCACTGACAGCGCCTATATGTTTGCCTTTCATGGGAGAAATAAAATAATAAAGAAGAATGAAATCTCGAATGGGCATACCCCATCCTTTGTTTCGATATGCGGCTTTTTCCATAGCTGATACCTACTTCCGAAGAGATTTCTCCGATAGTTAGGCGGCGATCACTTTCAATAAGCTCTCGAATGGCACAGATCCTGTCATCTGTATGACTTGTCCTTGGCGTCGATCATGGCTTCTCCAATCTATTTTTGCTGATCCTCCTTCTCTAGATTTTTTTTCCAGACTTGGTTCTCCAATCTCCGGTCTGCAGCCTTTCTTCTTCAACCGTTGATTCCGGATCGCTGTCCTCTGAATTTTATGTCAAAATTCTCTCTTATTTAATCGTTAGTTCTCTAGTTTTCATTCACCATAATTCATACCTCGGAGTGCGTTTTCCACTCTTTGTTTTTCAATCCTCGCTCTCCAGTCTTCGTTCTCGGGTTTTCGGTTTTAAATCTTCTTTCTTCAATCTTCGTTCGCCAATCTTAGTTCTTCAATTTTCGTTTTTCAATCTTCGTTCTTCAATTTTCGTTTTTAATCTTAATTTTTGAGTCCTAATTTTTCAATCTCCGCTCTCTAGTCTTCGATTTACGATTTTCGCTCACCAGTCCTTGTTCTCCCATCTTCGTTTTCCAATCCTCGCTCTCCAGTCTTCGTTCTCGAGTTTTCGGTTTTAAATCTTCTTTCTTGAATCTTCGTTCTTCAATCTTAGTTCTTAAATTTTCGTTTTTCAGTCTTAATTTTTCAATCTTCGCCTACAGCCTTCGTTCTCGAATCTACGGTTTTAAATCTTTGTTCTTCAATTTTCGTTTTTCAATCTTCTCTCACCAGTCTTCGTTCTCGAATTTTCGGTTTTAGATGTTCGTTCTTCAATTTTCATTCTTCAATTTGCGTTCTTCAATTTGCCTTCTTCAATTTTCGTTTTTCAATCTCTGTTTTACGATTTTCGCTCACCAGTCCTTGTTCTCCCATCTTCGTTTTTCAATCTTCGGTCTCCAGTCTTCGTTCTCGAGTTTTCGGTTTTAAATCTTCTTTCTCCAATCTTGGTCCGTCAATCTTCGTTCTTCAATTTTCGTTCTTCAATTTTCGTTTTTCAATCTTCGTTTCCCAATTTTGGCTCTCCAGTCATCATTGTCCAATCTTATTTTTTCAATCTTCGCTCTCCAGACTTCGTTCTCAAATTTTCGGGTTTAAATCTTCGTTCTTCAATTCTCGTTTTTCAATCTTCGTTTTACGATTTTCGCTCAGCAGTCTTTGTTCTCCCATCTTCGTTTTTCAATCTTCGCTCTCCAGTCTTCGTTCTCGAATTTTCGGTTTTTAATCTTCGTTCTCCAATCTTCGTTTTCCAATCTTAGTTCTTCGTTTTTCATTTTTCTTTTTTCTGCAGCTCCCTTTTTTTCGTGTCCCTTCTTTAATTTTTCTTTCCCTTGGAAAGATCTTCTTCCGTTAATCTCTTCCAGTCTCTGTACTGCAGTTTTCGTTCTTCCTTCTTTGTTCTAGAATCTTTACCATACAGCCTTTCTTACAATATTTTTGTACTCCAATTACTGTTTTCCAGTCAAATTAATTTTTTCAATCTTCGTTTCGTGTTTTTCTTTTGCCATTATCTTTTCTTCTCCAGATGTCATTCTACAATATTTGTTCTACAGTTTCCGTTCCCTAGTCTTCGTTTTCTATTACCGGAACGGAGTGAGTTACTAGATGGGTATCTCTCGATAGATTGAAAGTGAGGAAAATATTTAAAATGAATGTTAGAAACTCACACCACATTTTCGGCGGTTTTAGGTGGTTACTGCCAACACAAACTTAACTCATAGAACATATTGTATTTTATTTTTTTATTTTCAAAAGACGGGAAAACAACTTGTACAAGCTTTTACATTGATTCAAATAATAACTAAATTTCACTTAACTCCACACAAACGACAAACAAAAGCCTCTACCGCACTTGAGTGGCCGAAGCCAACAAACCAACACTTATCATCATCATCATCGGCACTACAACCTGGAACCGGTCTTGGCCTTATTTAGCAAGTCCTGAGGCTTGTTAAATTTTCCATAATGATTTGTTTTTTCCGGACAAGGTCATTTGTCTTGCGCCAGAGGCTCCCCGACGGGGAATCGAACCCCGGTCTCCCGCGTGACAGGCGGGTATACTAACCAGTATACTATTGAGGAGCTAACCAACACTTATAGAACGGCAAAAAAAAAACCGACGCCATCGAATTTCCTAGGAAATTCAAAACAAGTGGCATGACTCATTGTTTTCTCTCACTTTCCCGATTTACTTATGAATAGTCGTAAACTGTCGAGCGACTCCGAGTTCAGAGTTAACTCTGAAACTTTACGGTGGTATGCATTATCGGTTAAAATTTTTTAAGTTTAAAAGCGGCAGAATCTAAAGCCGTCACAGATTCCCTTGCCTTTTTTGAGCACTAATTAATCACAGAGCTCTGAAGTTCATGACTTCAGTGACTTAGATATGTCATAACTCTCTATTGCGGCCAGCCTTAATGTCTTCATCACCTATTGATCCTAGCTAGGAACGACCTGTTTTATCATTTCCACTATGCGTGGGTTATCCTATTCCCGCGACTAAGAGGTTTATATCAATAGCAGTACGCTTTACTTTTACCCCTTCAAACTAATTTTATGAACCATGTTATATTTTCCTCCTGAACAATCTTTTAATAAAGTTCATCCAGTTTTATTTGTCAATCTGTTTTACTTTCCACGAAAATGTATCTAGTCTAAAATATATCCCACACACTTGAATACTTTCAGGCACCTCCTCCCTAAGTACTCACAATCCCCATTTATTCTACACAATCATAAAGAAATAGACCTATTGCCTACAAACACAATTTGTAGACCTCCTATTTATCGTATCCTTTTTGAATACATATCACTATGTCCACCAATCAATAGCCAACATATGCATTCCGTTACTGATGTGTATCCCTTGAGCAGGCAGTATTCGTTGACCAATGGTCAACCCTTACTCCCTGCCTTCGTACACGCACACTCTCTCGGTGGCACCCGAAAAACTGGTTTCTCGTCTTGCTTATCCCAAAATTCCATTGGCCATTGTGTGCTGTGTCTGACTTTTGGGTAACTGCCCACCAAATAAATTGACTGAAGTCTGTTTTCAACTGAGGGAGTTTTTAATCGAAGCCGACCACGCAACTGGTAATTTTATTGATATCTTTAAATGGTCCTGACATATGAACCAGACAGGATATAAAAAAAAAACATCTAAAAAATGTGTTAGGAATACATGAATCCAGAGAGAAGGGTGAAAATTGAGACGGGAAGGGAGTTGAATACCAATCAATCAGGACGTAACTATAGTATCAGTGGCAGTGACCCATATCGCCCCCAAACCACATCGCATCATTCAAAGGACGAAAATTCACAGTCACACAATAATGAAGTCGAATCCTATCATCATCCCCTCGGGTCATTGAATTATTTACAGGGTTGACTCGAGTCCAAACGTCGATAATATGACATGGTCGTTAGATAATTGACACACAGAGATATCCGAGACGCGTTAGAATGTGTTTTTTATGAATTATCTTGTGTCCTGAAAACAAGTAAAAAAAATCCGAATAGAGGATATCAACGTAGGGTGACCATCTAATCAAATTTATTGCTTGTTAGTTAGTCACGGGTTCCAGCTGCCTTTTCTTGTTTCATACATCTTCGACAAATTGGGAAACTTTTCGGGAGGAAATAAATAAATAAACCGGAAATAACGCCCGAGGGTGAGAAAACCACACAATCACGCATGGAGATACACTAACGCCATATCACAGACCCAAAGATAAAAGATACAATAGTTGTATTACGTGTGTGGTCTATCCTTCTGTTTATGTGTACACTGCATCTTGGTCACAAAACAAACACATATGCTCTGACACCTTGGTCCTTTTGCCCGGTCACAGACGAATATGTCATCCGAACCGTAAGGTGGCCTGAGGTGACGCACAAGTTATACATCACGGACCAACAATTTGCGTAACACCCTGTTCGGATGTGTTTGTGTGTATTTGCTGTTAATAGATTCGCACTTTGTGGCAACAAAATCCAATGTGCACAACATATCCTACGGCGACAGGACAGTTTTCACCAGCATCAGCGTAACATATTATTTTTCGTGGTATCAATGCCAGTCAGCAAGGACCCCTTCCCGAACTATTTGAATATGGATTTTGGAAAAAAAAACCGAAACCCTTTTTCATGTCGGACAATCGAACAGCAAACAAATTCAATAGACAAAGTGACCAAGGATACGTCGAAGGGAGGGGAGTTAACGCTGCTTCTCCTTACCTATACCACTTGATGAATGTTTTTACAATTAAAATTTCAAAGGACTCCCTGCGCCTTGCCCAGGGGCTTTGTTTCACCTGAAGCGGAGGTGATGAATGCGAACCACATACACAGAAGAGTATTTTTCATTATGCAAGGACTTCCGAAAATCGTTGCTTTGAAGCGTAAAAATTTACCGCGCGCATTTCATAATTGCAACCCCTCGGTGGTTCAGAGGTTTAATTTTGGCGAAAAATCATTAAATTAACGACCAACGGATTTACCAGGATTAGGTCTGTGTGGCCTCGGACAAAGAAAGGAATTTGCATATGGGGTGGACGGACATATGTTGCCAGGCGAATAGAGCTACCAACATCCCGTCCCATTTATCCCTGATGTTTGTTGACATTGTATCGACAGTAAAACCACTGGTATCAACCGGCATCCCCCCGAAATGTGTTCACATCCTGTGTCGTTAGCTTAATTACGTCCCAATATTCAGAGCAAAACGATCCACTTACAGATTTATTATAACTAGATAGTGGTGTTCGTTCCGCGACTAATTTTTCTTGTCTCCGATGAATTCGGAATTTATGATTGGATTGGCGTCGCTAGTTAGCCCAAGAAACGTCCTATCAATTCATTGTAATAAACGGTAAAAGTATTGATATCTACCGAAGTTACCGATTAGTAAATTTCAAGGGAGAACAGAGATGACTGGAGGGAATGTAGGTGGAAGAATGGAAGGGGTGGTGGGGTAATGGGGTGGCAGAACTGGCCAACTTATACGAATTAAGATAAAATTTATTGAACAATTTATTTTTGTATGCGAAAGATATGGCGACGCCGGGGTATCTATTTAATCAAGTCAAACAAGCAGCCAAAATGGCTCCTTGAATTCACACTTTCCTGGAGTTTGGTCCTTCTTTTGTATAAGTTATCCTGCCTATCAATTCTACAGTCGTTGGTAGATTTATTTATATGTTTTTTCCTCTTTCCACTTCTCTTTTCCTTCCTAAATGGAATCGTATGTATAAAGTATCGGCCATAAAGCAGATTTGTACATCTGTGACGGGTTATAAATAATCTCCTAAACTATATGACTACCATATTCAGGGTTTTATTATCCAGTAGTATGTAACATTTTTGGCAATGTAATTAAAACATTGATGGCAATCGAAAGTAAAGATGAAGTGTGGTTTTCTGAATTGTTTTTATAAACTTGGCATATTTTTAGTAGATCGGCGCAAGGCTAATAACCTTGCCCGTAAAAATAAATTATTATGGAAAATTTAACAAGCCTCGACACTTGCTAAATAAGGCCAAGACCGGATCCCGGTTGTAGTGCCGATGATGATGATGATATTTTTAGTAGCCAAGGGCACAGTGTAATAGAACACATCAGTATCGGTACAAAGCCATAGTACAAAGCAATAGAGTTGTGGTTATGATACATATATAGTAGAGTACTTTGAAAATATCACGACCTTAATTGGGGAAGTCTGGTCCAGCCGAAGTTTTTTGTTTTCCAGTGCATTTTCTTCATCAATAACATTTATTTTCATTTCCAAAAATATTGTTTTCATGTAAAAGTACATTTGAACAAAAAAAAATAAAACAATATTGATTTTTTTATTTGAAAAGTATACTCATGCATACTCTGCACCGGATGTTGAAAATATTCATAAGTTAATAGCCTGTACTTTCTGTGCCCGAAAAAGGGAACATGGCAAAACTTTTAGATCGGAATTTGACAAGAAATTTGAGGATGGGAAAAAATGTCTCGCCATGTGAAAACAGCGCCGTCTGCCAATATTTTGCTATTGGTAAGCAGCATGACGTATGATGGTGGTTTCTAGAAAATCTGTATGTAGGATTTAAGGGCGCCGATGGGGGGGGGGGGGGGGGGGGGGGGGGTGTTAATTATGTAAAAATCACCTTCCAGATTAAAATTTACTGAATACAGATTCGAGAAAACATTTGAATTCATAAGCTAAACATAATTTGAATAACGTCTTCAAATATAACTTTTCGTTCAAGTCGACCTTAGCTGTTGCGACGTTGACGAACTTGTGACGGTTCTGCCAAACCCCACGGCCCACTTACCTGAAAAACCCCCCATAACTTCATCTCAATCTGCATAAGTTTTGATCAAATTTAAAACTAAAAGTCCCTGTTAAATCCTTACCTTTCATGCATCTCTTCGCATACAAATTCCCTATAAGAATTCTTTCCTAACTAATCATGAATCCCTAAACCACCCGGCACTCTGGTATGCCAAGCAATTCCGTTGTCCATGTGCACACCGCATGTCCCTGGCAATTCCACGGCCTCGGCAGCCTTTTATTCAAGGCACAAAAGCAAACACTAGCGTCTAGTGTCATAAACTGAATTCCTTCGCATGTAAACATGCACACAAATTCGATCCCTTTTCGTTCAGCAAGATGCGGTACACGACCAAACATCGTATACCTAAATTGCTTTAGCATCAGCAGCATAATAGCAACACGGCTATTTACCCGGCTGCAATAGATTCACCCATGATTTCTTTTCCACCAAACAAACAATCAAAACTTCGTGCTTAGCCACCAAACGAATTATCCAGCATATACAAATGCAAGCAAATTCGTTTTGGCCACCGACCCAAGATACGACATACAATTTTCATTGTATAAAGTATCGCAGCCATTAGCACTATTCGTATATTTACACAGGGGCATCACTCATCTAAGGCTTTTATGATGCCCTCGTCTCATCTTTTCTTTTACCACATTTCTTCGATGCATCGTCGTCTATTTATTTAGACGAGATGCACTTCATAGACAACGATCTTCTCGATCCCTTTGTCCTTGCCGCCTGCCTGCTTTGTTTTGCCATTGCCTCAGCGCATGAGTAAACAACACTGATCTAAACGATCACACGCATACCACCATGATCTTCATTACGAGATCTGGTTTTCTATTCCACCAAGAGAGACTTTAGGTTTCTCTGGTGGTAAGTAAAAACATATCCTTAGTGGAGAGGATATCTACCACCACACCACAAATTCACCCCATTAGCGAGTCGGCTCTGCACGAGCCGTTTATCGCTGAGTCCTTTACCATCAGCCGACAGACCCGGTCGACCTGCCTCCTACTCTCCGTCGCGCAGCGGAGAAGCGTAGATACACCGAATTCGTGTCGAGAAAGAAGTGTTTCATCTTGTATAAAATTTATAAAAATCAGTTTAATATTAATAATAAGTTTTAAGTAAAGTAATAAAAAGGCGGTGATCACCAATTAAATCTGTGTATGTTACTTGTGGTTGGGCTCCTCGATAGTATAGTGGTTAGTATAACCGCCTGCCACGCGGGAGACCGGGGTTCGATTCCCCGTCGGGGAGCCTCTGGCGCAAGACTAATGACCTTGCCCGGAAAAAACAAATCATTATGGAAAATTTAACAAGCCTCAGGACTTGCTAAATGAGGCCAAGACCGGTTCCCGGTTGTAGTGCCGATGATGATGATGATGTTACTTGTGGTTATTCCTCTTCCTGGTGATCGTTCGTTTGCAGGCAGCGGAACAATCGTGAGTGGCATTGGAATGCTAGCGGCAAGTGGGTGGATAGTAGAACACTCGCCCATGCTGGCGTCGCGACTATCTACCCCACAAACTAATCGTACTTTTACAAGTTTTAGACAATTACCGCTGATTTGTAGTCATAAAAAAAAACCTAGTTTACCAAATATTTTTTAAGTTTTCGACTTAAATCTAGCTGGATCTTACATACTACGTTAATCATACTAATCCAATCTACCTTAGTCATTAAAAACGTCGTGTTCTTTTCTGTTTTTAACTGAGACTTACGTACTAAAGTAATTGCACTAACCTAATTTGCCCTTGTCATTAAAGAACGTTGTCTTTTTTATGTTTTTGATTTAAATCTAACCCCTAGTTATATACCAACTTAATCTCACTCATTTAATCTAACTTAGATATTTAAAAACGTCCTGAAATTTTAATTTGTTGTCTTTCTCTTAATTTATCCCTACATGAGATGTTATGCCATTAGTTTATAATAGCTTGAAGTGATTTTATGTATTTACAATATTTCAAAAATGTTTTTGAAAACCACTAATGGCTAAAATTATACCTCATTCGATATCATTGTTTTTTTTTCTAGCAGATTCGGATTCTTCCGACACGGACCCGGCTGTTCAGGACATCCTAACCTGTGGATCGTGTCAGAAAGCCTTCACATTATCGGATATTGTCAGATTCATTCAACATAAGGTCTTACAGTGTAACAAAGAAAACTACGGCCAGTGTTTAACACAAGGTTTGACCGATTTCTCATTCCACCCCATCTCCGTAAATCCCTAAATGTGTGTTTTTGTTTTTTCCCTAACTTATTTTATATAATAAAGGTCCCGCGACAGACAGAGATACAGACGATGGACGACCACTTGGTTTAGTTAATCGCCGGCCATCCATATCAGCTCCGATTACAAATCGGAAACCATCAGGAACCAGAATCCATACACCTCCACCTAGTCCAGCTGACTTATTAGCAGATGGAGCATCTAGCACACCTAAGCGACTTGTTGATGGTAAGACGCCATGACTGTGTACACCTCAAGCCTAATAATCATACGTCATTGGTATTTTTGACTTATCGTTATACAGAAAACGACAACACAACACCAAAAGGTAGTGACTGTTCAACAACAAGCCGAATAACCGAAAACAATTCACAACCTGAAAATCATACAGACAAGACATCACTGGATTCAGATAGTGAAAAACTCAACAATGTCCTGGATATTAAACAAGAAGCAATCGAATGCTTGACACCAAATCAAGAGGAGGAAAGTTCCACACAGCCACCACCACCGCCCACACTAGGATTAGCAGATACATCTTGTGATGGTGATCCGCCCAGGAAAAGGCCAAAAATCGAAGTCGTCGACGCCGAATCAAACACCCTAAATAGTGGTAAGTAATCACAAAAATGTCCTTATTCAGTTTTTAAAATGTTCCCGTCATTGAGATGTCCTTATCGTCTCTCTCTTACTCTCGATGGATTGTGGTATGCTTTCGAAAAATGGTCTCATTGAAAATTCTCTATCAAGTGCGCCGCTTTATGTAGGCAAAAATGTTTTTGATGTCTTGGACACAAAGCCAGCACCGCTGCGCCTCTCAAACAAACTTGATCACCCCTTTTGGTAGCAGCATGCCGCATCATCTGTATCACAAAGATACACAGATAGTTATATATTCAGGGTTCTGGGTTTCTGCTCATTTGTAGATACGATGACACACAGGTCGAGTGGCATTGATGACTTTTTTGACCATTCACTTAACCTCTTTGATACGAGTGTACCGAGTAAGAAAAAAAAGGCAATACTAGAGCGACGGAACAAGAGCAACCTCTGACATCAAAAGTCTAATGGACATGATGATGCTGGCTAGATAGCTGGCGAAAATGAAATGTTAACCAATGTCCTTTGACATCCCGACGTCACAGGGAATGAAAAAACAAAGAAATAGAAAAACAAAAACAACCGGAAACATTCAGAAGGGAAAGCAACACCATCAACAACAGCAACCACACAAAATCAAAAAGGAATCTATGCACAGGAATTTGTAGCCGTTAGTTGATTCATAACGGCTAAACAGAAAAAAAGCAGCAATAACACGAACAGTTAAAAAGGAGAGAAAAATTCATATTTCATAGAAATAAGGATACTTTACCTTTTCCATTTGTTTAACTTGATGGACTCTCACTCCTGCGAAGTCCGTTCAACATCAAACAAGGGATGCATTTCATGTACGTATAACCGGAAGGGCAACTCGTTGACCACACTGCCCGCTTGTGTGTCCTTTTCCTTTTGTTGGACAATGGATAAATTATTCAGGATGTTTTCAAAATACTTGTCAATATGACGACGACAACGACAACAACATCACTGAAACTGACCTTTTGTGTAAATTTTGCGCAAATTGTTCGCGTGCCACGTCGGAACAAAAGATCCTGACGAAAATCTCTTCACGTCAGGCAAGGGTTAAGCGACTTGTATACGGTTTGACATCCTTTCGCCCTCGTCGTTAAAAAAACGAACAAGGAAACATAATAATAATAAACCCTAACTGGAAAAAAAGACCTAATAATTCATGCGCCCACCTGGAAGTGAATAAGGAGCTGAAGAACCGGTTCTTGGTCTTGATTGCACAATACAATACAGCTAGCTTGCATGCATTTGAACCCTTTATGGGGATTAAGGACACGATGTTAAGGCGATTATCACAGTTTCACCTTTTCACCAAAGAAATATCCCCCTGATTCTTCTCCGCCCCCCCACTTTCTCCTCCATCATTCTACATCACCATCTGTGAAATCAATTCAATGATTACCACACTTATAGCAAGCTATCAAGCTGAGGATAATGATCCTGACAAAAAACCAACAAAAAAAAAGGTATCTGGGCAAAAAAAAAAACCTGAAGAGGAACCATCCGATATAGGGATGAGATTGAAGTCGTTAAGTATCCATGGCCATCTAACCCTAAAACGTCATCATTTCAGGCATCAATGTGCATTCCATAAAAGAAAGGAAAGGACAACGCGCAAAAAGGCCGGCAAATGCCAGTGAACACGTCACCATTGCTATAAATTACCTCTGCATGGTTGACCTTCAATGCGATTGTGCTTAAGAGCGCGTGCATGTGTATAAGGAAAGCAGATCCTTTGACAATAGCAACAGAACGCTGTACAACAAACTAGGCAAAGTTTTTATTCTTGTTTTGAATTTCGCTTTTAATTTCTGACTTGGCGCATAGAATGTCCTGTGGACGAGGCACTACATACACACACTCTTTTTCCGCCGCGCTGAAGTTCATCTTCTGCCTACGATTGCTGGGTGTAAGTAAACGGAGATTCCGTTATACGTAATGTCCTTTTATCATTTGCATACAACACTAGCCTGTCCTGTATTTCAGTGCTTATTTTTTTTTTTAGCTTGTTTGTCCTTTTTTCATTTATTTTTGCTACAGAGTTCAAATTTATTAAAATTACTCGGCACACAGTTGATGACGTAAAGATAAAGGTGGAGGAAGTACTAGATAAAGTGCTGTTCTGTGGTTGCCAGTGAGATACCGTGAAAGCACGGACAGGACAACAAAAAACGCCATTCACCACATGAATTTATCCTTTATCATTTGTGTTGAAATCCTGTTCACTTGATACGTGCACATGACAACCCATTCGAAATTAGCAAAACATTAAAATTGACATCCGCTGGTTTGTTGTTCGGTTTCCTGTTCTTATTTCATCCTGAATATAACATTTGGATTGTTTCCCCTGAAGTTACTTTTTTTCTTGTTTTTCCTTTTACGTCTCGATGGTGTTTGACCCCACTGCCTTTCTCTTTTTACTCGCAATGGTTTTAACGGTATATTCACGGTGTACATTTTTAATTAGACTAATGCACTGCCATTTTCATTGGCATTTCACACTTATCCTACGTATGATACCAATTAGCGACATCACAGTTACATGTGTGAAAGGATAATTGCTTTAGTTCGTTTTTTGTTGCTTTTTTTCAAATTTCACTTTATATCATTGTGGGCACATGTCGAGACAAAAAGAAACCCTTGTTTTTCGGAGAATTCCAAAGGAAAGATTTTAAAGATGGATGAAATCCTATATTTATCATTTCAGCCAATTAAGGCTCGAATCGCGCCACTCATTGCACCCGTAGATTTTCATGGCAGACATTAAGGATTTTCTGCCTTCAATCAACAAAGCAGGACTTTATAAAAAACAAACTAGAAATAGAGGTATTCAGCCTAAAAAGTTGCTGCGTATTTTTTGTGTTTAAATAAAAAATGTGACCTCAGGTTTATCCTAACGGTATTCAATTAAATAAAGGGCCTTTTGTCGTACCCTACTTTGGCCTATTTAGGGGAGCATCATCAAGACCTTTTCTTTTTATGAAAACTCCGTCTTAGAGGTTATAGGTATGTGATTAAATAGAAGTGTCAGTCGCGTTTATCAGTGCCTAAAATATTGACGCCAACTTTATAGATATTAGTTAAAGCAGATACAAGAGCAGGAAGAGAACTTCTACGGAAATTGAGAACCTGAATTTCAGATTACTGAAAAACTATATCATCATCATCATCATCATCGCCACTACAACCGGGATCCGGTCTTGGTCTTATTTACCAAATCTCGCCACCGGTCCCGGTTTCGACCCGATGTCATCCAGTTTGGCACTCCCAGGCTCTGGGCATCCTGGTCTACGCCAGCCCTCCATTGCAGACAAGGTCTGTCTCGTTCCATACATCCTGCCACAAAGGACTTTCCGGGCAGGCTCTTTTTCGGTCATTCGAGCTAGGTGTCCCGCCCACTGGAGTCTACCGATCTTGATTTTTTTACAACTTTTTTTTTGAAAATGCGTCCTTTCGAAAAAAGCAAGACTTAGAATTAATGAAACCTTGTACACCAATCAACAGTATATACACAGTACAATCCTGCAGTTTTTTTTTTTTTTTTTTATATTAGACCTCTCGGGAGAGGCGAACCTATAGCGCCGAGTGGGCGCCCCGAGATGCCACCAAATAACTGTTGCAGTTCTTTTTGAACAGTTGCAGGTTGTAACGCTCCGGGAACACTCGCGTGGGAAGGGAGTTCCACAGCTTCCCCGCTCTGTAATGGAACGAGTTCTGATACTGAGATGTTTCCGCCGTCGGGAGATGAACCACAAACGGGTGCGATCCGTCAGATTATCTTGTGGAGCGCATATAAGCCGAATTGCGTACAATACCACGAATCTCCGAAGAACAGCACGCGTGATAATATCTGTAAAACAGACAGAGGTCGGCTACGCGCCTTCGATGTGATAGCGACTGTAGTCCCGATGTCAGCGCAGAGTTCCCGATCCGGTGGCTCGCTCGTCTCTGTATGCTCTCAAGTAGGTCGAGGGTATGTTTAGAAGCCGAGCTCCAAACATAAGAGCAATATTCGAGCGCAGGTCTAATTTGGGATTTATATAGGAGAAGAAGTTGGGCCGGAGTAAAATATTTCTTGCCTCTAAAAAGATAACTCAGTTTTCCTGAGGCTGACCTGGCGATACTCACGTGTTTGTGCCATGATACATTCCCACAGACCGTGACGTCGAGCAATTTCAAGCTTTCCCCAGCCTCGAGGGCCCAGCCATTCATCATCAGCTGTGGAACCGATGATCCACTTTTCTTTGAGAATGTTGTATAATGTGTCTTCGTTGCGTTGAAGTCGACAAGATTGGTACTTCCCCACTGCAGGACCCTATCTAGATCCCGATTTAGAGAGTCAGTCTGTCTACATCTCAGCTGATGCGACGCAGATGCACCAATCGGCCGAACACTCGAAAAGGAGCAAACAAGCGTACTATCATCCGCAAAACTGAACACTTTGTTATCCGTGGTCTCCAACAAATCATTTATGTAAAGCAAGAACAAGGTTGGGGCCAAAATGGAACCTTGGGGCACCCCCGAATTAACAGGATACAGATCCGAACAGTCGCCGTCCACAACAACCCGGATCGATCGATTCTCGAGGAAGCTCCTCGTCCAGTCGAAAAGCTGCTGGGAAAGCCCATATGAACGAAGTTTGTTCAGCAATACCCCGTGCCAGACGCAGTCAAAGGCCTTGGAGATATCCAATGCGACCGCCCTTGACTCACCATACCGTTCAATCGCAGATGTCCATATATCAGTTATAAGTGTCAAAAGGTCTCCTGTGGACCGCCTGGCACGGAATCCGTATTGACGATCATTCAGAAGTCCGTTGCACTACAAATACTTAACCAACTCTGTATTGATGACTTTTTCCATTACCTTAGATAAAATAGACAGTAATGCTATCGGACGGTGATTTTGTGGGAGACACTTTTTTCCCGTCTTTGAGATTGGCTGAACTCGAGCGATTTTCCAGCAGGCAGGAAAGGTCCTCCGTGCATAAGATAAGCGGAAGAGTCTGCCAAGAACCGGCGTTAGTTCTGGAGCACAGTTCTTAAGGACTATTGCTGGTATTCCGTCCGGGCCGGTTGCCTTCCTACAATCCAGTTCACGTAGAATGCGTTGAATAGTGCGCGGACGAAATCTCACATGCCGCATGGAAGACCGTACCGGCGAGATCACAGGTGGCTCCAAAAGACCGGGATCGAGGTTTGAATTCGCGGAAAAAGGAATTCGCGAACACACTAGCTTTATCCTTTGGATTCGTGACTAACGTCCCGCTGTCTGTCACCAACGGATGGAAAGAGGAGGATGCGAAGTTACCGCTGACAGCTTTTGCCATTGACCAGAAGGAGCGCGAACCAGTTGGGCACTGAAGGAGGTTATTGATCACCCTGTCGTTGTGAGCCTTCTTCGCGGTATCAATTGCCTGGTTGCACGTGTTTCTGATTCTAACAAAATTCGTTCTGTTAACATCGGTGGGATTGGAGCGCCATTGCTTAAAAGCTCTATTTTTGGCCGCTGTAATCAGCTCGCATTTTTTGTCAAACCAAGGTTTATCAGGTGAACTTCGTTTGATGGAATGTGGAATATACATCTCCATCCCCAGAAGAATAATCTCTGATATCGAATCTGCGCAAGCGTTAACATCGGAGTTTCCGAAGCACACCTCGGACCATGGAAAGGATGCGAAGAAATCTCGCAAATCGTCCCAGTTAGCAGTCCCATACTTCCATACATGACGAAGCTGTCTAGGCCGGTTTTTCGCTTGATATGCAAGTGCTTGTGCGACAGATACCAAACAGTGTAAAATACTCGGTTCGGATGTAAAAACGGATCCCTCGGGCATCCAGCACTCGCGTTGGCTCCCCCACGAGTTGAGTCAAGTTGTGGCTAACAGCAAACATCTTCGCCAACCGCCCAGCCTCGTCGGTTCTGTTAGAATGTAGCAATCAGCCGGAATTGTGCACATTAAAATCGCCAAGGACAACAATTTCAGAAGCTGGGTGGTTGATCTGTATCCAGTCGACAGTATGTGAAAGATGTTCGAAAAAGGTCGCCGGTCAACCGTCATTCGGGGAGCTGTAAAGACAACAAAGAAATTTAACAGAATTCCTCAGCACGACCCTCAACCATATGATGTCCATATTTTTGGGTTCCAACGCCTCCATCCTCTGGCAAGCCATATCCGACCGCGCGAAGACGCAGACTTCGCCCTTAAAACGGAATCTCGAATGTAAGTCGTATCCTGAGCAACGAAGATATGTCGAATCAGTTGACGAATCGACCTGGGTCTCAATTAGGGCAAGTATATCAGGTTTCGTGGTTTGCAAATATTGGTGGACGGCGTTTACGTTCGTATCGATGTCCCTTGATGTTGACTGGTGTAAAATGGCTAAAACAATTTTGCTATAAAATTACATATTCATTGCATACAATAAATTCCCAACCCATTATTCTTTTAAAGATAAAAACTATACTGAAAATCCGTTGCTGGAAAATGTCATCTCAACCTGATTTCGTTACTAAAAGTTTCCAATGAATTTGTAGACTTACAAATATTATCACGATCACACTCTCCCGAAATACATTTGCTATAAAAATGTATCACTAAACATTTGATTGTGCAAAAGATAATATTATAGCTCTCCTTAATACAAACGGCATAACAATATATGAAACAAAATATGTTGCTTGAATTCCAGAGAATTATAGGGATTATAGCAAAGTCCGAGGTAAACGCTTATTTTTAGAGGACTCATTAGACTTTCACGTTCCCTTAATAAGTTCGAAACTACCAATCGAAATCCTTGTTGGAGCAGGTTTATCTCGCTTAACACTGATATTACAATCACCTTCCAGCTCATAAACATATATACAGAATGGTTTGAATATGTCTGCTTGTTTTTAAATTCCCACATTGACGTACATAATTCGAATTCAAAACATCTACCAGTGCAACAGGAGTCAATCTCTCTGTGTGAAGCTTTCTGTAATTGTTACAATCGAAGATGCCTACCGCATTGTCCTCGGGTATTCATTACCTCCCACCAGCCGTTGTCGATGACAACAAAGACGATTATGAGAATGTGGAACTCACTCAGGCATGTAGTTGCGGTCCCCATAAGGGATAGGCGTTGTGAAGAAAGGAAAAAAAAACCGAGAAGAAATAACCAGACAACCGGAGAGAAATACTGCAAACGACGGATGATATGTGATGAGTGCCTGTTCCGTTGAATTGTCTATCTTTCCGTTTTCTCCCATTGTCTCACATCCTTTCCGACGACTGACTATCTCTCCCGCGTATCCTTTGGCAAATGTTCATCGTTGTGTCTTGTATGCTGAGCGATTAATTTTCAGCAGGCGGTCAATTTAGCAGCATCTCACAGGCATCTGACTGATTGCTGATGAAAAACTACCAAAAAAAGTAACAACAAAAACCATAAAAAACGGAGACATATTTTGACGGAGTAGGGCTGCTTAACTTGTGAGCATATCCCACGCCTTTTATAGCAACCGCTAAAGGAATCATTTTTTGACTGACTGCTGCAGTACACTGCGAAAGGATAGAGTTGTCCACGATGCGACAACAAGGAGTATGAAAAAAAAACATGACACAAATCCACAACACCAACTAAGAATCCGGATGTGTGCAGCAGTAATTCGTGGTTCAATGCAGATGTCCGACCAAAGGGGTGCCCAAAAATCGAAAACAAAACTAAAAAGAACAATCGAAGGATATCACATGGGGACAGGACCGGGCGAAAATGAAAATTTCTTGGCATAGCCAAAAGATCTACTGTCTCGAAAAGCACATGACATCCTGCTGTGGCATCACAAATAAAACCAAGCGTATGCATGTGCACGGAAAGAGGGAATATGTTGTCGGATCCTGCTGCCGGTGATAAGTGAATAAACCCCAGCTAACAAGGATTTTGCCAAAATGGACCATAGTTATGGATTTTCCACAGGCGCTAAAATGCAAATGTGTTCTGCTGCTACTGTTCAAACGGCATGTGTACTATTATTAATATTTTTCCTTATGAAATGATGAAACCCAAAGAGAATGCCAGCAGGACAAGGAGATTCACTCACATGTGTCACTGACATATGTGTGAGACGGTGTTCCGGCGATTCAGTTGGAGAAGAAAACCCACGACATGTCCTAACCTTATACGGATACCTGTCCAATTGTTATTTCAATTACATAAAAATCCTTTTCGGTCGCTATCATATCATCCACAGAAGTCTCCATCCGGCCATTTACAAATCAGGTATTGGGTAAATGCGCGCATCCTTTTCACGTTTTTACGAAGGACAAGTAAACGAGAACCGCAACCGAATGGCAGACGTCTTTCGCAGGCATCCTCTAGATTTTTCGTCATCACCATCATTGCCATGATAATCTAAGAAAAAGGATAAGAACAAAGCAATTAGAAGTCTCGACCAGTCGTGGCGTTTATATGATCTTCGGATGAAGTAACCCCTTATCAATAAGGGCAAACGTATGGCGTACTTACAGAGGAAAGGATGCTCGCATATGATGAACCCTTTTCACATTTGCATGCAAACACACTGACGCACATTGATGAATTAATGTTTTCTTCGTTTCCTTTTTTTTTTTTTTTTTGTTCTTTTTGCCTTTTGGGTTTTTGTGTATTCTGTGGAGAGCCAACCCCTATCTCTGTGTCGCCGAAAAGTTGCTTAGAAAAAGCGGATGCTTGCAGCAGTCATTACCCAAAATATAAGTGAAAACGAAAAGGATTATCCTCGTGCCAAGGCAAGCGGGAAGACATAGGTAACCTCCACACGCCGTCAGTCATTTATACCACGAGCTTCTTGATGACAATGGGTTACCTCACCTTTGACTGTGTCTTACATATGATAAACAGAAATGGTGAGTGTAGGTATCCTTGCGTGCTGTGCACCCAGATTGATTATCCCTGTGCGGGGTTCAACACGAAACGCATTTTGCTCTTCAGCCGGCGCCACTGGTGCGCCACGAGTTAAAAGTGCGTTGAAAAATTATCATATCACTCTTTGATTATCCTGCAGCTGGCTTTAGTCCTTCGTGGTGCACGCTTTTTTTTTACTCAGTTTTCTGGCACAATCTTGATGCCTGGAAATAATATCTTTTGGATGTTTGTATAGGGGGAGAATCGAAGGCGGAACTGTGTAGGTATTCGAGCATGATCTTTGAGATGTCTGAATACTGCTTGGGGTCCAACGAGATTCATGAAAGACTAAAGGAGTATAAGACATGAACAGAGAATAGAGTAACTAGTTGAAGGTCACATCATTGGCAATCCATGTGGGTGTAAAATGATGATATTTTGTGGCTGGTTCATATTTTTATTGTTAGGTAAGCAGGAAAATGAGACATTGTGGGGTTTATTAAAATGCATCTTTTTAGCAAACTTTATGGCTCGTACTAGTACGTTTCTTGACCTTTGCGAAATAATTATCAGTTTCCCCGAATGTAAACAGTTGCGTGTGAAGTATACAATGGTTTAAATGAGAATTGCGTCATTCTTGCTAATGGAGCAAACCGCTTGTATAGAGTTTCTAGAGTTTCATTAGAACTGCCAAGCTCCCCTTTGCAATAAACGAACCATGGCAGGAGGTGCACAGATATATTCATGTGTAAACAAAGATTGGTCAAGAACTCATTTGGTTAAAACGATCATTTCACTCCTTTATCCTTGCCTTCTTTTCTCCCCTAGACTGTGCCGTGACATTTAGGTGTATTTCAAAATCCTTTATGTGGGGGCGTGAGAAAAAAGAAAAACCACTTCAAATTTCAGGCGACCATCTGAACTGAAGCTATTATTAGATCGTTGGAAACTAGGAATGCAAGAAATTGTTTTTGAACACTTTAATGGTAGTAATGAAGCATAGCGCGAAAACTGGATAAATATCACAACCCATAAAATAAGTTAATAGGTGGAAACGTTCCCAATAAGTATACGAAAACATATTTGGATTTGTTGAGATCGTATGAACACTTGTGTAAACAAAAGTTGGTTGAGGTCGTGATATATACATCGCAAAGTAAAAAGAGATCCCGGTGACCTTTCAGGAATCGGATGTAAACCTCTACGCCAAAATCTAACGAGAATATTACACATGCGATACATCACAAAGGATGTTTAGATTGTATCGGCAAATTATATGCCCTTATTAGAATGGGCCATAAATGACGGATAAAAATAAATTAAAAATGCTGGTGTCGAAGATAGAGAGTGTCAAAATT
Source organism: Microdon myrmicae (assembly GCA_963931805.1). Lineage (NCBI taxonomy): Eukaryota > Metazoa > Arthropoda > Insecta > Diptera > Syrphidae > Microdon > Microdon myrmicae. The sequence goes on along the minus strand of OZ007502.1, from coordinate 31,462,430 downwards.
AATCCATTATCCTAAACGAACGAAAAGAGTCAAAATAAAATCGATTAAAAAAAAACTTTGCATATCGATATATCAAATTTTGTGTGGCGAATGGTTGGTTTAAGGAAGACACACTGATTCAAAAAGAAAATCACGAAAAAGATTTTTCTAAAAGAAGTTTACACAGTTTAAAAATAGCTTACATATGTTCACTTTCTTATAGTTGTATGTAGTAATTGATGATATATCTTGGTGTCATCAGTATGTAAGGACAAGCGGTGATGCTGAATGTCATTATCAATATCATTAGTGGCAAGTATAAATAGGAGAGTGTGCCAGGTGGTTTCCTTGAGGGACCCCAGAGGCAGCAAGGAAGGGGTTGGGTATCGGGGAACTGAACCAAATGAAATAAAATCTATTCTTTAGATAGGAATAAATCCATTTCTGGTCCGAAGCTGAGGGTGAATCATTTGAAGAGGATAACATCGTGGGAGATTTTCTCAAATGCTTTACTGAGGTCGGTTGATGCCATGTCGACCTCGTTATCGTGCTCTAGAGATGAACGGGTAAACGAAGTGGTTTTCGAAAGAAAAGCAAAAATGTTAATTTTGTTGTATTTCAAACCCTTATTTTATTATACAAAATTTCACCTCCTTTGCACATTTTGTAAAGCAATCAACTGTCCTTTTTGTTGAAACCGTAATCAACGTTCTTCAAGAAAACAGCAATTTTTCCGCAACCAACAATTTAACCACTCAAAACAGAAAAAAAAACTGCTGATCTCCGCAAACAGCATTCCTCCGTTGCTCTCCTTTTGTCAGACCACAGCTCTCCGCCGTCAACGGGGCCTACGATCGGCCAGCTTAATTCTTCTAATAGCTTCAGAGAGCACTTCGAATGCATTCAGTGGCATGACCGAGTTTCGAATACAACTCCCAGTAGTATACTCTGGGGCGCTGTAAGTTGCAATTTTGCTGAGTCATTTGAATTTGTTTTTCTGAAGTCTGCGATTGTTCAGATCGCAAAATTGTTCGTTGGTTTTATGCATGTTGCGGAACTGCAACAGAAGTGAACTCAACAAGGTGGGTTGTAGTTGATCGGCCATTGAGAAAACCGTGTTGCCTTTGTGAAATAAAAGATTTTCAACGAAAACTAAGAAAGACGTACAGAATGCTTTTTCGAGAATTTTGGGTGGAAATGGGGCGGTAGTTTGCGACTTCGTTTTTGGGACCCTTTTGAAGTGATGAAAAGGAGGTCGTTTTCCAAAGGTGGGGGTATAGCGTTTGAAATAATAGTGAAGAAGACGTGTGATTCGAACTGACGCTATGACAATTTGAATCACGAAAAAAATCGAACCTAAGCGTTACCCATCAGGCTACTGACCGTGTTTTGAATTTGATTTTTAAACTCGACTATACTCCACTGATGGGCTCCTCGATAGTATAGTGGTTAGTATACCCGCCTGTCACCCGGGAGACCGGGGTTCGATTCCCCGCCGGGGAGCCCCTGGCGCAAGACTAATGACCTTGCCCAGAAAAAATAAATCATTATGGAAAATTTAACAAGCCTCAAGACTTGCTAAATAAGGCCAAGACCGGTTCCCGGTTGTAGTGCCGATGATGATGATGATACTCCACTGATGGGAATTGTTATGTTATCGCTAAGGTATACGGCTCTGATGTATTTTCTTATTCGATTTTTCGTTCGGTGCTCTTCACTATTTTGCTTGTGAATTGTGTGTGTATCTGTTAGAGTCGCCATAGGGGAATAAACCCTAAGAAAGTGAAAGGTTGAAGATCATGGAGAAGGGAGCAGAGAGAATGGATGAGCATTTCTTGAGAAGAATTGCAGGGATATCATCAGGCCCCGGTGTAAACTCGTCTTTGAGTTGCAGAATTAATTGGGGGGGGGGGGGGGGGAGAAGGTGCCCAGGGGAAAATTTAAGTAAGCAGTCGAAGTATGTCAGGACAAGAACAAAGGAGTCATTAGTGAATGACTGTTTGAAATGAGTGGGGAAGAGGTTAGCAATAGTAACAGGTTCAGATGAAGTACGGAAGTTTAAGGTAAGCGGTGTGAAGGGTAATCGGATTTACGTTTATGATTGACGAACTGAAAGAAGGTTTTGGGGTCATTTTAAAGTTCTGTTTGAGTTTTGATAAGATTGTTGCGATAAAGGATGTTATACAGGTCCGTGAATTGAAGGTAACAACCAAGAAAGTTGAAGTAGTCGGAAATACATCGATTCTGAGAGAAGGTGAGCCATAACTTATTCCTTTTGTTACACAGGGCACGAAGCTTGGGGTTGTACCAAGGAAATAAAATCTAGGAAAGCCATTATAGCTGTATTAATGCACCATTTAAAGGAATGTCTTATTTTTTGGTTAACCCGATATTACCATATGACATGCGATTGAACAATCTACATTTATCGTATATTATACTCAATCGAAGTAAACTACGACCCGAGGATTATTGTTCTTCAATAATTTGGGGTGTACTGTGTGTATATCTGTTAGAAACGCCACAATGGCGATAGAACTTATTTTGTACAACAGTAGGTGGTGTTTTAACTGCTATAAAAACACTTAAAATTGACCTCAATAGTAAGCCCAGATGCACGATAGTTTTGCCAAGTTTTCACTTCTAAAGCTTACATGGCAAATAAAAATTTTAGTCAAGTCAGTCGAGTCTTAAATAGCCATAAAAACGGACGCGATGAAAGAAGATGAATTAAGAACGATTTTGAATAAAGAGAGGTCTTACAAAAGACGATGTTAATACGAGGGTAGATCAATAAGTTTTTAGAAAATGAGGACGATTTCCTTTTTTTCTCATTTAGCTAATAATGACGAATAATACTGTCCAGTTATCGTCTGTCCCTTTTCCAAATAGCCAATGGTGATAATACCACGTGCATGCCAAAACACAGTAGCTATAACCTTTTCAGCTGATTCCACCGTCTTCATCTTCTTTCGGGCCCGTTCGCCTTAAACAATCCACAATTGTCTGTTCTTTTGTCTCGGGAGTGGAGTGGCGTATCCATGTTGCATCTACAATTACTAATCTGCGCAGAAACTCATCTGGGCTGCGGCGCTTGAGCTCCAAAAGATCCCAGGTGAGAGCAAATGCGGCACCCATCTCGCAGATATTTTTTTCATACCCAATGTATCATGCAAAATTGAAACATGAAACAAATTGAATATTGACAGACACCTAGTGAGGAATGATGTTTACTAAAAACAGACCATTGGAGATCCTAAGAGCGCCATCGTAAGCGTTTCTAAGGACTTATTGACCTACCCTCGTAAAGTCATACTTCATGTCTCATCTTTCATGCTTCATGTTTTATTGTTCATGTTTCCTGCTTTATGTTTCATATTTCCTATTCCATGTTCCATGTTTGATTTTTGATGCTTCATATTTCATGTTTCATGTTTGATGTTCCATGACTGATGTTTGAGGACTAAGGACTTATTGACCTACCCTCGTATATTCATACTTCAAGTTTCACGTTTAATTCTTCATGTTTCCTGTTTTATGTTTCATATTTCATGTTCCATGTTCCATGTTCCATGTTTCATGTTTGATGTCCCATGTTTGATGTTCCATGACTGATTTTTGATGTCTGATGTTTCATGTTTCATGTTTCATGTTCAATTTTTCTTGTTTCCTGTTTAATGTTTCATATTTCATATTCCATGTTCCTTGTTTGATGTTTGGTGGTTCATGTTTCATGTTCAATTCTTCATGTTTCTTGTTTTATGTTTCATATTTCATGTTCCATGTTCCATGTTTAATGTTTGGTGCTTCGTGTTCCATGTTTCATATTTGATGTTCCATGTTTGATGTTCCATGACTGATTTTTGATGTCTGATGTTTCATGTTTCATGTTCAATTTTTCATGTTTCCTGCTTAATGTTTCATATTTGATATTCCATGTTGCATGTTTGATGTTTGGTGCTTCGTGTTTCATGTTCCATGTTCCATATTTTTGATGTTGCATGTCTGATGTTTGATGTTCCATGTTTCATGTTCAATTTTTCATGTTTCTTGTTTAATGTTTCATATTTCATATGCCATGTTCCATGTTCCATGTTTGATGTTTGGTGCTTCGTGTTTCATATTCCATGTTCCATATTTCATCGTTGATGTTGCATGTCTGATGTTTGATATTTCATGTTTCATGTTCAATTTTTCATGTTTCTTGTTTAATGTTTCATATTTCATATGCCATGTTCCATGTTCCATGTTTGATGTTTGGTGCTTCATGTTTTATGTTCCATGTTTGATGTTCCACGTCTGATGTTTGATGTCTGAAGTTGGATGTCTGATGTTTGATGTTTCATGTTTCATGTTCAATTTTTCATGTTTCTTGTTTTAGGTTTCATGTTTCATGTTTCATATTTTGAATTCCCCTTTGCAAGCATATTTCTGAAACTGGTTTAAAACCAATTTCCTGTCGATCCCCAACTCCTTGCTCACATGCCACTTTTCTTGATCCTTATTCATAATGTTATCGACTTTTTCGATGCTAAGCCGGCCAGAATGTGGAGCATCCAAATTTGCAGAACGAAAGCTGGCGAACTAAATCCTGATGAGGTTGTGGCGGTTCTACTTACCTAAAGAACCCGCATCCCCACAACCCAGTCTGCATAAGCTTTCGCTAATGCAATCGCATTAACACCTTAAATGCTTCAGACATCAAATCCATCAAGTTCATTTAGCTAAAATCCCCTAGAAGAGAAATCTTGCCTGCATGCATAACTTCGCATTTAAAATCCCCTATAAGATTTCTCTCCAAGCTTGTCATAAATTCCCTGAAAGAAAATCCATCGGTTCATATATAATACAACCACATAAGTAGGGAATCTTACCCTTGAGTTGGCTTATCCCAGCTTCATCATGTGTATCATAAATCACCATACAAACACATTGGCTGGCGACCTCACCCAAGGGACCAAAACAAATATACGCATCTCTTGGCACCAATTAAATCCTACAGCATAAGCAAATGCAAATAGGAGTTCAATACTTACCCTTACCAGTGATGCCATAAACACCATTTCCCGGCAATCTAGCAAAAACCCGTTAACACCATTTCGTTGATGCGTCGCGTCTATTTATCTAGCCGCGACGCATATCTCAAGCAAAGATCCAATTAGCACCCGACGAGTTTTGGTTTTGTTTGCTTTAGCGAACTCGCATCCCATGAATGCATATTTTCCCTTTCTTTGTTTAGATTCTTTCCCATGGCTTTGATCTATAAAAGAACCAATGTACACACATACATGTGTACCGTGGCGATGTTCTGCATGAGACCTGTTTGGTTACCCCAAAGAGAGACTTTACGTCTCTCTTGAAATAGGTAAATGCACCCCTTAATTAAGAGAGCCAGTTTCACTGGGCGAATTTGTGGGGGTTGATGTATGATGCCGACGTATGGCACAGGATTCACTAAAAAAACCCCGACACTTGTTACTCCGAAGGAAATGACAAAAAACGCGTTTTTATTTATTTAAATTTATTTCTATCCGCATTTATTGGTGAAAACACGAGCAAATTGTGGTGAATGGCACAATATCGATTGAACTTAATTACACAGTTAAAAATTGGGTCTTAATTGTATTTGCCAACATGAATCACAGCCTCACTGGATTAATCAGAATATCTATGATTTACTATTTCACTTCTGTCAAGCAGGGAATGCAGTACGCGACGGAAACGCCAGACTGTTCAGCTGGTCGGTCGTACGCAAATCGCGAATATAGGTGATCTGAAAACAGGCTTCGGGAACTAAAGAACTTTACCTGTACACCAACTCTATCGAACGACTCCTTGGGCTTTTTTTTGTGGACTAAACGAACTATCTCATCCGCAGATACAACCAGGTTCAGATACAAATAGCGACTGGTGTGAATTAGGGTTGAAATTCATCTTTCTTTCTACACACAGGACAACCAAAAGAGACCACGCCTCTGCTCTCTCAACCTCACGCCCGTCAAAGTATGAGTAACTTTTGTTAATAGGGTAATTGACGGACATGAAGAATGAGAGAACAGAAAACATGATAAGCTGTGATCTCGGGGTAGCTTTGGTTGTGCGTGTTGGTATCAGATGCAGCTACTGACACGACCTACTGACCCAGTGGTACGGCTATAGTGTAGTTAGAGCGCATTGACCCGTGGAAAGAAATACGAATGAGAGGGAACCCTGGCGGATGTTACTCCCCTGCAAAGAGAGATCATTGATCCCAAGCGAATGGGTGATCTGAGGGAAAGTCGATAGGACGCCGCTGATGTTTGGGAAATAATTCGCGTGAGAACCAGACTCTAAGACGCTGAAATTACCCCAGCTAATTTGCTATGGTGCAACATGTCGTTCTTTTAGACTTGTTGTTGCTAACCGACATTATGAGATTTCCGATGGGAAACTCATAGTTAGCAAGAATGGAGTTGCCGTATGACATTTATGTAGCTAAACTCAATTATGCATTATATGCAAAGGATGATGAGTTTAGCTATACGTCCGTTTGAAATGTTTTACAGGGGAATACATATAAAGGAAATTGGTAAGTATGGCGCGCTGAAAGCGGTCGAAATTAGGTGGAAATGTTGGTTGGAATAGGGGATAGGATTGTTTCACGTGTTAAAATTAATAAGAAATCAATTTAATCTTAATAATAAGTTAAGTGATGTATGCAAACCGTAGAATAGTTAACAATGTATAAAGAACAAATAAATTCCGTATGTTTCATTTGACTTGTTTCCGGTGTTGTGAAGTTTTGTTTTGTGTCTTTCTTTCGGTCTGTGGCAGACGCTCTTAGAACTGATGGAGACGAGGTAGAACTTTGTGTCGTGCGCCAGCACAACGACCTTGTACCCCACAAGGTCATCAAGCATTGATATTTATCACTCTATGTTGATGACACAAATTTCTATAAAACCATCATATCACCACTTAATTCTACATTGGTTCAAACAGATCTTGACAACTTCTCGGTTTGGTGTTGTAAAAGTTCCTTGGAGCTTAATACTACCAAATACCAGTCAATAACTTTTCAGAAAAGTGCATCACTCCTCCCACGCATCCTCATTTCTTTCATAATCAAACCTTTACCATCAACTGTTTGATCCGAGACCTTGATATTTTATGTGATAGGAAACTTAATATCCTCTCATATATTGACGGGATGATCCTTGAAGCCCACGCAAACCTCGGGTTCGACAAACTGTGGTCTTAAAAAATCTCCAACCTCTAATCACCCGACCCCTCTACATTTTCCTTATCTGTCCACAGCTCGAATGTGCTAGTCAGGTATGGTTCCCCTATTATCCCATTCACGCTTGCAGAATCAATAACATTCAACGTCGTTTCTTATGATTCGTTTCCCGGGACTGATCCTGCTTCCTTGCACTAACCTCATCAAATTGATGAACGTAAAACCCGGGAAGAACGCAGTATCCTGGCCACATCCTTTTCATTAACCAACTCTTCTCAGGCTTGATTAACTGCGCAAACCTTTTCAACTCTTCCAACGAGCCAATCTTCCGAATACTGCGAAATATCAACTCCAACTCATTCTTTTTGATTTCAATATTACCACCTTCATGCAAAAACACCACTTCCCAAATGTCTCCTAACTTCTCTCCATCTCTTGTCCTACCTCTTGTAGTTAAGTTGTTAATTTAAGCTTAGATTGCTTAAGTTAGGTCGTAAGATAGCTCATGAGAACCTTGTTGGAAACTTGCTCTAAGCTATTAATGTGGCGGTAGCCGCACTAAACCTGACAGTTGATTATGATAGTCACATAAAAATAAGGCACCGGCGTCAGATTTACTGGTATGGAAACTGGCAAAATTAGAGAAGCATCCATGTACTGATATAATCTTAACTCGAACTGATATCTGTTGCTTTCAAATATGCTATGCATTCCTTAAGGAGGATAAAAAGTGATTTCACCAAAAACATTGTTTCGCATTCCTTAAAGAGGATAAAAAGTAATTCTTCCAGCTGTTTGCTTGATAACAATTAACGTGGTACTAAAATAAACACAACAGTTTTATCATAGATCCGTTTAGAGCTGTCTGCCCCATCGACGATATGCTAATTCTAGAAACAGACCTCGACCTCTTCACTAAATGACCTTCGTATGATACCGATGTGGTGCGTTGATGATACCAGTGAACAAGAAACACTTGCTGTTCAAAAATATAAAATCCAATATAAACCTTGTCATACGACAGCACCATTTGTCTTCCAAACCCAATAAGTATCGTTCATTACCGTGGAATCATTGTACACCACATATCAATACACAGAATCCGTGCTGCTACTGGTCACACATGTCAGGTATTTTATGATGGCTGTGTATTTTGACGAGGGCCCTAGAAAACTACAGATCTTCACTAAATAATTCAACTGAGTGACACTGACACACCACATATTGGACAACGATTAACACCCCAGCTTCCACATGCATCCTTATTGTTATCTATCCTAACTATTAGGGTGTCTACTATGCACCCATGACGGGCAATCGTACGATAATAATCGTGTCCTAGATGATGTATCTTATTGCCTTTGCCTGGGCCTGTTTCATATTTTCAAGGATATCATTACAAGAGTTATGTTCACTGTTACGCCCTGCGTGCCCAAATCCAAAAGGATTTTTATAATTTTAAAGTAACATCTGGTGTCGCCATTAAATTTGAACGCATAAAACAAAGCGCCAGGACAAATGCAATAATAAATAAATGGTGAAAGAGACAGGAGCGAGGGAAAAAATTATCGAAAAAGGACACTGACGATATGTGTGCTAGGTTAAAAGGAACAGCAGAAAAAAAATGAGGAAAAACAAAAAAGCGATACAACGAAGGAAGCGGCACCGAAACTAAAAAATTGATGGAACCGCAACTAAATGCGTGTATGCGGGGTAGTAACATACCTTCCGTTGTTGGCCATATATTCCTATTACTTGAGCATCCCTCACATCCTTCTCCCTGATGGTTGACTATTATCCCTGTCTTTCATTGTTTATCTCTCGTTCTATCTCTGGTTATTCGGCCAGGGTGGGATTTTAAAATTGCTTTTGCACATCGGGCCCACATCTCATAACCGTCCATTTGTATTCAGAACAGAAAGACGGTTATTTGGTTGATTCCTTGGAGCTAAAAACAAAAACCAAAAATAAATAAAAAAAAGGAAGCAAAAAAAAAAAAGAGATACAGCAACACCAAGTAGTCCTCCACTCACTCATGGACTCACCGATGCCCACAGTTCACACATGAGGATAATGCAAGCGTGTATGTGTTACGTGTGGAGAAGGACAACCAAGTAAGGAAAAAGGACATTTCGCCCCATATTGCGCGAACCATGCATTCTTGGAGCATGTAAAACCCATTTTAACATATGTGTCAGCTTTTTCTTCTCCATCGTTGTATTAGTTATCATTGCCCCATGCAGGGTCTGCAAATTGCTATCAAGTGCCTGGATGGGCATGGACATAACCAATGGACACTTCGTGGTATACGTCGCCGTACAGCCATTTTCACAGACCTCTCAATCTCGCCAGCATCTGAACCCCATCATCTAATCAATTCAAATTAAATTAAGAAACACTTAATTTACTTATCCAACTGTCGATTCCAGAGGTGTGGAACCGTCGTCGTCCGTAGAGCCTCGCGTGCTAAATACGAAACCTACGCACGTTGATTCGTATCTACACGCGCCCGACACCAAATGAATTATTTAATCTACAGCTGGGCCAATGCACAGTTCCACAGGAGTGGCTGGCTCAGTGGTGCAACTGATTTTCTATTATACGATGAAGAAATTTATTACATTGCATCGGATTGAGACCTGCGCCACCACGTCCGTCCGACAATGAAGTCCGAAATTGTCCTTTGTGTCCTTGGGTGTTTAATTAAAAACAACGCCAATGCTTGTGGAGCTTGTGGATGCCAGGGGTGTATTGGATAGTCTCCGTGTCTCCTGAAAGCTCTCATTATTGAATTAATTAAAATACTTTTTGTCATCATTCTCAACATTTAATTAACGTTATCGTTTCTGTTCTACTTTTAGAACCCAGCAACTATACGTGTTCCACGTGTAAAACCAGATACAGTTCAGCCTGGCGGCTGATACAGCATGTCCAACATTCGCATGGAGTTAAAATATATGTGGAGTTTTCGTCGTCGACGTCGGCATCATCATCAACATCATCGTCGTCCACTTGTTCATCGGTGTTATCGACATCGACATCAACATCACTGCTACCTTCACCCGTGTCATCACTGTCAATGGGCCCGAAACTGTTGTCAACAAATAGTAGTAATAGTTGTACCTTGCCTGCCTGCCCGACAACGTCCCCGTTAAATCAAAGTAAACTTGTTACTGATGCCCAAAATCAACAAACGCCAAAGACTCATCACCATCACCACCACCACCAGCAGCAGCAACAGCAGCAACAGCAACAGCAACAGCAGCAACAGCAACAACAGCAGCAGCAACAACAACAAACATTGGCTACGGCAATGCAAAACGCACAAAACTTGGCTGCAGCCGCAGCGGCTGGGATGCGGCATCATCCCTTATTGCCACCGCCAGAAATGCATCCAAGTCCATTTAATTTGTTACGAATGCCACTGCCGCCATTAGCACAAGGTCCAGTAGTTCCTCCGGTAGCACCATTATTCTCACGACCACATGCCGCTGATCATTATCGCATGGAACAACTTGTTTCCGAACAATTCCGACACCATGGCCTTAATTTAGCAGCTGCTGCTGTAGCTGCAGCTAATTCATTAGCACCACATTCGAGCCAGTCATTTAATGTTGCTGTGAATCATTCGGCTAGTAACAAAGAACGCCCGCCATCATCGAGTAGCAGCCACAGTTCAATACCACCGCTGCAACAAACACGCCTAAATAGTAGACAGTCTAACAATATACCCCTTGAACCACAAATGGATTTTTACTCGCAGCGATTGCGTCAGCTAGCAGGAACAACAAGTCCTGGAGCTGGTAACACTGGTAACTCGAACTCGCCGAGTCCCAGACAAAAGCAATCGCCATCAAATTTCGCGAGTCCATCACCCTCCCAACTACCTCCGACGCCGGTCACAAGTAATTCCCGTCCGCAGAGTCTGACTCCACCAGAGAAAATTGGTACGATTCTCGGTGAAACAGATCTTGCCAATAATGGCAACACCACAACGAACCTAAGTTCAACGCCACGATCAGCTTCAACGCCACCATCGAAGCCCAGCCAGGACAATAACACCGGACCGATGTACTCCTGTGATTTGTGTGAGAAGAACTTTCGTTTCGAGAACAACCTAATTATCCATCGACGTATGCACACCGGTGAGAAACCATACAAATGTGTCCAGTGCGACTTCGAATGTTCGCACATCAACAAGCTTAAAAAACATATGAAAGTCCATGTCAAGCCGGAAGATGGCGCCAGCAATGCCGGCTCAGTAGAAACTCTAGACGGAGAAGATTCTGCGGAAGAGGACGCGGCGGAAGATGAAGCCCTGGATGAAGACGAAGAAGACGACATGGACGAAGAAGATGGTGAATACGAAGCCGAGGACCTGAGTGTAACCAACCGAACAATGGACGACAAATCCAGTCTAGGTATGGGTAATGCCGCATCAAACTCCCTCGTAGGCGAACTAATGGACAAATTCGGTCTGTCCAACATCGCTCAGTACTCCGAAGCCTACAAACAAGCTCTACAAGAATCCGGCAACGCCATGAAAATGCAGATGGCCAACAAAGACACCGACAACAACCACACCAATTCATCGCTGCAAAAGCTAAACGGTCTTCCGGCAGCCCTTCGCCTACGTGAGGAGTTCGCTAAAAGTATGCTCCACTCACCAAACCAAACACACTCACAATCTCAGGTAGCCCCGTTGTTTAATCCCTTCGAGAATCCTTTCGAAATTACCAAGCGTATGAAAATGGAAAGCTCGGAATGGTGGGGAATGTCCGCCCTCCACCGAAACGACGGACTTTTCGAAAACCTTAAAATGAAGCCACTCTCATCACTCGGCTCCAACAGTTCGCAATTACTTCAAAGTCCTCTCGTCAAAAAGGACAGCAAACGCAACGATACCTGTGAGTACTGCGGGAAAGTATTTAAGAATTGTTCCAATCTGACCGTCCATCGACGTAGTCACACCGGTGAGAAACCGTACAAATGTGAACTGTGCTCCTATGCATGTGCGCAATCTTCCAAATTAACGCGCCACATGAAAACGCACGGTCGAACCGGGAAAGACGTCTACCGATGTCGGTTTTGTGATATGCCATTCAGTGTTCCATCAACTCTTGAAAAACACATGAGGAAATGTGTCGTGAATCAGGGTAAAGCTGCCGCGGTCAATGCCTCCAGCCTTGTCCAAGGTGGCCAACATCCTTCACCCTCACCCCTGTCATCCCATTTATCGCAAATGCCTCTTATCTCGAGCAGCGGCAGTGTGAGCGGTCTGACCGCTGACGACGATTCCAGCACATCAGTTATCAGTAAAGAAGGTGCATGACTTTACCAGAACTGGGTCGGCTACCACCACCATCACCAGCATCACCTACACCACCATCACCATCCAATGCCGCCCTCCTCACGTGTTATGTCCCGGATATTCTAAAGCACTTGACTGCTTCACTTCTGGTGCTGGCCGTCTTATCTCTGCCCCAATGTAAATATCGTAATGTATATTAATAATCTCTTATCGTCCTTTGTATACCAATTTAGATAAACGAAACAAAAAACACAAAAAAAAAACATTGATTACCCTGAGTCCTCACCCCCACGTCGCCACCCTTCTTGTAAATACAATTCAAATCCCAATCGTAGTAGCAAAACCACAAAACAAAGTAACGCAGAAGCAAATGAGTATAAATATAACAAGAGGCATTTAATACCAAAGCAATGAGTAATTAAAATTAAAAAACAAACATTATATATAAAACAACTTTCTAAATGTATAAAAAGGCATTTAAAAAAAATCACTGTTAGGCGGATTGTACATAAACAAGCAACAAACCAGAAGACACTTAGACTCTAAGAACCTTCAAAAGTGAAAAACAAAAACAACATAAAAACAAATTTTAAAAACTTAAAAAAAAAACCACAAATTTTTAGTTCTAACAAATTAGACAAAAACAACAACAAAAAAAAACATGAAAAATTTAATGATTATTAGAAAGTTCCAAAAAGGATAAAGGGGAAGAAAACCTTTAAGACAAATGCGTGTTAAAATATTTTTAAAAACTTAGCCCTCTAATATTTAGATTTAAGACTTTTCAAATCGTTACAGTGATTTGATTTGAAAGCTTATGTTTAATAACTTCTTTTTTTATTCGCAAATTATATGTTACTGTTTGTCCTTTTTTTTACTTCGCGAATTTGTATTTGTTTATAAAATTAAAAAAAAAAATCTATTTATTTTAAAGTTATTTCAAGAAAATATTTGAAGAAAAACAAATTCAGTTAAAACACAACAAGAGAATTCAATAAACGGATAATATTTTATCTTATTTTCTAAATTAAATCATTTTACAATTTATTTTCTATTTTCCTTTTAAAGAAAATGTTATATGTGTCCTTATTATTGAACATAAATAATTAATAATTTGTTATTTATTTAAAAACAATATAAAATGTTATTAATTTTTTTTCACATAATTTGAAATTTCGTGAATTTTTGTGTGTGTGCTCCGGGTCACAGTAAACATAAATAATGAAAGCAAACGAAATTCGAAATGCAACAAGGATATAGTAATGGAATGACGGTTTAGTTGTTATAGGAGAAAATATACTTTTTTTTTTAATTTTTGTTTTCATATTTAACGAAATAGGACTAGTAACACTAAGACTGACTGTTTAAGGATTGTTTTCGTTTTGATTTTATTCAATGTGACTTTTGATTTGTTGATTTTAATTAGTTCGGGTTAAAAATTAAATATTAAAAATTATTTATATGTTGAATGAATTGAAGGGGTGTGTGGATATTGTTGCCCTAGCCTTGGACAGACTATATGAAAGATATAGACAAGTATCTAATATGATGTGACATTTATACAGCAGATTTTTAATGGAATGAGATGCATAATTCCTTGAGTTTCATGCAATGATTTTGTAAGGCAATATATGAGTGATTACCTTGGTATTTGGTCGTGAGGATCAACGTTCTACTGTCTCTTTACTTTTTTTTCTGTGTCATTTATAATCATTTTCTATTGTCTCTTTACATTTTTTTTTGTGGCTTTTATAATCATTTTCTATTTTATTTCTTCCAGTATTTTCGACTAAGTACCTAGACTGAAAATATTTATCTATCTAGGATCTTAACTTATTGGTCTCGCACGAGCTGTCTAATATAGACCAAGTATGATTTACCAGGTACGCATCTAAGTTCTCGCTGTTTTTTATGAGAATGTAACTTTATTATGAAAAAATGGTTACAAATAAATCATCCAGAGTTTGCTCAACGCCAGCTACAACCTTTTCCCATCTGTCTGGCGGAGCTCGAATACTGTCACGGTAAAAGTGTTCATCTTTTGACGCTATCCACGAATCAAGTTTTTTGATGTCTTCATATGAGTGGAACTGCTGATTAGCCAGACCATGTGCAATCGACCGGAACAAGTAATAATCGGACGGCGCAATATCTGGGGAATATGGCAGGTGGCGTAGGACTTCCCGTTTGAGTGTTTCCACGTAGGTTGTAACTGGTTTGGCAACGTGAGGCCGAGCGTTGTCATGCTGTAGAATCACTTTTTTTGAGCCTCTGCTCGTATTGTGGCCATTTTTCGGGAAGTTCTCGACTCGATCGCATCAATTGAAGTCGATACCGTTCCCCAGTGATGATTTCGTTCGATTTCAACAGCTCATAATAAATAACACCGACCTGGTTCCACCAAATACACAGCATAGCCTTCGCAGCCTGAATATTCGGCTGAGTCGAGGACGTAGAAACATGACCGTGACCGGATAGTCGCCATGACTTTCTTTTCCTTGGGTTGCTGTAATGAATCCATTTTTAATCACTCTTCACGATGCGATGAAGAAAACCCTTCATTTTCTGCCGCTGGGGCAGTTGTTCACAGACGAAAAAACGACGCTCAACGTCCCTTGGCTTCAAATCATAAGGAACCCAATTTCCTTGTTTTTGAATCATTCCCAACTCATGCAATCGCTTGGAAATGGCTTGACGGGTAACTCCAAATGCTGATGAAGTCTCTTGTTGCACTTGTCGTGGATCCTCATCGAACAATGCCTCCAATTCAGCGTCTTCGAAGGTTTTTGGCCTTCCTCCACGTAGACGTCCGTCAACATCGAAATCACCGTTTTTGAAGGGACGGAACCAATCACGGCAGTTGCTTCACTTAGAGTAGCATCTCCGTAAACGTTGTGGAGATCTCGATACGCTTCAGCCGCCGTTTTCTTCAAGTGAAAGAAGAAAACCAACACTTCCCGCAAATGACGATTATTTAGCACAAACAGACATTTTCATACAACCAAAAGTATAGGCGCAAGACTAATGACCTTGCCCAGACAAAATAAATCATTATGGAAAATTTAACAAGCCTCAGGAGTTGCTAAATAAGGCCAAGACCGGTTCCCGGTTGTAGTGCCGATGATGATGATGATGAAAAGTATAGGGTTTACGTATAGGGACTTGACAACTTTTTTTCGGTAGTAAATTTTTGTAATTTGCAGACATTTTTCGTCCGTGCGCTTAAACATGATGAAAATGAATAAACTGACAGTGAAAGTTCGAAGATTAGTGAAAGGGTGCGTTCACAAATTAAATTCAAAGTTGTCAAGTCCCTATTGGAAAACCCGTTATATGACTCCAAAACAAAATGACTACTATGTCAAAGCGCTGGTACTGTAGTTTACCATATGTCTAGTCTTGATTCATGACGTTTTGGATATGTCGAAATCGGCCAACACTCATTGCTGGAGCTATCTATTGTCAAGTATGAGGCTTGTTAAATTTTCCATAATAATTTGTTTTTCCCGGCAAGGTTATTAGCCTTGCGCCAATCTTTCTCAGGATGTCGCTGCATGTATTGGTTCACTACTTGGAGGGTGCCAAACTAGCTATCCAGGGGCGTCACGTGGAGACTGCATGTCAACTTGGATTGAACAGGGACAAGGATCGTCCTGGCCTTCGTCGGGTTGAAAGCAATCAGAGACTTTGCCCTGTGTGTTCGCTCCCATCCCCCCAGATGATTTGTTCATACTTCGTTTTTATTCAACATAAAAGAGCAAAAAATAAATGTGAAAATCGGTACCTAAAGTTTGCATGTCCTTCATTTTGTTAAAATTCGTCTTTCAAAGATGATTCTAGTAGCGGCTCCAACTACACTCATGTAGTTTATGAAAATTCTTCGATTAGTTTTGCTAATGTTTGTAAGTGCTAAAGTGGCCAACAGTAAGCTAACTTTTTTTGAGACGGTCAGATTACAACACCCCCCCCCCCCCCCCCCCCCCTTTTTAATAGTAATATTATAATATTCATCATAATCTTCGTCATAATCTTCATCATCATCATCATCATCATCATCATCAGCATCGTCATCATCATCATCATCATCGGCACTACAACCAGGATCCGGTCTTGACGTTATTTAGCAAGTCTTTACACCGGTCCGGCTTTCGAGCCGACCTTATTCAGTTTCGCACTCCCAGGCTCTGCGCGTCCTGGTGTACACCATCCCTCTATCGCAGACAAAGTCTGTCGCACTGTCTTCTTCCATACATCCTGCCACAAAGGACTGTGGCGTTTCTAACAGATACACACACAATACACAAGCAAATAGTGAAGAACACGAACACCGAACGAAATTCGAATAAGAGAATACATCAGAGCCGTATACCATAGCGATAACATAACAATTCACATCAGTGGAGTATAGTCGAGTTTAATTCTAAAATCGGCCAGTAGCTTGATGGGTAACACTTAGGTTCAATTTTTGGTGATACTAACTGTCATAGCGTCAGTTCGAATCACACGTTATTCTTCACTATTATTTCAAACGCTATAAGTGCATCAACGTCGCACCAGCTGAGATGTCGCCAGAGCAATTCTCCGAATCGCGATCTGGATAATGTCCTACAGTGAGGAAAGGTCAATCTCATCGACTTCAATGCAACGATGACACAATATACAACATTCACAAAGAACACTGAATCATCGGTTCCACAGCTGATCTCGAATCTGGGGAAAGCTTGAAATTGCTCGGAGTCGCGGTCTGTGGGAATGTATCGTGGCATAAAAAAGTGTCGAATGTCACCATGTCCACCTCAGGAAAATTGAGTTATCTCTTTAGAACCAAGAAATATTTTATTCCGGCCAACTTTTTCTCCTGTATAAATCCCAAATTAGACCCGCGCTCGAATATTGTTCTCACGTTTGGAGCTCTACTCCTAAATATACCCTCGACCTATTTGAGAGCGTACAGAGACGAGCGATCCGGCTGATCGGGGAGACGGCGCCGACCTCGAGACTACAGTCACTATCGCCTCGAAGGCGCGTAGCTGGCCTCTGTCTCTTTTACAGATATTATCATGGGTACTGTTCTTCGGATATACGAGGTATTGTTCCGCGCAATTCGATTTATATGTGCTCTACAAGTCAATCCGACGGATCGCACCAATTTGGGGTTCATCTCCTGATGGCGCGAATATCTCTGCATCAGAACTCGTTCCGTTACAGAGTGGGAAAGCTGTGGAATTCCCTCCACACGTGAGTGTTTCCGGGGTGTTACAACCTGCAATTGTTCAAGAAGAACTGCAACAGTTATTTGGTGGTGTTATGTTTTTTATATAATAACAATTAAATATATTAAGGGTAAGAAGGGGACTTACTGTGTTATATCTTTGGTATCTTGTGATGATGTGGCGGCTCGCGTCAGGTTGCAGGGGGCGTTGAAGGCTGCTCCCCTGTTCAGCAAGCTTCGTTAAAGGACCTGCATCCGCTTATTACTTGCGCCACCAGAGATAAGTTAGATAAACTTGCTAAGCTGAATGAAACGGTCAGCTGATGAATTTATGAAGTGTTTCTGATTCTTCTTGACTTGTATTTGGATGTTGGAATTACATCAAATCCATAAATTTCATTTTTTTTCTTTCTCATTCGCAGATTGACGGCGAATTGTCATTTTTCCGAATTTATTTTCGATGTATTATTTTTATTTTATTATTTTTTTTCTCCGCCAAGTAGAATTTGCATAAAGTAGTTTATGCAAATTAACTACTTGGCGCGTTATTTCCTTTTACAGGTAAAGAGGGGAATCAAAGGGGGATTAGTGGATTCTGGGGGGACCTGGACTCAATGTCGGTCCGCTGGACTCAATGTCGACTCAATGTCAAAACTCCTGTCTCTGATCAAAGACGCACAAAACTAAAATCTCAACGCAATGAGCGCGAGCCCGCCTAAAACTGCAGCACGTGTTCTTTTCCATTGCCGTCATGTTGACAAGAAAATTCTTGTCGAGAATTGATTATTTCGGAAAATATGATAGTATATCACATTTCCCAACCATATCACAATACCCGAAGTTACTCTAAAGCCTGTTTTTCTTTTTACACAGTCAAATACAAATATTACTATTTTATATCAGCAATGAAATTGTCTAATTAAAACGCATCAAATAGATAGAAATACTCTCTTCAAGGTTTGGGCAGCAATTCAAAAAGAAGCATACCACATGATTTTTCATTTAATATCCTAATTGTTTCTCCCTAGTGAACATTATTCCAGGAGTATCAATCGTTAGATATACTTCCACTGTATAATGTTTCCTAGTGATACGACAATTACAATTGTTACGTTACTTTTCAATTTCTTCGAGGATTTGGCTTATGTCTAATTTCACACAAACAACAACAAACAACACAAAACGGATTTGCTTCACTAAAACAAGGTTTTAAAACCGCAAAACAAGAAACATGTACAAAATCAATTTACCTTTTGATATAATTTCAATATAAAAACGAAATAGCTTTTTAATTACGTGTGAATGTACAATATATCAAAATTTGCTGTTTACACAAAAAATTAAAAAACAAAACCAAAATGAAACAAAATCTAGAGAAATTCCAATAAATATTTTTTCCATGTACAAAATTAAAAATATTCTTCCTTGTAAATCAACACAAAATGCAAAAAATTAAAAACAAACAAAAGAATATTACAAATAAATTTAGAAACTAACGAATTTCCATTATTATAAAATAAAAGCTGTATCCGTATCTCATAAATTTTAAGACGCCAAAACAAGTCGACCTTATGTAAATGTTTATTACAAAACAAAAGACATTATATGTATAAAAAAAAGACAAATATCGTGTATTAATTGAAAACAAAATCAGATGAAAAAGTTGAACATTGAAGTTAATTAAAACGACGATAAACTTAAATAAATTCAGGTTTTCACATGCACACATACTTAAACGTACCCACACGAAGGAACTAATCAAGCAAAATGCAATGAAAATCCGACGTGTGTAAAAACAAAAACAAAACAAATAGACAATTGGTGAAATTAAATAAATTGAATAGTTAATAAAATTAAAGAAATTAATTAATGTAATATTATTTAAAAAAAAAACAAAACAATGAAAAACTTTTTATGTATTAAAAGAAAATCCATTTAGACAAATATTATTAATAAGCCTTCTCATATCCCTTAATTCCTAACCTAACCCTAATAGTCCACAGTCCGCATTCCCACGCCTGTCCCATTTAAAGACGTTAAAACAAAATTAAATGTGACTACTTAAATAAATACGAAGAAAAAAAACATGAAAACAAAACAAAAACAACCACTTGTAAGCAAATAAATAAATTAACAATAAACAAAAAAAAAAAAAACGAATTGAAAATATACAAAAAATATATACTTGTAATTATTGTAGATTTCCAGAAAATGCGAAAAATAAAGTAAACAATAACTTGTGTAATATTTAAAACGAAATAATAAGTAAAAACAAAGACAAAACAAACAAAAAAAAAGACGGAAACTTTCCCCAGATTTTATTATTATTTATATACTGTAACAACAACAGCAACAACAAAATTCATTAATTGTCTGTGTTATATAAGTAAAGTAAATGAAAACGATGTAAAAACGAACTTAAACAAATTGAAGAAAAAAAAAATTCAATATTTCCAAAATAAATACAAAACAAAAAATTAAACTAGTCTAATTCTTTTTTTCGAAGTGGGTTATACCCACACGAAGGGTATGATCTGTCATTGTGATTGGGCACTTTTTCTGCTTCAAGAGTTTAACGTGACGAACACAAAGGTAAGGATTACTACTGGGCAATACTAAGACCGCATTAAGTACAATATCGCAATTTCATCAACTCCAACTCTCCTAACCCTAACCCTAAAATGTCTTCCCTTACCAGATCATCCCACTCATCGGCATGTCTGAGAGCATCCCCATTTCTTCTTATTTCAACTTTTTCTCACCCTTCCTCAACTTCAAGTTCCACTCGCCCAATATTCGACCCGCTCCTTCCCCCAGCGGTAACAATCACTCTGCAAATTCTTAACCTGTCTGATTGTCGCTACACGCTCTCTAAACTGAGAAATAAAAACACGTATGATGAAAATATTCGTCTCTTCCTGGCCTATCTCTATGACAAACCAGGCACCGTTTGCTGCGAGAGAAAAACCAAAACCAGCGTTATGGTCGCCATTCAACAAGAAGGTTTACCCACTGATGTCCCCAGCCTTCGTAAACTTTTCGTCAAATTTCTTGTAAATCTGAACTTCATCATCATCGGCACTACAACCGGGGTCCGGTCACGGCCTTATTTAGCACGTCTCTCCACGGGTATCCGGTCCATATCCAAGACTTGTTAAATTTTCCATAATAATTCGTTTTTCCGGGCAAGGTTTATTAGTCCTGCACCTGAAATCTGAACTTACCAGCACATAAAGTGTCTAAAGACCTCCGGGCTTTCGATCAATACCATACAATCATAACCCCTCATAATCTCCCTCTTACCTTCTATTACCAGAATGTGAGAGGGCTCCGTTCTAAGTGTCGACAAATCTTGCAGATGATACACTCTCTCCCTTTTGAAATATACGTCCTAACTGAAACCAACCTAATACCCAGTATCAACAATCTAGAGTTATTTCACCCCTCCTTTACTGTATATCCTGACGACGTTGCTAATTGTCCTTCCATTGACGCCCCCTGCAGCGGGGTGCTCATAGCCATCCAAAGTACCTTTGACTCAACCATGGTCGCTATATCCTCCTCGCCCAAGCTCGATTATGTCGCTGTCAAAATTAAATTATCATCATCATCGGCACTACAATCGGGAACCGGTCCTGGCCTTATTTAGCAAGTCCTGAGGCTTGGTAAAATTTTCCATAATGCTTTGTTTTTTCCGGGCAAGGTCATTAGTCTTGCGCCAGAAAATAAAATTATACCGCAAATCAAAATATGTCATCTGCTTCTACATTTTGCCATCCCAGCCCGCTGAAGCGTACGAACTAGCCATTAAAACTATCGACCACATAATCGATATAAGCGACTCTCGGGATGACGTCGTTGTTTTTGGCGACTTTAATCTCCCACACCTACAATGGACGATCATTCCTTCTACACCACCATTCCATCCAGTGCCAAGGAATGCCTTTTCATCGGACACCTAACTGATTCAAGCCTATATCAAGTTAGTAATGTCGTAAACCACCTAGGCAGACATCATCATCGGCACTACAACGGGATCCGGCCTTGGCCTTATTTAAAAAATCTCTCCACCGGTCCCAATTTCGAGTCGATTTCATCCAGTTTGGCACTCCCGGGTTCTGGGCGTCCTGGTCTACGCCATCCCTTCATCGCAGACAAGGCCTACCGCACTGCCTCCTTCCATACATCATGCCACAAAGGTCTTACCGGGCAGGCTTGTGGCGGTCCTGCGAACCACACAAACCACTGTGGGGTTAAATACCTTTCACCGAAGGGGACATACTTACCGCGTCCTCGACCGCACGTATCCACAGACATGTGGGCACAATTTCTCGACCGATTCCTCATGCCTGTACGGCTATCGAAGGACACTATCCAGAAAAGAAATGGTTTGACGACCCGTTAGCTGGGCAAACACAAGTGGCCGGCGCGGCAGCCAGAAAAATCCTAGGCGATAAATGTATGGCCAAGGAATAAACAAATGTTCCACCTTCCCTTGAGCCAACCGCAATTTGGTTTTCCTTATCGAAAGGACTATTGTGGGGATGAAAGGTTAAACACTAAACCAAACAACCAACACTGTTCCTACAAGGAAATTAAACCATGTAAATATCGCAGCCGAAGATAGTGACTTCGGCCGAGGAAATCACCAGGGCCATAAACCACACGCGGGTAATGTACACAAAGGGGTATCGCAGATGTGTGAAAATCCTGACGATCCTCGGCGTATGTGGTTGCATCCACTCAGTATTCCTACGAACAATACGAAATCGTAGGACAAGTTCTCCCGGAAAGGAGAAATCCCTTGGTAAATGTGGGGAGGAAGTATTGTGGGGAGGAAGTATTGTGCCAATACACGGGCACTTCGTTCACTTCCTCCTCCATCATAATTAATTGTTCCCTCGAGCACTACACGTTCCGCCGAAGCCCAAAAAACGCCAAACACCGGACAAGTAAAAAAAATGTAAAACACAGGATTCCTATTGTTTATTTTTATTTATTTTACGGTAGCACTACGTGAAAGTTACTACGTGGAGTCAATAAAAACACAATCTTCGAAGACAATATAATATTCGACATGGCTGCTACAAACACTGCTGGCACGGAATTGCTTTTGATTATAATTTAACACAACACTCGCCACGACTCGGGGTATATTATCGTCTCCATCCGCACCGGTGAGCGGGAGATCGCGCGACCGTGGCAGTCAGCGGATGGAATTCGACTCAGCGACAATCATCTCGTGCAGAGATGATTCGCTTATGGGGTGAGTTTGTGGTGTCGTGGTAGATATCCTCTCCACTAAGGATATCGTTTTTACCTACCACCAGAGAAACGTAAAAAAAAAACGTTGGAATAGTAAACCAGATCTTGTAATGAAAATCATGGTGGTATGTATGCGATCGTTCAGATCTGTGTGGTTTACACATGCTCGAGGGCAATGGGTAAATGAAGCAGACAGGCGGTAAAGACAAAAGGATCGAAAACATCGTTTCTATGGAGTGCATCGCGTCTAAATAAATAGACGACGATACAGCGAAGAAATGTCGTAAAAGAAAAGATGAGATGAGGGCATTATAAAAGTCTTAGATGAGTGACATCATAAAAGTCTTAGATGAGAGTTTCAGGTATGCTGGGTGGAGATTGCGGTGCAGGTGTGGGAAATTGAAATTTGCCTGGGGTTCTTGAAAAGGTAGAAAGAAATTCTTACAGGAAATTATATGCGAAGAGAATGAAAAGGTAAGTTTTCTTTACCAGGGACTTTTTAGATTATACCTTAGATAATCCTAGATGCGTAAAGCATTTAAGGTGCTAATGTGATTGTATTAGCGAAATTATATGATCGCTTGGAAGATATGGGGGTTTGTCAGGTAAGTGGCCGTGGGGTTTGGCGGAACCGCCACAAGGACACCAAAGGAAAAGAGAATGGAAGAGAAAGGAAGAACAACCGAGTGTGTTTTCCATCCCCTGAAAAAAGTTTTCGAGTTAGTCAAGTGAAAACATACACCGCGGGCGGTCCGCTGTTCAAAAAAAAAAGAAAACAAATAAAAATATAATAATAAATAAAAAAATTAAATTACAAACAAAAAAGTGTTTTGATTTTACGGACAGTGTTCGGCGGAACACATGCAAAAAAATAAAAAATCTGCCAAAGGCTCCTCTTCGCTCATTCGAGCTAGGTATCCCGCCCACCGGAGTCTACCGAGCTTGATTTCTCTTACAACATTAGCTTCAAGGTAGATCGCGTACAACTCATAGTTGTAGCGTGTCCGAAATCGTCCCCCCTCACATAAGGGGTCAACGATTCTTACCTAGGCAGATAACTAGACCTTATTTTCACGATGGACCCTACTAACTCCTCAGTAGCCCCATCACCCCTTGTTCTATCTGCCACCGACAATCACCATCCGTCTCTTACCCTGTTTTTTTTTTTCATAATTCTGCAGCGCATCCCACCCCATCCCGTGACATTTACTCACATGACTTCCACAAAGCGAACTTTCTCCTTATTAACGATTACCTCAACAACATTTCATTCAATTTTGATCATTTGACGGTAGAAGATGCTACCACCAATCTTTACACCGAAATCATTAAATCTATTCCTGTTTACGTTCCCTATTCCAGACGCAAAAATCCTACTTCCTCACATTTTTGGTTTAATAGTAAGCTTCGTTCGTTACGTAATAAACGGAACAATCTGTGGGCTACATTCCTCCATAATCGCTCCGTCTGCAACTACTCCAACTACATTCGCACCTATCTTCAATTCGACGCACTCTACGATGACCTTTACCAAAAATACCTAACAAAAACTCAGGCTAATCTAATAAATGGCCCAAAAACTTTCTTTTCAATTTATCAATCACAAACGTAAATCCGATGATTATCTCACCTCGCTCTCATATAACTTGGACACCTCAACGGATTCACATGTCATTGCGAACCTCTTCGCCTCCTTTTTCAGACAATCCTTCACAGACGACTCTTTTGTTCCCGTCTTCACTTATTTCAATTACCTACCAAATTGTTCCCATGGTCCATTTCTTTCTCAACTTATTGATCCACCCACGATTGAAAACAAACTAACCCAACTCAAGGACAAGTTCACCCCTGGGTCTGATGGTCTCCCCACTATATTTATTAAATATTAAAATTCGTCTCCATTCCCTCTACCCCGCGTTCGACTATTTTCAATCTGTCGCTCTCTCAAGGTGAGTTCCCTAATATTTGGAAAACATCGTTTATCACGCCCATGCATAAAAGGGAACCCAAAGGCAATATCTCAAACGATCGTCCCATCGCCAAACTCTCCCACATTCCCAAAGTGTTTGAAAGCATTCTCTACCAAAGGTTATGCATTCACTGCAAATCCCTAAGTTCACCCAGGTAACACGGCTTTCTTGGTGGGAGATCTATCACCACTAGCTTAGTCGAATTTACTTCCCAAACATTCCTAACTCTAGAGAACGGCAACGAGGTCGACGTTGTTAGTGCGGATTTTACTAAAGCCTTGGGTAAAATTTCGCACCGACCGATACTTTTTAAATTATCCACCTTGGGCTTCGAACGCATATTAAAAAGGTGGGTTTCGCCATACTTGAGTAACCGTTCTGTAACTGCGTTTCAGATCCGTTATCTCAAATCCTTTTTGTGCTACCTCTGGAGTCCTTCAGGGCCGTCATTTGGGCCCCTTTTTATTCATATTAACAATAAACGACATCGATATGATTATCAAGCATTCCTGTATCTCGCTTTACGCCAACGGTACCAGATAGACCTTGACAGCTTTTCGTTATGGTGTCGGAAGCATTGTCTGGAGCTTAATGCCAACAACGGTCATTAAATTACCTTTTCACGGAAGCCCCCCCCCCCCCCACCCCCCCCCCCCCCCCCCTTCTTATTCAACCAACCTTTACACTCTGCCAACTCGATTTGAGAACTCGGCATCTTATGTGGTAGTTAGCTAAACTTCCTCACACATATTGACAACGCGCTTCTCAAGACCAATTCAGCCCTCTATTTTGTTCTTAGGAATTTCCTAACCCTTACGAGACCCGATCACTCTACATTATTTGCGTTCACCTTCTTCTTGAATATGTTACCCAAGTTTGTTCGCCATATCAAGTATCCCGTATCCGCAGAATTGAAAGCATTCAACGACGGCTCTTGCGTTTTGCACTCCGAGGACTGTGTTGGCAAAACCCCTTGCCCCTGCCCCCTTACACAAGTCATCTCAAACTAATTAACCTAACCACTCTAGAAGAGCGAAGAACTCACGCTGACATCCTCTTCATCCACCGTCTTTTGTCAGGATCAATCGACTGTCCTACCATTCTTTCCTCCACCCCGTTCTATACCAGTTCTTGTAACCTACGAAACTCTCGTCTTATCTTAGCCCATGACACCTCGTACGACCTTAAAGAATCGATCTCACGTATGCTGGGTGTAGTGATCCTATATCACTACTCTCACCCAATTTCCATTAAGCTTCAAATAAATGACACGGTAGGAACCCTATGTTCATACTGTGCGTTAAGCAATTCCCCGGAATGACATCATGAAATGCGTATCTTGAAATGCATTCCATGGTTGTGCCTTCCGGGTAGTTACCCAAACCAAAACCCCAATCATATTCCCTAAGCGAATCATCTGCGTCACAAATTAAACGAAAAATCTATTTGTCGCACATTGATTCAATTCCTATTAATCCTAACATCATGAAATGCCCAACTCCAAATACATTTCATGATCTTACCTTCCGGGAATTTGTTTGAACAGAATTTCATTCCAATTGAAGCACACAAAATCTTGTTTGTGATTCTTGGAATTGTTAAGTAAAATGTTTGACAAATCTCTGTCGCCACAAAGTATAAATGGGGCGGCACATTTTGGATTCGTGATCACACACACACACCCCGACCAAATACCCACCGGTCTTGTACGCTTTTTTTTTTTGTTTTTTTTTTTGGATCCGTGATCGAGACAACGGCCAAAAGTAATCTAATTAAATAAATAATAAGAACAAAGTTAAACCGCCTTTTCATTTTGGACACCCTGCCAGGAGACTTGGAGGAAAGTCACTTCACCGAGGTAAGCCTATAAAAAGCAATTAAAAAATATAACCCCACATGGGCAACGTCAACTCTTACCCGACCTCTCCTGCTCTCAAACCCCGTTTCCGTACTTTCTCCTCTTAGACCCCACCCCAACTGACACAGACACACAAGGGCATATATACAGCCCCATGCCTATGTAATACCCTAATACCTTAGTACCTTAGTTTTTGGGTTGGTAGTTCAGTTTATATTATGACGCATATGACAATCACCAGGCGATTGATACCGCGAAGAAAGCTCACAACGACAGGGTGATCAATAAACTCCTTCGGTGCCCAACTGGTTTGCGCTCCTTCTGGTCAATGGCAAAGGCTGTCAGCGGTAACTTCGCATCCTCCTCTTTCCCTGCGTTGCTGACAGACGTCGAGACGTTAGTCACGAATTCAAAGGATAACGCTTATGTGTTCGCGAATTTATTTTCCGCGAATTCAAACCTCGATCCCGCCCTTTTGGAGCCACCTGTGATCGCGCCGGTACGTTCTTCCATGCGGGATGAGAGATTTCGTCCGCGCACTATTCGACGCATTCTACTTATCTTATGCACGGAGGACCTTTCCTGCCTGCTGAAAAATCGCTCGAGTTCAGCCAATCCCAAAGACGGGAAAAAAGTGTCTCCCACAAAATTACCGCCCGACAGTACTCGTATTACTGTCTATTTTATCTAAGGTAATGGAAAGACTCACCAATACAGAGTTGGTTAAGTATTTAGAGTGCAACGGACTTCTGAATGACCGCCAATACGGATTCCGTGGCAGGCGGTCCACGGGAGACCTTTTGACCATTATAACCGATATATGGATCTGCGATCGAGCGGCATCTCCAAGGCTTTTGACCGCATCTGGCCCAGGGCATTGCTTAGCAAATTCCGTTCTTATGGAGTTTCCCAACAGCTTTGCGACTGGACGAAGAGCTTTCTTGAGAATCGATCGATCTGGGTTGCTGTGGACGGCGAGTATTCGGATCTGTATCCTGTTAATCCGGGGGTGCCCCAAGTTCTATTTTGGCTCCAACCTTGTTCTTGCTTCACATAAATGATTTGTTGGAGACAACGGATAACAAAGTGTTCAGTTTTGTGGGTGATAGTACGCTTGTTTCCTCCTTCTCGAGTGTTCGGCCGATTGGTGCATCTGCGTCGCATCAGCTGAGATGTAGACCGATTGACTCTCTAAATCAGGATCTAGATAGGGTCCTGCAGTGGGGAAGGGCCAATCTCGTCGACTTCAATGCAGCGAAGACACAATATACAACATTCACAAAGAAAAGTGGATCATCGGTTCCACAGCTGATGATGAATGGCCGGGCCCTCGAGGCTGGGGAAAGCTTGAAATTGCTCGGCGTCACGGTCTGTGGGAATTTATTATGGCATAAACACGTGTCGAGTATCGCCAGATCAGCCTCAGGAAAACTGAGCAATCTTTTTAAAGCCAAGTAATATTTTACTCCGGCCCAACTTCTTCTCCTATATAAATCCCAAATTAGACCCGCGCTCGAATATTGCTCTCGTGTATGGAGCTCGGCTTCTAAACATACCCTCGACCTACTTGAGAGCATACGGAGACGGGTGATCCGCTTGATCGGGGACTCGGCGCTGACGTCGGAACTACAGCCGCTTTCACATCGAAGGCGCGTAGCCGACCTCTGTCTGTTTTACAAATATTATCACGGGTACTGTTCTTCTTGTGTGGTATTGTTCCACACAATTCGGTTTATATGCGCTCCACAAGACAATCCGACGGATCGCACCCGTTTGTGGTTCATCTCCCGACGGGGCGAACATCCCTGCTTCAGTACTCGTTCCGTTACAGAGCGGGGAAGCTGTGGAACTCCCTTTCCGCGCGATTGTTCCCGGAGCGTTACAACCTGCAACTGTTCAAAAAGAACTGCAACAGTTATTTGATGGCATCTCGGGGCACCCACTCGGCGCTATAGGTTCGCCTCTCCCGAGAGAAGTCTAATAAAAAAAAAGAAAAAAAAGTACTAGAATATTCTAGAACGTACTAGAAAACTGGAGACTACGAGCAATAGAAAATTCGAGTCTATGGAACGGACGGAAACAAAACGCCGAATCAGAATGAGGAAACGGGGTAAATACGTCGCACGTAGATCAGGAAGTGAGAAGTAAGAAGTGAAGCACTGTAAGCAAGCGATAAGTCAAGAATTCGTTAAGTGTACGGTAAAAGTAACGGTTGTTACTAATGGACTAATAAAGTGTTACAGTAATTCAAAATCGATTTAACGGCTCTTGTTTATTAAAATAATTAATCCAGCGAACCCTTAGCTCGCTACAATATGAATAACGCTTGTATTGGGCTGAATTAATGAGGATTTTGAGCTCACTAAAACCCTAATGGAAGATTTAACAATAGGACTTGCTAAATAAGGCCAAGACCGGTTCCCGGTTGTAGTGCCGATGATGATGATGATGATGAAAACCCTAAACCCATCCTCATTCCTACTTCCAAGCTTCCGACCTGTTGTCGCCCTACCCCGCCTTGCCAATTACACCACCTTCTCTCCACCTTCGTAAGTTCACCTCTTCAAATTAATTTTTTGTTAATTCCTAGTTTTTAAGTTAGTTGGTAAGTTTATTTTTATATTTTTATACCGCTTGTACTAAGTGTAATACATGAAGGTTCTGCCATAACCAAATTAAGTGCTTTCTAAAGATATTTTGATTCCAGATGCCCGCCTCCCTACAGTCTTCCTCATTAGGTTAAAACATTTATTGATTTATTTATTCATATTTATTTTTCATATACGTATACGTAGTACTACAGTTATCATTCTCATCAAATTCACAAAATGTTTAAAGTACATATGTAAATTATATAGGGTAGGCCATACATTTTTCCAAATGGCAACACTTGATTCTGAAAAACCGTTAGAAGGCCGTTGGTGAGGGGGGGGGGGGGGGGGGTTAATTAATTAACGTAATAAACAATTCCCCGCCACTAAACATACTGTTACGTTTTTACTTCGCACATGACTGTTAAACTATGCCCAGTTTAAAACCATCCGTTCTTTTACGCGAGTTCGTCCACTGGATCGCAAGAGTGCTTCAATGTTCAAGGACAACCTCTTTTGCCCCGTTAAATGCCTCAATTCCTCGTCTCCTGTAGCTCTCATTTTTTTTTTTTTTGTTCTTCACGTGTCCTCTCCTGGTTCCGTCTGCTTCTGACGTTTCTGCCAGTTTCGTGTATTCTCCAGTATTCCTCTAGACGGCTCCAGAATCGGTGTGTTGGTGTCGTATTAGTTGGCTTAAGGCTCGGTGCGACGCCATGAGGTCACGCTAACGGTTGACAAGTGTGTCGGTTTTGAATTTGTGACAATACGTTTATGAACGTATAAACAATTCTAACAACAACGTAATAAACAATTCCCCGCCACTTGCGTGCCCCTGCCGGCAACTGTTTTTAAGAAATCAAGTGTTGCCATTTGCAAAAATGTTTGGCTCACCCTATATAACAGGGTTGGGGCGTTCTGTATTTTACTTACAAAAGTAATAAAATAACTTTGAATGCCACTTCAATGAGTTATTGAATTTAAATTAAAGTTTAATATAACAAAAGTGTTAAACTTCCTATTATGAGTGCAGAGAGTTCATCACAACTTAAGTCTTTAGTTTCTTTCTAGTCTTTAATTTCCTGTTACATAAATTGAACAAAGTAGAAGAACACAAAGAGAATTCAAGGGGGCAACAAATAACTGCAAAACGCACTTTCACTACCCAAAGGTCTTTTGTGACGATCTACAATCACCAGCTAGTATTTTGATAAAGGTAATGACCTCCTTGATCAACTGTCAGCTTACAAAATATTTACTTCCACTTGTAATTATCTTCTGATCAGAGTCGATTCAGTACCGTTAAATTTTATAGTATACAAGCCTAATCATAAAATAAATTCCCAACGATGTTCTCCAAATAGCTAACAACATAAAGAGATAAAGTAACGTTAGACATTTATGTTATGTACAGTAACATA
Organism: Microdon myrmicae; assembly: GCA_963931805.1. Lineage (NCBI taxonomy): Eukaryota > Metazoa > Arthropoda > Insecta > Diptera > Syrphidae > Microdon > Microdon myrmicae. The sequence continues at coordinate 31,431,607 of OZ007502.1, read as the reverse complement.
ATGTTATTAGATTAACAGTAACATTCGATGTTATTTGCATCCATTCAACTCATTGCGTCGGACATCTATCGGAAAATAAAGTTACTATTTTGGTTTGTGACTGCGCTAAACATATAGTTTGAGTAATTGTGCTTTTGATCACACATTTGAATAATGCTTTCAAGATCTGTTGTTTAAAGTTTAGACTCCGCTTTTATCAGAATACATATTCGGTTCGGCGGTATTATGATCGCCTGGTGCATCATGAAAAGTGATCCAGCAATATGAAATACTTTGTTTTTGGACAACATGTGTCCTGGATAAGAAGGAAAAGCAACATTTCCTGTCAATGGTTTCGGTAATTTGCAACAATAGCAACATAATAAAATGTGTCACGATCCACATTATTGTCGTTGATCAAAAACAAGAGATGCCTATAAATAAAAATGTTATATTTTATATTACTAATGAACAGTTTAACTTTTCAGTTTTATTCCAAGATCACATCGCTTGTTCCAGATCAATATCTACAGGTTACTATAGAAATACAACCTGTGCAGCTTAATACTACCTTTGTTAACCAATATTTATTAAGGAATGAATGAATAGAGGGCAGAACCCTCAGTTTATTCCGTTTAGTAGAAGTCGTATAAAGTTATAAATAGACTTACAAACTAACTTAAAAACTAAGGCATGGGGGTTGGGGGTGGGGGACTACTTTAAAGTAACTTAAAAATGGAATGGGGAACTAAACAAAGATGGATAGAATAATAGTTTAAGTGGTAGGACAGGGAAGGGCGAGGATAAGTCGGATGCTAGGGTGTGAGTATAAGTGTGGGAGAGTGTAGGCGGTGAGCGAGGTGGGGTCAGGAGGGGTAAGAGAGGAGACGTCGTTTGAGAGCGGGAGAGGTGAGATTGAAGTCAAAGAACGCGGGGTGAGAGTTTGCCCACCCCTGCATTCGCGAAATGGGTTCATTAGAGTCGTAAGACGTATGATGGGCTGGCAAATATGTTGAGGTGTCATCTCAGGGCCCGCTATACAGTGTCAAGGTTTCTTTGAAAATTGGGCTTCCCACCGATGTCACCGATGTTATATCCCACGGAAATGAAAAGGCCCGGTTGAGCTTTAAGTTTGGCTGTCGTTTTTAGTGTACCTTTTCTTGATTGTTTTTGATGTATTAGGATCCGACTGATCACTGCCGTAGGTTCGGCCCCTGGAGATCTACTAATCCCGAAATAAAATAAAAAAAAAAAAAATTGTGGGGAGAAGGCCGAATTTAGCGAGACAAGGACATATGTGTCCTTCATCTTGTCTCTCACTTCTGGTCATCTCGCGATAACCAGAATCACCCACATCCGTGAGGATGTTGGGCTCGGTCTCGCGGCATCTGAAAAGAGAAGAAAAAAGAGGGAGTATCCAAGGATAGTGTGGACAGTGTTAGTCCAAGTGTTCTCTAACTACTTTTATGGAGGGATGGTGGGAAAGAAATCATACAAGACCGGTGGGTCTTGGGTGCGGTAGTAAACGCAGATCACGTCTTTGGCGTCTGATAACCTGCGCTTTGGTCGGTGTGTATGTTTGGGTTTGTGCCGCCTTGTATTGTGCGTTCGTGTGTGTGGTTTGTTAATAGTAGACCCTATGGGATGGGTCCAGGAATACTCTATTATAGAGGGGAATGTTGTTGGGAAGGGTGCTTTCTTTAGTTTTGTACTGAAGAAGAAATTGTGGGGGTTTGATCCGAAGAGATCGAGAGAGGGAAGGGTCAAGAACGCAGGAGTCCCGTACAAGTAGGTTCTCGCTGTTCTGAATGTTTTCGAGGTACTTATATGCTAATTGAAGCAAGTACTCGTCGATAGGGGTAATGGAGGCGCCTTCGTATAGGTGAAAGTTGGGGTAATGACGACCGTCAGGCCTTCTAGAATGATTGGTGCATCTTCTGAGGAGTTTCCTTTCGAAAACCCGAAGTCTTTCCATTTGTGCCGAAGATATGCAGGACCATATGGGAAAGGCATACGATATTCCAGATCGGATTAGCTGCTTATAGCAGAGAAGCTTAACTTTGGTGTCAACTTTGTTGCTCCACTTCAAGATGTTGTGCAGTTGCTTAGACCGACCGAGGCCCCTTTGGAGAATGTGGGTCACATTTTTGATGAAATTCATTTTTGGGGTATAAATGACCCCAAGGTATTTCCTCCTGTCCTGTGGTCTAATCGTAGTATCTCCCATTTTTATTCGAATATTCTGTGAATATCGAGAAGTAGGTTGGGAGTGTTTACTACTCAGAATTATAGCTACTGCTTTAGATGGGTTAAGTCGAATTTTCCGCCGACTGTAATACTGATACAGTTCGTCCAGATGACGGTTGAGTCGGTTTGTTGCGAGTTTTGGGCTTTTAGATGGCGTGTACACTAGGACGTCATCCGCATAGCAAATCTGGTTTACTCTACCATCCACAGGGTGAGGAATATCTGAGGTGTAGATATTAAATAAGATGGGGCCTAGAATGTAGCCCTGTGGCACGCCTGCGGCGGCGTTGACAGTTCGGGAAAGCTTTCCATTCACTCGAACTTGGAAGGTTCTGTTTAAAACGAACTGGTAGATTATATTACACAGCGTTTTACTGAGGCCAGTATTCAGTGATTTAAAAATGAGACCTTCGATCCAGGTTGTGTCAAAAGCCTTTTCAATGTCCAAGCTCACCGCAATGGTGGGTTCCTTATTAAAGAGGCGCACGCAAACGTGGTTTTGAAATATGTTGAGAGCCATAGTGGTGCTGTGCGCTCTTCTAAATCCAAATTGGAAGTCAGGTATTAGGCTCCTGACACTGATAAATTTATTTAGCTTCTCGTATATGAACTGTTCATATATTTTGCTGATGCAGGTGAGGAGCGAAATAGGACGAAAGCTTGAGGGGTGATAATTTGGATTCCCAACTTTTGCTATTGGGCAGACAACAGCATGCTTCCAAGCTTGGGGAAAATACCCCATGTTGTAGGCATGGTTGAGCAGAATCTAATCCCGAAATTGAAATTCACCGTCCTTTTATAGTTTTTTCTAGTTGAGAATTGTCAACTAATTTTTGTCAAAATTCCCAGAAGCACACATAAGCCTTTGCATTTCAATTTGAGTTGTGTTCTGGGAATTTGTTAGAGGCTTTAGTTGGATGGGTTCTAGGAAGGGAAATCATGAAATGCGTTTTGAATTTAGCATTTCATGATGTCAAGGTTTTTAGGAATTGAGTCAATGTATGATGAATTAACTTTTGGTTAAATTCGTTGTACATGTGACTCAATATGGGATTTGAATATGAAGCAACGGAAAATTTGGGATTTGGGTTTATTATGTGGAATTGAATCAATGAGCGATAAATTAACTTTGGGTTAATTTATTGCTCATATGATTCAATATGAAATTAGGAAATTTAGGATTTGACAATATTAGGGATTTAGATGGGAGTTTACAGGAGAAGGTGATTGAGTGACATTCGGTAATATTTAGTTCGAGACAGTTATTTTGGCACCAAGTTGAAAAGCTGTCGAGGTGCATTTGGAGAAGTGAGGAGTCGATAGAAGATGCGGATCGTCTTGAAGAGTTTAGTGTCGTCCGGGTATAGAGAGATGGAGGAGTGCTTGATACTGGGCTCTATATCATTAATAGTAAGAGTAAAAAGGAGGGGTCCAAGATGACTCCCATGGGGAACCCCTGACGTGGAAAGAAAACGATTGGAGAGGGTGGATCTATGATTCGTGAAGACATTGGCTTTATCTTTTGTATCCATGGCTAGTGTTCTGCTGCCCGTTACCTTCAGAGGAAAAGAGGAGGAAGTGATTGTTGATAGCCTTTGCCGTCGATCAGAAGGGTGGCAAACACGTTGTGGACTCAAATATTTTATTGGTCACTTTGTCATTGTGAACCTTCTTCGGGATATCAATCGCCTGGTTGCACGCGTTTTGATTCTAACAAAATTTGTTCTGTTGACCTCCGTTGGATTAGAGCGCCATTGCTTAAAATTTATATTTTTTTCCGCTGTAATCTGCTCGTCTTTTTTATCAAGTCAAGGTTTATCAGACGAATTTCGTTTGATGGCATGCGGAATGTAAAGCACCATCATAAAAAAATAATCTCCGTGACCGAATCCGCGCATGCGTTAACATTGGGGTTTTCAAAGCACACCTCTGTCCACGGAAAAGATGCGTAGAAATCTCTCAAATCGTCCCAATTAGCAGCCCAATGCCTCCATACATGGCGAGCTACTTAGGTCGGTTATTTGCTTGAAATGTAAGGGGCTACGCACTGATATCAAGCAGTGATTTAAATTTCCAGTAGCGCAGCCAATTTCAAGGTATAAATGCCTGGTGCGTAATTAACAGGACTTTTTGCTCCAAGTCGTTATCGTTGATGAAACCTGGGTATGTCCAAGAGACCACATGGCAATCAAAGGAATGGACCCATGAAAGTTGATGGTCACGATTTCTTTTTTTTTTTTTTTTGGTATTCGAAGGAAAAACTTTATGCAGAAAGGTTTGGTACTGCAGTGAATTGGTAGATAGATTCGAATTCAAGGATATACGACTCCATTTGGTCAAAAAAAGTGTTCTTTCATTATGGTAACCGGCCAAATTGGGAAAACTACGTACCGAATTGGTGTCGCCCTCACAAAACTCACTCGATGTAAATCCTCGCAATGCACAATCGGAATAGTAAACGTATCCAAGATTCTTTTGTGAGAAAGGGGTTTAAACGAGCAATTGAACGTATTTTTTGAATTTTCTCGGAGGCCCGATTTGACAATTTCGATACCAATGAATTGAAACACAATTTCATCACCTTTTTGTTTTTCTAAAAATTGCTTACAACTGCTGGAAATATAATAAATGAATAAAGTACATCCGTTTTTTTCATATAATAAACACTTGACTTGTGTTTTTGTACGAGTCCTGACCATGATTTTTGTCCTCGAAGTTTACTTGGTGGAAAAGATTTTTCGTCAATCTGTCAAGTTTTAAATTTAACGAGAGAAGCTGCATATCTCAAAAAGATTCCTGAAAAAAAAGATAAATTGTCATGCAAAATAATTATTTTGTGTTTTGTAATATGTATATTAAATAGACATGTTATAACTTTGGCAACATTATTACTACAATACTACTTGGTGGCCTCTAGGAACCCGAAACTTCATGGTCTCATTGACGCGGCTACGTCATTGTTCCCCGTCCTGTGCGCTCTCAAAACCATAACCGAATCGTATCATCATAGACCTATGCAAGAGATCGCAGAAATAATTGAAAATCATTTAAAATGTCTTGAATTCATTAAGAAACTCGATGTTTGGGTTTCACTGGAATGTAAAGAAATTTATCTAACACGACGCAACAACACCTGCGAATTGCATTTCTCACACAAAGAAATTGAACCTTTTTAGAAACGAATCATTAGTGGTGATGAAAATGAGTTGGTTACGATAACAAATATTGAAAATGATCCTGATCCAAGCGCAATGACCAGCACAAACCAAATCGGAAGCTGAATTACACCAAAACAAGATAATGCTGTCAGTTCAGTGGTATTAGAAAGGTATTGTGTGTTTTGGGCTGCTTCCAAGGCATTAAACGTGAATCGCTACAATGTTGTACTCCCACATGACAACACTAGACCGACCACATACCTCCCACAAAAATTATTGGACCTTGGCTGAAAAGTAATGTCGCATCTACTCTACAGCGCTGACCTACCACCAACGGCTTACCATTTATTACAGTCCTTGTAAAACTCCTTGAATGATAAAATTGTTAATGATAATGACTCTGAAATCATAACTGGTTAAATATTTTGCCAGGAAAGACCAAAAATTGGTAAAAGAACAGTGCCCACTGGGCTGATTGAAGTACCGCCTCTCCTGGATTACTGAGAGGCGGGTTGGTTGGCTGGGATGCGGTGGATCCCTGGGTGCTGGGAAGCGCCGCCCGCCAAGCGGGGCATTGCGCTCTCCTATCCCTATTGGGGAGGTTACATGTGGTAGCGGTCGTCCTTGAGGGTTACTGTCATTGGTCGGAGTTTGCCCATAGGGTGTCTCTGTTCGGTTGCCCGTACTACTGACAGTTGATGAGAGACCACCGATTGATGTAAGGTGGAACCGTTCCTTTGGGTCGGAGTTGTAAGTTCCGAGCACCGGAACAGGGGCCGGGTTGAGCTTTGGGCAGGCAGCTCTCCGGTCGGCGGTCTGCTGCCTATTACCCACTGGTAGTATGTGCGGTTCCTTAACCGCTTGGTCGGTGACTTCTTGGTTGGGGATGTTCGCATTAGTTGGGGAGGCTGGGTCGAGCCCGAACTGGCTTTCGGCAGCACCTGCCTTGGCTACCTTTTCGGTGTCTGTCGTCACACCTTTGTTGTCCGTATGGATTGTGTGTTCCGGGGGCATTATTCGTGATGGTAATCTTGATGGATGGCCAGGTGGCATTCGCATGCCAGGTGTTGAAGGGGTTCCCGGCCGCCAAGGTGATTGTGACATCAATGGCGGCAATCGAATTTGTGGTAGATAAAAGGTGTCCGCCGCAGTCTTGTAAGCGGTCGGACGGTCGACGGTGAGGGCGTGCCTTGCCTCAGCAAGCTCTGTGACCTCGTCAAGGTATGTCTCAAATGTATTGGCAATCGATCGCCCAACACGTAAATTCTTGCGTACTGCAAATCTGTGCGTTCCACCAACAACTGTATCTTTTGGTGGGCCGTGGGGATGCCGTCAGGAACAATGATGTCTCCTGACGTGCCGTGATGTGAGTTCCGTGGGAATGTTGTCAGGAACAATGTGCTCTCCGCTGGAATCAACTGCTATAAATTAAATTGAATAGAAATCAGATTACCTATGGGTTGACCGTTGTAACTCCAAGAATAAGTCTCCAAACTAGATACACAATTCGAGGACCTTGTAATGTTATAAAATAATGTTTATTGATTCTGATTACTTTGATATATACAGCTTAAAAATAGTTGAGAGCTAATCGCCAACAGCTAAGAATCCAAGAGGGCGATATCAACTCTGACAGCTCAAAATTTAAATATTCATGTCAGCTGCTTGCTGACATTTGTTATTGTGAATGGCTGCATTCCATTGCGAATTCGCTGGTTGCATCCAGTGAATCCACAACAGTAATTAATTCAAAAAATTAATTTTTTTTATTTGCTTAATTGATGGATAAATTATACAAAAAGAAAAAATAGAAAAAATTTTATCAGTTCATTTAAACCATTTTACTGAACATAGTCACGACGTATGACGTACGAGGGTGGGGTGAAACTGACCTCTCTAATGTGTACTAACTAAGCAATCGACCTGAAAATGTATATACAAGCTAATGAGGCATAGTACTATATAATACAAGTCAAAAATTGGACCTGCTGGCGCCATCTGTAGGTCAAGCCGGAAACTTTTCACCCGGCCCTCGTATGAAATGAAACAGAACTTAAAACTTTAAACACGATTGTCTTAAAACAATGTCTTTCAAATTGGCTTCAAAATAACTTTCAATTTTTATCCGCTTGAGGTTAAACTTTAACTGGAGCTTCTTACTTAGACTCCGCAGTGTATGCCAATTTATAAAAGTTATTAATAAACAAAGGTCGAAAAATCGGATTTTTTTTTTCAAAAGCTTGCCATTTGTTCAAAAATTAATATTTTAAAAATTTCGTACTAGATTTCGTACACTAGACATTTTCATGCAATTTAAGAACAATTCTTTTTTTACTTTTGGAAGATCAAAACTGTTGAAGATAATTTGCAAGCCCCGGAGCAACTTTTTAAATACACGTTATTTTTTCAACGGTCGTGTGCCGCCCTTTTGTATTTTTTGAAAAAAAGCACCTTAATACATATATAAAAATGTGGTAAACTTTGTTTTATTAATAATACATATTTTTCCCACCCATTTCAAATTCCTGAAATCGAAAACCCGCTACATGCATTTACAGCATCGCTATAGGGCATCATCCAAATACCCCGAAAACGAAATATCGTTCGCTCTTATGTTGCATCACCTTAATTCCCTGAAAAGAACTACCATCATGCAACATACATCGGGAAACCAATCGGCGCCCCTTGTTAACTGTCTTAACCAGCCACACACGTGCGCAGCACATTTCCTCGACTGACTCAAAGTCACCCCAAGTTTTGTCCAACCAACAAAACTTGTCTGCGCATCTCGCGCCCATTAGCCGAGAAACAAATTCTTCAGCATGTAAACATGCATACAAGAATCCCACATAGGCCACCAGCATCGATACGGCGCACAATCATCGTTGTGCGAGTATCCTATTTGCTGATGGTACAAGTCGCCCTAATGACGGGCAGACAATTTGCACAGCTGCAGGCACACAGTCATGATGCCCTTTTTCTCATTTGCTTGTTCTCATTTCCTTTGCTTGTTTTTGTTTGCCACGACCTGGCAACACGAACTACCACGCATCCTCGCCGTGATCAACTCAGAGAGATCCTCTCAGCTTGGTCGCTGCAAGAGAAACTGCACGGTTCTCTCAAAAATGAAAACCACCCTTAACGGACAACAGACTCTACACGAGTCTTTTTCATTAGTCGAATTTCTGAAGTCAACCACGGACCAGGTCGCAAGTCCCCATGATAGTCGAGCGTGGTCGCGAGTAGCGTATAAATTAAAGTCAGTTTTATACCCGCGCGTTGTGTTGTCGGATTACAAAATTAATCACTTTTCCACAAGTCTATATTTATGAAAGTTATATCGAACTCTCATCATCATCATCGGCACTACAACCGGGAACCGGTCTTGGCCTTATTTGGTAAGGCCTGAGGCTCGTTAAATTTTCCATAATGATTTGTTTTTTCTGGGCAAGGTCATTAGTCTTGCGCCAGGTATCGAACCCTCACCACTTGTATCAACAGTGTCTATCATTCAGTGTATTAACAAAAAATAAAGAAAAGACAAGTTCAGAGTTACAGAATTCAACAAAATTAATCACTTTTCCACAAGTCTGTATTTATAGTTTTAGAGTCAATAGAATCAAATAAAAGAATTATTGTCCTACTACCAATGTGTTTGTTGTTGGTGCCGTATCCGCTCCATGTTGGGGCTCAATCGTAGTCCCACGCGAAAACTCAGTGGGGCTTTTAGTGAATCCATGTCCGTGCCGGCACTCGACTAAAAGAAAGAGACACAAGCCCAAAGAACAAATCACACCCCCGTCAAACACAAACCACAAAACACTTAACACCACATCCATCTCAGCTGTTTTGTTCGCTTTTTGGGCAGTTCTGGCCTCTTTGGGCGGATTGAATGAGCATTGATCTTGTGTATTCACTTGTTTGGTGTCATAAGAATCGGCGAACATTTTACATTCCAGGTCAATTGGCAGTTCCAGATTGTTCATGACGCTAAGGACAAATGAATATCCATCATTGAATAATCCTGCAGCTAAATATACAGCAATTTCTATTATTTTTGAGCCATAATTCGAATATTTATTGCAAGGCCGTAATATTTTGTTAATTTTTTTTATTAAAGCGTCAGTCAGTTTGACTTTGCGCCAAATTTTGCTGTTCTCTTTCTTTATATTTCGAAGGGGACTTCCCATTCGCTTTTCCACATGGCCCACACGCACACTTTTGATAACTGCAATATCTTCGTACGGCTTAGTATCTAATATAGACTTAAACGTTTTTGTATCGCAATCCCCCACGTAATTAGTGTAACGAACACCAAACTTTTCTTCAGAACGGAGGTACATTTCGAGACGGGCGTCAACCTCCGTCTTTCTCGCCAAGCCTTTGTGATTGATGGATCCATGTGATTTGCGCCGTCAGGGTCGTCGGCGTTATTTCGGAAATACGTGCATCCATGGCAAAATAGCCAGTTCGTTTACAGAGTGAGGAAGCTGTGGAACTCCCTTCTCACGCGGGTGTTCCTGGAGCGTTACATCCTGCAACTGTTCAAAAAGAACTGCAACTGTTATTTGGTGGGATCTCGGGGCGCCCACTCGGTGCTATAGGTTCGCCTCTCCCGAGACAAGAGTAATAATATTAAAAAAAAAAAAAAAAAAAAAAACGATGGCCTCTCAAGGCTCTTTAAATACCGAAATTTATCCAGAACATCCAAGGTACCACTGTACAAGACCATGGTCTTACCAGTACTCATGTATGGATCCGAGAGCTGGGTGCTCAATAAAGGGCACTCTGAACTCTTAGCCGCGTTCGAGAGGAAGGTCTTAAGGAGAATTATTGGCCTCGTATGTGAGGGAGGGCGATTGCGGAAACGCTACAACCATGAGTTGTACGCGATCTACCTTGAAGCCAATGTTGTAAGAAAAATCAAGCTCGGTAGACTCCGGTGAGCGGGGCACCTAGCTCGAATGAGCGAAGAGGGCCTGCCCGGAAAGACGTTTGTGGCAGGATGTATGGAAAGAGACGGCGCCGCAGCCCTTGTCTGCGATGGAGGGATGGCGTAGACCAGGACGCCCAGAGCCTGGGAGTGCCAAACTGGATGACATCGGCTCTAAATCGAGATCGGTGGAGAGACTTGTTAAATAAGGCCAAAACCGGATACCGGTTGTAGTCCCGATGATGATGACAATAGCTATATTTTATTACCAAATCAATTACTTTTCCTGAGTAGTAGGCAATAAGTGTCGTTACGTCGTACAAGGAGGTGAAGCCGCGCATCTTGTGCGATCCATCACCACTGTGTGTTCAACAAGCGTTGAACGCAACTCAAAATTTTTGTGTTGGCAATCAATCGGCCAACACGTACTTGGATTTCCGCCGACCAAGGAATGTCGTCGGGGAAGATCTTTCTACGTTCCGCCGACCGAGAAATGGCGTCGGGGAATATCTTTCTACGTTCCGCCGACCGAGGAATGTCGCCGGGGAATATCGCGCACTATTCACAATGTGGTCGTGAGGAATGTCGGTGAAACAATGTGATCTCCTGGCGTGCGATACGTGGATTCCGTGTGCTGAAATCTACTGCTAATATTTGCGTTGAACGTGAATAAAGGATTGCTTGTGAGTTGGGGTGCAGCAGAACCAAAATGTGTGCTCAACAAGCGTTAAACGGGTTGAGGACGTCAGAAACAGTGCTGTCTCCTGGCGTGCAGTGATGTTGGTGGTTATGCTGTGAACCTGGCGGCGGATGATCCTTACGTCTGGATCCTAGGGCTGCTAACTGGGCAGCGAGATTTGATCCACAGATGGATCCCTGGTGTGGTAAAATGATTCCTCAGTTTGTTAACGCATCGTATGTTCCAAAATTTGCTTGCCCACCAGCATACGGTATTTGCTCTACAATATGCTAAAGACCAAATGTGTGAAATAGGAAAAAGAATACCTTCAATTGACTGCCACAATCACAGAAAGAACCTTCCTAATCGAACCAATGCCTCGATAGTCGTTTTATTGATTTTAGGTTTCTTTTTTCTCATCTTCGATCGAATTTTTAGTACCCACTTTGAACAGTTTCTTGACGGATGCACATGCTGAATTATTTGATCATAAGCGTGCTCGCTTAGCCCATTTCCGAAATTCATAATACCACAGAACATATTTATTCCTTCTCGAGCAACACCAAGTAAACGCATTGCCAAAACGATTCGTCGGTTTATTTCATATGCGTTGTGTATAAATGGACTTGAGGGAACATTGTATCGGGTTTATAGGGACTTGACAACTTTTTTTTTTAAATAAAACGCAAACCATTTGAGATATTTATATATTTATCAGCTTGAAGTCAATCAAAACATTTATGAATGGAACTTGACTTCGTTCATATGGCCACCGCGAAAGGGTGCGTTCACGGAAAACCCGATAGTTCCACATTTGCAGGTAACTGTAATTTTGAAACCTAGTCCTTTTTGGTCCAATTCCGCAAATGAAACTTTTTGCTTGCACTGTCTGCACACTACGATGTCGGCGAAGGTAGAGAAAGCGCTAATTAATTCGATTAGTCGATAGCAAATCTTTGATTGACAATAATATCGTCAGCCGACTTTTTCAATTTTACCGCCAAGCCGCTCATCGTTTGATTCTTCATCGACGACGAGGACGGCTAGCACGATAATTTGGATCCTCACTGAAACAATAAACAAATACACCACTTAGCACTAAACCGTATACTAAGAGTGAGTTTCCTCTCAGCTGCTTTTGTGAAAATAAATATTTCAGTTGTACAAGCCGGTAGAAGCGACCCCAACTTTTCAAAAAAGAAACTAGCAAACTTGTTTGGTATAGAAATTAAGGGGGGGACCTCATGTATCCCCTTTATCGCAATCCTCCACTCATAGCCACCTTATCTCGGCTGAACCTAACCCGTTACTGGAGCTTGTTTTCCATAAACTTGATTCGGTCGCTGATGAACTTTCTACTTTCCGCTCTGTACTTGGCCAACTCGATTCCGCGTTTGCCTTCATGCATTCAAAGAATACTAACCCCCACCCCTCCCCTCGTTGCATTTCATCTCTTTACGACGAACTCCAGAATGTAACCCCACTCCCGCCTCTTCCCACTACACCCACTCCTCCCCCACCCCCTACTTCAATCGACGTCCCACCTGCCTCCACGACTCCCCAAACTGAGACTCCTTTAATAGTCCACTTTGGCACATCTTGGACTCCTGCTGAATGGCAAGCTCGACTTAACAAGCTGGAGCACTCAAATCTGGCAGTTACATCATACCTGTTAAAGGGCGCACCAAGAACTGCGAACCCAGCCTGGATTGCTGAATTCTTCCTGACGAAATTCAGCATCCCTGTAAAAGGATGTTACCCGCTTCCCGGCAGTATGATGAAACCTAGTTTCCGCTTAGTCCTTCCCTCTAGATATGACTGGATTTTCCACCCGGATAACAATGCGCATTGTAGGATCGGCGGGATGTCGTTATCCCTAAACAACTCCAACAAACTGTCAATACCATTGCCGCCTTCACCTATACCCACTCATGGATATAACAATAGTACTGTCGATCCCAAATCGACAATCGCTCTTCCTCCAAAATCCTCCAGAGGGCCCCGCGTTCCAAGTACAACTCGTCCTAAAAATTCCCTGCCCAAGCCAAATACCATGCACACTCCGTTCCCCATTCCCAGAAGCACGCGCACTCGCGTCCACGACCCAACCCTAAGTCGACCCACCAAACCCTCTCCCAAGCCTAGGTTCAAACGATCTTCCCTCCCTTTACCTCGCCGTGACCGCATTCCTTATCCCAAACCCACCCCCACACATTCCCGACATGTCATCCTGCCCAACACCAACCAAACCACTCCCCCCACGTCTCATCCTGCCCCCAACCCCAGCCCCTTTCCGCTCTTTGACCTTAAAACAGGCGCTAAATATACCAATTTCCACAGATCTCACACTCTCAATCCCTTACGCCCCGCCCACGAAAGCTCAGCCCATTTGTCCTCCGAACCGTGCATAAGATCGAATCTCTTACCCCCTCGCCCCTCGTCCCCATCTCGCCTCAGCCCCCCCCCCCCCGGCCCCACGTTTTTGACCCCCTTCTGCCGCCCCCCGTCAAGATTACTCAACAATCCCTTAAGATATCTGAATGCCGCTATGCCCTCTTAAAGCTTCGAAATAATCGGACCTACGATAACGTCCGCATTTATCTAGCTTATCTTCATGGTAAATCTGATGCAGTTTGCTATGAAGGCAAAACGAAAACGAGCGTTAAGATCTCCATTGAAAAAGAAGGTCTCCCCGCCGATTTCCCTAGCCTCCGTAACCTGTTCATAAAGTTCCACGAAAATATTAATATTTCCCCTCTTAAAGTAACAAGAGACCTCTCGACTCTCCGACAATACATTTGCTCGAAAATGGCATCTGGTTCACCACGCAGCGAACCCACTAAAAATAAACTTTTTCGGCCCTAATCGGCTGCCCACCCCACTCTCCATGGGGTCTCCCAATTCTTGTCCCCTAACCATATACTACCAGAATGTCAGAGGACTTCGCTCCAAAACCCAGTCGATCTTACACAATACCCACACCTTTCCCTTTGATATATACGCCCTGACCGAAACCAACCACATCCCCAGTATCAACAGCCTGGAACTGTTCCCCCCCCCCTCCCTAACAGTTTTTCGTGACGACGATGTCCATCATTCCTTGCCTGACACCCCCCGCCGAGGCGTGTTGCTCGCCGTCCAAAACGGACTAACATCTTCTCTTATCACCTTCTCCTCTTCACCCTACCTCGACTATGTCGCTATAAAAGTTGAACACCGCTCAAAGTCCTTGTATATCATTTGCTTCTACATCCCACCTTCGCAAGCTACCGAGGCCAGTCAGGTCTGGTCCCCGTATCAACAGTCTCACATTCGTAGGATCGAGGACGTTCAACGTCGTTTCTTGCGCTTCGCCCTCCGTGGACTGAACTGGGAAAACCCCCTCATTCTCCCACCATACACAGGCAGGCTCCTTCTAATCAATCTTAACACGCTTGAGGAGCGCAGAATCCATGCTGACATCATCTTTATCCATCGCCTTCTGTCAGGCTCAATCAATTGCCCAAGCTTGCTCTCCTCTATATCATTTTATACAAACCCCCGTAATGTGCGGAACCCTCGTCTGTTTTACGTGCCCACTCATCACACGTCTTACGGCGTTAACGAGCCCATCTCGCGTATGCTACGACATGCCAACTCTTTCCCCACCTCCTTTGATTTCAACCTCTCCACTCCTGCCCTCAAACGACGTCTCAGAATAAACCCGTCCTAACCCCACCCCACCTCAATTTCAAACCTCTCCCCACAGCTCTCCAACCCCGCCCCCTTCCACTGTGTAGACGTACCCCTCACTGTCACACCTCAAGCCCTCTTCTCCTTCCTTGTTTTTTTCTTCTTTTTTTTTTAATTATATATATACATATATATATATATTTTTTAATTACTACTTTAGTTTTTAAGTTAGTCCGTAAGTTGTTATATTATATTAACTTAAGCTGCTTGGATTAAGCTTAAATAAATAAATAAATAAATAAATTTTTTTAGCCATTTTTTTGTTTGTGCCTAAATTGATAGGAAATTTCCTCAAAGATACGAGAAAAAAAGTTAGAAAGTGATCCGAGACCTCCCTGCACTTTATTTTCCAAAAAAAAGTAAACAGTCTAATTGGGCTTGATGCCACCAAAGAGGCTCGTACTTTTCGACAACAGGAAAAAACGGCTCAATTAGAACAGTTTGAAGAAGAGGAAGGTCTACGCTATGGCCCTGGAATCGCAGATTAGCAAAAAACTGTAAGTTAGAACGAATTACGAATTTTTCTCACGATTTTTCTATTGCTCAAACTTCAAACGCGTTTTTCTCGAAACGCAAAATATCGCACGCCGTGCAACGTAGCTCAAAAACTAATCATTCGATCTTTATGAAGTTTAGTATAGAAATTCTATAGATATTTGGCCTTAGCTTCGATTTTTTTTTTATTTAAAACATTGTTATTAACAATTGTTTATAAAAGAAAATCCCTTTTTTTCAAAACTCCGCCATTTTTGCAAATTAATCTACGCGTTACATTTTTAAAAAAAAATTTCTGAAAAACAGACTATTTACATGAGGTTCCCCTCTTAAACGGTAGAGGCCGTAAAGAGCGCTCGTTCGCTTATCTGCTATCGGTACTTTTGCGAATCACTTTGGTGAGTTTCTAGGGACATTAAGGACTTTCTGTTGAGCCCCAAACTCTGAAAATACATTCTTCAGATACTAAATTAATTTTAAAAGCAAAAACATTTTTTTACACGAATTCCCGCTCTTACGATGTTTGGCAAACATCGCGGGATTCCCGCATTATTCAAAGTGCTCTACCAGTGGCCATACAACTTCCCACACCGCGCTCGCATATATGCAATAATTATAGTTGATCATCATTAATCTCATTAGAAACACCCTTTGATGATCAGTTACAGTTGATGAGAAATGAATGAGGGGTCACCAGTTATGTCGCCACTGTTCAAAAACAAACTGGATATGGAATAAAAAGCAGCTGTGTAGTTAATATATTATTTAGAAATTTTAATAATAAGTAGTTATTCATTTTTTTGAAATAGTCGCATGTTGTAAGAAGAGTTACTTCCCCACATCTTCTAACATTCCAGAAATATACTTACGTTGGAACTAATTTAGTCCTTCTGTTTGGAAAACAGGCAGGCAAAATGAAAATTTTGCTGAATACAAATGCGACAGATTTCCCAACAGAACGAAAAAGACTTTCTATTTATAACATGTGCGAAGAAACGTAATTAGAACTGGCCCCTACTCTGGGCACAATTTTTATATTTTTAACAATTTCTACTGGACTGCTATCTCGCAGTTTTCTTCACCGCCATGCGTGGGAGAGACTTTACATCGGCTATTAAATATTCTAACGATACGATCACAGTGTGTTAAAAAACCAGAAACCAGCAGTTAAATTGCAGAAAACAAATTCTGGACAACGTTGCCTTTTACATCCAAACTCATGACTAATAATTTACTGTACCATGGTTTTCATAATTAATTGCAAAAATGTCCTACAATTTGACAAGGACAACCGAACATTATTTTTATTTTAAAATGATTAAAGGGAAATACCTGATGTCCTTGCTTAAAAATGTAGCCTGCGCATAGGCAATGTGTTTGTGAAGATCTTGTAAATTCGAATTCGACATTGGTTGATGAACGTGCTATTGATCTCGGCGATCATTTTAACGACATGGGCTACAATTTCAGTGGTATGTTTTTTTAACTCTTAAATCAGAATTTACATAAACATAGAAGATTTCGAGTCTAATTAACGAATGAATTGACAACCAATAATCAAATGAATATAGTTTTACCTTAGTTAGCAGATGATTTCAATTTTATTGTCTTGATATCAGATCATAAATATTCAACTAACCAGAAATGCCGCACATGCAAATGTGTGGCGTTTCTAGCAGACTCACACACGATTAATAGTGAAGAACAACACTACCAAAAAGACATGTCGAAAAATCTAAGCACATCCGTTAAAGCCGTGTTGCATGCTTATACGAGGGTTGCCTTTTATATTTCGGGATTAGAGAACAAAAACAAATATTGATCATCGAAAATCACTTTATTGTTTTTCAAAATATTCCCCATGAAGATCTATACACTTTTGCATGCGTTTGAACCAATTGTCGAAGAACTTTTGCCACTCTGATTGAGGTATCTCCAACACATGCATTCTGAATGCAGCAACCGCTTCTTCAGGTGTCGAAAAACGTTGACCTCTCAGTTTGTTTTTTACGTACGGGAATAAAAAGAAGTCATTCGGTGCCAAGTCAGGACTATGCGGCGGATGACCCATCAAATCGATGTTTTGGGTGCTCAAAAATGCAGTTGTCGCAGCCGATGTGTGAGAGCTCACATTGTCGTGGTGAAGAGTGATCCGTCTTCGGCGGTTGGTTTTCCTGATTTCTTGGAAGACAACTGGCAAACAAATGGTTGTGTACCACTCAGAATTGACTGTTCTGCGTTGTTCTAGTGCTACGGTTGCGACATGTCCAGTTTTACCGAAAAAACAGGCGACCATTTGCTTGGAAGTGCTTCGTGCGCGAACAACTTTAGTTGGATTTGGCTTATCTTGAAACACCCAGACAGTCGACTGCTGTTTACTTTCGGGCTCATACGCGTAAATCCACGATTCATCACCTGTCACGATGTCATAGACGTGTTTCGAAGCACCGCGACCGTATTTTTTGAGCATTTCTTTCGACCAATTGACACGAGCCTTTTTTGGGCGATTGACAAATTGTGTGGGATCCAACGCGAACAAAATTTTTTGACAGTCAAATGTTTATGCAATATTGAATGTATGCTGGTCCCACTAACGCCTAAGGTTGTCTCAATCTCACGATAGGTCACATGACGATCTTCCAATATCAGTTCGCGCACAGCATCAATGGTTTTCGGAACAACAACTTATTTTGGACGACCTTCATGAAATTCATCTTGGAGTGAACTACGACCACGATTGAATTCACCATACCATCGATAAACACTGGTCCTTGGTGGAGCTTCATCGCCAAAAATTGAATTAAGTTCATCAATGCACTGTTGCTGAGTTAATCCACGCCGAAAGTTGTAAAAAATAATCGCACGAAAATGTTGACGATTTAATTCCATTTTTGGGCCGAGATGAATCTTTTAAGTTACTGTAAACAACACAAATAGCGCTCGTATGTCAAAACGTTCTGAGTGCGTATAACCTCAAAAATGTCCAACTTTACGACAGAGCTGTCAATTGCCGGATTGCAACGCTAGGGTTGCCAAATCCCGAAACATAAGAGGAACCCTCGCATGACATTAACTGTCATAAATTAAACAAAACTTAATCATAATTCCAACAAATGAATTATCTTGCATGAGTATATGACATTAACGGTCTTTCAGTGTAGCATCAAAATTTATTTCCTGTAACAACCGACGGAATTCTTTCAGTGTAGCATCTGTGAAACCCTATCGCATGCCTACCTTTTGCTGAACGCAAATACATTTTCCATTCCCATAACTAAAATTGCTATTCTGCAATTCCCGCATCCCATCAAGTAACAACTAAAAACCGCGTTCCACCCTAGCGCATGCCTTCTGTTACCATCACCGTGAATCGGTTGACGTCTGGATCTGTTGCCCTAAATTTTGCCATAGCCTTGGGGTAAAGCTGCAGCCAGAGTAGGTGTAAAGTTGGCAGCTCAGGGTGAGTGGCGACAGCATTGCAACGTTGCAGTCCCCATCATCGTTGGCATGGACTGCGATTGAGCTAGCCTCGGGTAACTGTCTCAAGGTGAACGGTGCGATCGTGGGAAGGAATGTAGAATTCGGTTTCGATTTTCGGGGTATATAACGGTGTTCTGTTAGAGGCACAAATCAATTCAATTCCGTCAGTAAGTGAACTGGAGTCGTAAACTAAAAGTTGCAAGTTGCAGCCCTGTAACGGTACAGCGGGCCTGTTACCCTTAATAAAATAAAATAAGTTATTTTTTAAATAAAATAATTAAAACTATAAAACAGATTTCTAATCATTTGGACTCTCTGCTTGGACCCGGAACAGCAAGTGCGGACCGCCCTCAACCAGTCAGGTAAGGTCTTAATCAGTAACCTTCCTATTTGGCCGAGCCGGTATACATAGAGCCGGTGTTAAATCAATAATCAATGTTAATACCTTTCTTGGTGTTACAGCCATATACCAGCAATAATATCATTTCTGCATTAGTTAGTTTAGTTTTAAGAAATGAAATTCGTACAAGCGGCAGTGGTCTGATGTATTGGGCTTTGGTCCTATCTTTTAGTGATTCTAACCGTCATAGAGTCGGTTCGAATCATACGGTCGTCACTATGGTCGCAAATGCTATAAACACGTGGGCGGAGTCTGGACCGGCGCGATCATAGATGTCTCTAAACGACCCACATCAAGGTTATATATTATTTAGATAGTCGAATATTATTAGTTAAATTCGAATTTAGGTTGAGGGTAAAATAAATAAAAATAATAAAATAGTCGCAATGGGCTATATCTGGAGAATGGGGTAGCAGTTTGTATTCCAATTTCTGAATGTTGCTTGATTATGCTTAAGCGTAGAAGGCCAAAAAAAGCCGATTTTGTCGATTTTTTTTATGAGAAAAAAACTATTTAATACATATTTCTGCAAATTTGAGCATTTATTGTGCATACATAGAAGTGTTTCATTAAATTTTATGCATAAACAAGCAAGTTACAAGTAAAACACATCCGGGCCAAAAAACATTTTTTTTGCGGTGTGCAGCGTAGAGCCCCGTTGGATGATCCATAAAAAAATGGTCTTGTTTAGTTTATGAGTGTAGTCAATTGTTGAATATTTAAGGTATTTGGAAATTTTTTTTTTTTTTTTAAACCCGTTGAGAAATAAATAATGTTTTTTGGAAATCTTTAGCTTATTTTTTTTGTAAGTTTTTATAAACAAATTTTAACTTCTAAAAATACATTCATTAAGTGGCAAATTAACTACCCATTCTTTCTTTCTTTAAAAAAAATTATATGAATTCATCGGTAAACTTATGTTATCTTGGACACGCGTTTCAAAAACATGGTTTTGATAAAAATGCATTTGCTAATTGGAGCATTGAGAGCATATTGTACAAGTAGTATACTATTGATTAAGACAAAAAAAAAATCGATTCTTTTTTAAGCCGCTCCACCAGGATTCCAGGAATCAGCACACGAAGTCCATGTTTTTCTATTTTCGTTAAAATTCACGAGGTTGTCTTTCAATGGCTGTCAAAAACAAACTAAATGACGCAGCTTGCTCAACTCTGACAGTTGTCTATTTTTAGATGTGTACTGATCCTAAATCACTGCTCCCATCCAATCCCCATTATTATCCATAATCTCAATCATCTTCCCTAAGTGAATCATATGAGCGACAACAAACCAAAAACATTGATTCAATTCCCAATAATCCTAACATGATTTTTCCTTCCGGGAATTTTTTCGACCAAATTCCCATTCACCTCCCAGAATCCCATTCCAATTGAAGCAGACACAAAATCTTGTTTGTGCTTCTTGGAATTTTTATGTACAATTTCTTAAAATGACACGAAAAAGGCGGCGCATTTTGGATTCGAGACCAGTGAAGTTCCAGAAGCCGATGCCACGGCCAAAAAGTGTAATGTGCAGCTCCAGTTTTTGTGCCGCCTGCTCGATCTGGGTGAAGGAGTCCTGTACAGCCGATTCGGTTCTACCGATGGTGTCTATGTCATCTGCGTAGGCAATTATCTGGCTGGACTTGGTGATAATAGTCCCTCTGGTTGTGACGCCGGAGTCACGGATTGCTTTCTCCGACGCCAGACCGTCCCATTGTCGGAGTCCATTAAAGATGTTTATTGGTTTGGACAGCAATCCCGCTATTTTTACTTAAGTAGTTACGTTGATCATGGTCAACCTACAAAGTCGTATCAATTTGTTTGGAATGCCGAGCTCTCTGATGGCATAATATAGTTCTACCCTGACTATGCAGGTGGCCTTAAAATCTATAAATAGATGATATAATGGAATCTTAAATTCCCGACATTTTTCCATCGCCTGCCTAAGGGTGAATATATGATCAATCGCAGATTTGCTTGGGATGAAGCCACACTGATATTGACCAATGATGACTTTACCGTATGGGGCTATCCGATCTTAGAGGATAGTGGAGAGTATCTTATAGGCGGCACTCAGCAATGTTATACCCCTATAGTTGCTGCACAGTGTGATATCTCCCTCCTTATGTATGTGGCAAATTATACCACGACGCCAATCTTCCGGCATCTCCTTTTGCTCCCATACGTGCCCCACGATCTCATGAATTGTGTGATGTAACGCTGTCCCTCCTTGTTTTATCAGCTCAGCTGGTATGCCATCAGTTCCGGGGGCTTTATTTGATTTGAGCTGTCTTATGGCTTTTTATGTTTCCTCAATGTTGGTGACCGCAGCATTTGGTCTTGATCTTGCGTTGGTGGAGCTGTGGGGGTAAAGAAGTATTGCACCAGGACACGGGCGGTCGGTTCACTTCCTTCCCACTCAAGTTATTCCGACGCCAAGAATTGTTCATCAACGTTGTCCGAAAAGAAATGAAAAGGCACTGATGGTAATGATGGAAAAGAAAACACAGTGAGCTAGTTCTAATGTTAATGATCCTTTATTTGTTCCTGGATTAGTACACGATGAGTTATTTATTTGGACACAATGTGTTAACACGGGAATGCTTTTCTTATTAGCGCACAATCTACTTAATATCTTTGGTAGTCACTGAGTTAATTTAGGATGACACTATCCTACTCCGATATTTAACTTAAATATATTTACGGCGACAGACCACTGAATTACGGATGAAATAAATTTGGGGTCCTCAACCGAAGGGAACTCCGATACGCAACGTCCCGGTACGTGTGCCTGGTTCTATAGATAATATCTGACTCTTTGAGAGCCGCTTGACGCAGAACCACTCCGATGGGCGAGGTGGATTTCTACTCGTGTGGTGATAAGGGAAATCAATCTTTCTGTCACGCTGCGGCCAATGAGAAACCGATCCGCGTCCCATTGGAAGGTTCTTCAAAGATATCGTTAAGATTGGAATGAATGTCTTCCTCTTGGAAGGAAAGACAAACGGAACGCGCGTTGAAGACAGAATAGAAAGCAAACATGCAGCTGTTCAAACAATAAACGTGCATAGGCCGAAAACATTTCTATCATAAATGATAGAGGGTATATTGTATATACCGTAATGCTATCTAATAGGGCAAACGCTAAGATGCACATTTGTTTGGATGGTTATAGTAAACACATTAGGGTCGCATCCAATTCATTGCGTGTTTATCGCTTATGCAAGCGATCTGAGATAATTGGTTGCAGCTGTATTAGGTAGCAATTTGCCATGGTTTGATTAGAGAAAAGCAAACACAGTGAGATTGCTGTGAAAATGATAGGCATGGATACCGGCGAGGGGACCGGGAAAGATTTCCTAATGGTTTTCAATGGTCATGGGTGCCGACCAGAGGAACCAAATATGTGTTTATGGATACAGCGATGTGGTTGATGCTGTGCCAAATTGATGATCTTGCCATGGATGATTTACAGGTACTTAAGATGATTGAAGGGTAGCTTAATGGTGCTCTATTGCAGGTAAGTACCATGGCGATGTAAAGGTAGAGGAAGGTTAGGTGAGGTTAAAGCGATGGGTGGTTCTTTGGCGCCTTGAAGAAACCCCACGAGCCTCCAATTCTTCTGTGAAATGATCATTTAGCAATTCATTGAAGTGCACTTCCCATCGCTCCAGAATGCCTTCAGGATCGGTGATCAGATTACCCTCTTTATCCTTGCAGTAAGTGCAGCGTAATGTGTACCGCGTCATACTGCAGATTATTTGCTAGAACTTCCGCGCCTGGTGCGGACCTCGCCCTCTACTTTTCTCTATTTCACATATAAGGTTTTTTCCCAGGCACTTTTCTTTTGTCTGTGAAGTCGTTTTTCAGATCTAATGAGGTCTTTGTATTTCTTCTCGTATACCAGCGTCCTAGGAGACTGCTGCATTGCCCGGTATGGAGCATTCTTACGTTCAGTTGTTAGTTTGCACTCGCCATCAAACCAGTCGTTCCGATCTCTACGACTACTGCCTAAGATGGAGTTGGCAGCACTAATGACAGTATTCTTAAGGCGTGTCCTTTTTTCTTCTACGCCCGGCATTCTGGCCCCAGGACTTACTCTCCCTCCGACGAGCTCTTCGAGGGCGAGTCTTAACGCATAACCAACGGTGTTACTGGTATTCTCATTACATAAGGCAGCCGTGTTGATTCGAACCTGATCCGCGGATGTAATACGTCTCCGTAAGGTAATCCGCGCTCGGAAAACTGTACCAACAAGATAGTGATCCGCGTCGACGATGGCACATCAGTACGTTCTTACCGTCATCAGGCTCGAGGAGTGGCGGCAATCTATCAACACGTGGTCAATTTGATTGCGAGTGGCTCCATCAGGTGAGACCCAGGTGGCTTCGTGGATATCTTTACGCGAAAACTTGGTACTCATAACGACCACATTTTTTGATGCTGCCAGTTCGATGACTCGTAGTCCATTGTCATTAGTGTCCTCATGCAAACTATGTATGTGCCTGAAAACCGGCTCCCGACCTATTTTAGCATTCAAATCACCAAGACGATTTTCACATCGTATCTTGGGCAGGCATTGAGGGCCCGTTCGACGTTCTCGTAGCATTCTTCTTTTTCGTCGTCAGGGGACTCCTTTGTAGGTTCGTGAACGTTTATGGACCCCTATGTTCTTAAAGTTGCCTCGCACGTGAAGAATGCATATCCTTTCGTTTATTGCATTAAAACCGATGATGGCAGGATTCAGTTTTTGGGTGACTAAAAAGCCTACCCCGAGCACATGGTGTTTTGCATGACAGCTGTAATAAATGTCATACTCGTTTCTTTGAATATCACCACTCCCCGTCCATCTTATTTCTTGTAATGCTGTTATGTCAGCCTTATATTCGGACAGGGCGCCGGCTACCAGCTGCGCAACTCGACCTCTGTATAGTGAACGGATGTTCACTGGCTGGACGAAGAGCTTCCCCGAGGATCGATCGATCCGGGTTGTTGAAGACGGCGAATTTTCGGATCTGTATTCTGTTAATTCCGGCTTGCCTCGAGGTTTTATTTTAGCTCCAACCTTGTTTTTGCTTCACATAAATGATTTGTTGGAGTCAACGCATAACATAGTGTTCATCTTTGCGCAAGATAGTACGCTTGTTTCCTCTTTTTCGAGTGATCGACCGATTAGTGCATCAACGTCGTATCAGCTGAGGTGTAGCCAGGTCGACTCTCCGAATCGGGATCGCAATAACGATTTCAGTGTGCGGATATAGGGTCAAGATCCTATTGATAGAATCAGATAGAGTATCAAATTCGTTACATACAATTTTGGTTTCCCCGCCTCCGTTCCGATATTTTTGATGTTAAAAATGCATTTCCAACAGGTAGAGCCGTGGTTGAAAATATCAAACAAAATCACCGAGAAGCACGGGGATAGCATTGCCCAGGGGAGTAAAGATCCATCAAAGAAAAGTTTTCTGCCATCTTCATAAGGCTGGATTGAAAAAAGAAGTCCCTCATGGATTGACGCAAAAAAAAAAAAAAAAGGTTGGACTTTTCATCGTCGTAGCCTTCGTCAAAATGAACGAAATCGACCCATTTCTTAAGCAGATGGTAACTGGGGTTATAAAATGTACAGTGAGCGTTTTCGTGTGGCAGTGGTCATGTAGTGCTCCAAGAAGCCCTACCTTTTTCTGCCACATTACATTTTTCTCCCACATTACATTTTCCTCCCACCTATAAGAAAATCCATTTGATATTCCAAGCATAACATTGTAACCAAATCGAACTAAACGTTCAAATTCTCATTTATTGAATTCACATTTATTTATTCAATTTAATGCCTTTGTTCGATTCAATTTCCTAAAATCAAACAGCATAATGCATTATTTTCTCAGGTATGCTAAAAGCAATTAGCACTTAAAAAACCTACAAGATCCAAAACCTAAAAGTGCATGTGTCCAAACAATGGCATATCTATTCGATACGCCGACACACAATTCTTGCAATAATAAACATCCAAACGTATACCAGATGTTTTATGACTTGCTAATAGACACAGATTCCCAAATCCTAAACTAACAACCAATTTCCACGGGTCTTGTGCTACCTATTTGAAATGCACGAAAATTCTTGTTTGCATTAGCCAGATGGCTAATACAAATAAAAACCCCAATAAAGGATCAAACGATAAGTGGCGATGCACCTTCGAAAGAAGATAAAGATATTTGAGGATTTGAATTTTCGAGAGTTGAAGAAGTCGCTTGACGGAGTCTGGGTGTAGCGCGCATCAGGAGAAGACCTCCTCAAAAATAATAGAGATTTAATGTAAAATCTGTTCTGAAACGAAAAATAAAATCAGTTGTAGAAAGAAAATAAAGTGTATCGTTTTTGCGAGTGTATAGCGGGAATTTAATTCAGAACAACATGGTCGATAGTGCGCGGTAAGGACAACAACGGTAGCCCACTCTTCCCGGGAAACCGGAAGCACGGTGGTGCACCCAAAATATTACATTAATTTGGTGGCAGCGGTGGGATCGTTTAAATCCCCAACCAGTGTAATAATAAGTGAATGATCGTGAGTGGATAACACAAAGATCCCGTACCTAAATTGTGTGAACTTCTACGACGTTAACGGTACAAAATTGTGCAAAATTTTTTGATAGGGGTTTTTCATACCCAAGTGAGGATTCGGATTCAAAAAACTCTCCGGAAACAAATCAGAAAGTGACAACAAGTAGTGTCGAACTCAAAAAAAAAAAAAAAAAATTATATATAAAACTGACAAATAAGATTCGAGAAATGTGCGATGACGTTCTAATCCCGACCGGCGACCAGCATCAAAGGAAAACGAGCAGCCGCTCTATACATCACCGCAGCGACGACCACAGAAGCAGTAACAAACAAAAAGGAGATGAAGGTAATCAAAATTTTATGTTATTATTTTAATCCAAAGGGTACAAAGGAAAACCCCCAACATAAATTTAAATTTAAATTAAAATTTGATACAAGGGGACAACAACAAACAAACGAATTAAAGTAAATTTATGAGTCTAAAGAAAACCTAAACATTTGAAAACTTTTCATAAAATATCTAAAACCCGAAAAATGATTAAAATTACTTATTACTGTGATAGCATCAAACCAAAAGGGGGATGCAAAACTAAATTTTAAAATTTCACTCATCAAATGATAAATTATAAAAACCCTAAAACAATAGTTAAATATACGTATGCTAAATTTAAATTCTAGCTAACATACATATTTCAAAATAGTCAAGGCGCAGTGAAATGGACCCTGGTGATAAAACCAAGATTAACGGCCAATTGTTGTAAATTTGAGGAGCCTAGAAAGGAATTATCTACTATGAACTACTTCCATATACGAGGGTTGCCTTTTATATTTCGGGATTAGAGAACAAAAACAAATATTGATCATCGAAAATCACTTTATTGTTTTTCAAAATATTCCCATGAAGATCTATATACTTTTGCATGCGTTTGAACCAATTGTCGAATCACTTTTGCCACTCTGATTGAGGTATCTCCAACACATGCATTCTGAATGCAGCAACCGCTTCTTCAGGTGTCGAAAAACGTTGATCTCTCAGTTTGTTTTTTACGTACGGGAATAAAAAGAAGTCATTCGGTGCCAACTCAGGACTATACGGCGGATGACCCATCAAATCGATGTTTTGGGTGCTCAAAAATGCAGTTGTCGCAGCCGATGTGTGAGAGCTCGCATTGTCGTGGTGGGCAGTGATCCGTCTTCGGCGGTTGGTTTTCCTGATTTCTTGGAAGACTGTGGGGAGGAGGTCGCTACGCCAGCATGGGCGAGAGTTCTACCTCGTCTCCACCGTCAATAAATGTTCCACCGCAGGAAATCCGTTGTTCCGCCGACAAAAGAACAAAACTCCACCACTTTTCGTTCACAACAAGGAGGAAAGTAACACACACGATTTTTGTAAGGTCTCTTTTATTGTTTTTGATAATTGGTGTTTATTGTTACAAAACAAAAAAAAATTGAAAACATAACTTGATGAAACCACCACTTGACAACGTTAGTTTTACTTTTATTTGATTAATTGCAATCAATCACTTAAAATCTGAATCCTTTTGGGGTATGGACTCCACTGGCAATCATATAATATTCATGACAAAACTAAACGAAAAGAAGAAACAGCACGTTGAAAAAATACGAATGATAATTTTTGTTCGATACTTGTAATTATTATGAACTCTATGAGTATTACACTCGACTATACTTCACACTGGGGGCGTGCACACCCCCGTGTGATCGCGGCGGTTACCAGACGACTTCCGATGTGCGCGCTCTGAAGGTTGTGATAAGACTCAAGCGATATCCTCTCCAATCAGGATATCGTTTTTTAACT
The DNA here is from genome assembly GCA_963931805.1 of Microdon myrmicae. Lineage (NCBI taxonomy): Eukaryota > Metazoa > Arthropoda > Insecta > Diptera > Syrphidae > Microdon > Microdon myrmicae. The sequence goes on along the minus strand of OZ007502.1, from coordinate 31,404,122 downwards.
ACCACCAGGGAAACGTAAAGTCTCTCTTGGTGGTATAGGAAACCAGATCTTGTAATAAAGGTCATGGTGGTATGTGTGCGGTCGTTGAGATCAATGCTATTCACACGTGCAGTGGAACAGCGAAACAGGCAGGCGGCAAGGACAAAAGAAAAGGCGACCAAATGGTTCGCTCTTTAATGAGGGTCATGTTTATACGATGCCTCGTCGCTATTTTCGACGTTAGGAGAAAAAGGTGCTAAAAGCAAATTGGATGTTTATGGCATCTCTGGCTGCCATAGAAACCGGGTTCATATTTGCATTAGGAAATGCTGGAGAATTTGGTTTCAGCGTCTATTGCGCTAATTATATGCAGCTGCTTGGGTTGTTTGTTGGTAAGACAAACAAAAAAGGTTGCCAGGCAATGTGTATGAAAAGGTATATGACGCGGCTGGGAAAATAGACGGCGCGATATTTATGGTCCCTGTCATGACGGTTACATTGATTGCAATCCGAATTATTTTGTTTACAGGAATTTGTCTGGTGCCGAATTGGTTCAGAATACCAAATAAGAAAACAAAGAAATCTTATGAAAAATTGTATGCGAAGGGGTGCATGAAGGTAAGTTTTCTCTATAGGGATTTTAGGGTTATAATAATTGGGTCTGTTTGATGCGTGAAACATCTAAGATGCTAATGCGAATTGCATTAGCGAAAGCTGGTGCAGACCCGGGTTATGGTTATGGGGGTTTTTTCAGGAAGGCGAGCCGTGGGATCTGGCGGAACCGCCACAAGACAACTGGCAAACAAATGGTTGTGTACCACTCAGAATTGACTAATCTGCGTTGTTCTAGTGGTACGGTTGCGACATGTCCAGTTTTTCCGAAAAAACAGGCGACCATTTGCTTGGAAGTGCTTCGTGCGCGAACAACTTTTGTTGGATTTGGCTCATCTTGAAACACCCAGACAGTCGACTGCTGTTTACTTTCGGGCTCATACGCGTAAATCCACAATTCATCACCTGTCACGATGTCATAGACGTGTTTCGAAGCACCGCGACCGCATTTTTTGAGGATTTCTTTCGACCAATTGACACGAGCCTTTTTTTGGGCGATTGACAAATTGTGTGGGCTCCAACGCGAACAAATTTTTTGGTCAAATGTTTATGCAATATTGAATGTATGCTGGTCCCACTAACGCCTAAGGTTGTCTCAATCTCACGATAGGTCACATGACGATCTTCCAATTTATATTTTAATAGTTGTAAAAAATAATCGCACGAAAATATTGACGATTTAATTCCATTTTTGGGCCGAGATGAATCTTTTAAGTTACTGTAAACAACACAAAAGCTCCTCAATAGTATACTGGTTAGTATACCCGCCTGTCACGCGGGAGACCGGGGTTCGATTCCTCGTCGGGGAGCCTCTGGCGCAAGACTAATGACCTTGCCCGGAAAAAAAAACAAATCATTATGGAAAATTTAACAAGCCTCAAGACTTGCTAAATAAGGCCAAGACCGGTTCTAGGTTGTAGTGCCGATGATGATGATGAAACAACACAAATAGCGCCCGTATGTCAAAACGTTCTGAGTGCGTATAACCTCAAAAATGTCCAACTTTACGACAGAGCTGTCAATTGCCGGATTTCAACGCTAGGGTTGCCAAACCCCGAAACATAAGAGGCAACCCTCGTACCCAACCACTAAAGTCGGGCATCTACTCTCAATTATTGAAGCTAACGGTTGACCATAAGAGGCCGAAATTGAACAACATTAGAATTGTTGTATTCCATGAAGTCCACTCCAGTTCAAAAACGTCTATAATGAGTTACCAGAAACTTCAAGAGCTTGGTTGGGAATTTTTGATACATCCACATTACATCCCGGACCTACCACCTTGAGATTCATAATAAATTGTTGTCAATATAAATGTCCCGAAAAAACTCGTTTCGACCATCCCAGTTAGCTGCCTGTTAGAGTTACACTATTAGTTTAGTAGATGTTTTGCCAGCAGGGAAACTCGTTTAAGCTCGAAATGGGATGTACGTAAAAGCCGCTTTCGTACGAAAGCAACTCTTGTATGTGTTATGTCTTTATAATGACTGCGCCACTGAATCCCAGCATAACCTCGTGTCACTTCGTTTGTGGGCTGAGCGACACTCATGATTATGGGTATAATGAAAGTGGCCTCAGTGAGTGGTATTTGGGGTTTTAGAAAAAATTTCAGTTCCCATAACTTCTATAGGCTTTACAGGAATAAATCCTAAATTTATCACCCAACCGCCATAATAATATCGAATTCAATTGTTAGTTGAACAGCCGCATACAATTTTCTAACGTAAGTAAACGATCCAACCAATTTAGGGGATATTTAAATGGATAACAAAATTAATCCCGGTTGTAGTGCCGATGATGATGATGATAATAGAAATAACTACATAAGCCCTGAGAGTGGGACCCATAACAAGAGAAGAAACCATGACACCAAAGCCGATTAGTGGACAAAACTTCTAGGTTCATAACTGGCAAACATTTTACAAAAAAAAAGTAATACCTAATTGCCACAATACTTCCTCGCGACTTAGGAACAAAACAACTTAAACACTAACTCTTTGTCACTAAGTAAAACCGAAAGTGATATGTCAACTCACTTGCGCAAAAGAGTGATTTAGTTTACAAATAACAAAACAAAACCCCACTCATGATTAAATAAGACTTGCCATGGGCGAAGAAAAATCCCCAGGTGGTGAATTCGTTTAAATTGAAGGAATGTGATTTTAAATTTATAAATTAGTCCGTAGAGCGGTGTCCTTGAAATGATTAAACATACGCCTACCCCACAGTTGTTAATGCAATTAATTCAATAGTGGTGTGGCGAACCTTATCACTGCACACTAGTATTGCGATTTCGTTCCTAGCTCCTATCATTCTTCTCGGCCGCTGTGGCAGTGTGAGGTTCTCGGAAAAGTTCAAGAGTCAAAATAAATGGCACTCGTCTACCAAGATTCTGTGGATAAGTATCCATTGTCGAGATATAACTACACATCCCTCAAATTCACTCGACCCAAACATACATCCGCACATGTACACGACCGAGTGAACAAATCGTACTCCGTGTAGGGTAAGCAATCACCTTTGGGCAATTACACCTCTTGCTCACCATGGACACGAGTTACGAAAAACTTCTTATTCTTAATGACAAAATCAAAAGAACAGAAGGACACGACCGAAGGATCCACATCGACCGATGATTGCCGCGACAAGGGAAGAACACAAAACGTTGAGAAGGACCCTCCACATACGTGAGGTTGATAAATACATATGTGTACCCAACGGTTCACGCCACCTGGGCAATTTGAAGGGTGACAGTGTATTTCATATATGCTCTGCAAATACACACATCCGCACACACATATCGGACCCATTGAAACCAAACTGAACAGACAAATCTCGTCCTGGACACGGACATCACCGATGTAGCGCCTGGACCTCGTATACATATACTCCAACTAGCCCCAACACAAGTGCCGGAATTGGAAAGGGTGCCCAGCCTGGTCAATGAGGGACTCTCTAATTTGACTTTTCATAACTGTTTCCTCAAACGACCTCAGCGAACGATGTCCTCCGCACACATATATTGGGGGGCGACTCTTTCAATTTGTCATTTGGCCACAGTACATTTGGTTGCTCGAATGAAGTCCGTTGGCCAATCCAGTGTGATGTCACCTCCCCGTTGGCCAGTACTGGCTTTTTGCTTTTTCTCCCAGATAACGGATTCGTACCGTAGTGCCCGGTCCAGCGAGGTCACATCCATGTGTGAGTGGGTGTACCTACACTACACACATAACCGGCTGACCAGACTGACTGGTCACAAGAAATCTTTGGCTCCTTTGACCGAGTGCCAGACAGAGATGGCGCTTCTAAATCACATATGTCCACTCATATGTGAGACACCGCATGTACCCGTGAGCGAGAGAGATATATCGGAAGAGTAATATCATATGTTAGGGGAAGATTGTTCCAATTGTCAAAAGGGGAAGTTCGCCAAGTAAATAGCATCTTGAAAACCGAGTGAGGAATTTCTCCTTCGGGAAACACACTTCGCTAAGGGTCGAGTGATGTTTCGTCTACCATGGAATGCTTGTATGAGACATGAGTGGTCAGCTCTCTTCTTGTGTAACGGCTTCTCTTCGGAGAGAGCGTTATGCATATGTCCAGTCTAACGATTGGAAATCGAGTGCAACTGATTAATTGTATTGAGTTCAACACTGGTGCAGTATTGCTGGTGTTGCACTTACGGGGAATACATTCGAGTGAAAAGGTTTGTTGAGCACACCCAGCGAGATATTGAGTTTAATTGTTGGTTGGCCGTTTTTCTGGGCATAGGGGAAAGATTATGTTTAAAGGACATTTCGGGAAACAGGCGTAAGTCATATATAGATGACTGGTTTAAAGTATCAAGAGATTGGGGGGCTTTAAGTAGATGACAGCGGCACAAGCAAATAATGTGGATGTCCTTAATAGTCGCATAATAGCTATACGGTGCCACTAATTCAAAATATTCTTTTATAAATCGCGATGATAGGCATTTTTCAATTCAACATCATCTTGGAAGGAGGATTTTCATGTCCGTCTGGCGGACTTCTGGTAGAGCATTCGTTTTGTACGGTGGACACTGTTATTATAAAACCCCCGAACAAAACGTGGCGTTTGACACAAATGTTGTGCCCCAACACTCAAGAAAGAGGAAGTATGGGAAGCGAAACGGACTTTAGTATTGCTTGTGTAAATGTGGTTTGCTAATTTGAGGAGCACAGAAGTCACAGGTCATATATGGTATATCTGGTGATTCAGGAAGAATAGTGGGTCCGCTATGAAATGTTCTCTCTTTATAATAATCCAATAATTTCAAATTGCTATTAAGAGTGTCTTTGGTTTTGTAGTTTGGTTTTATATTAAAAAAACTTAAAAATTTTTTTTTTATTTCCATATTAAATTTAAAAAATCTTCAATAATATCGCATAAAACAATTCGCGCAATGGAGCTTATAGTTGGTCCTGATAATGCACTTTAAATCCTGTCATTATGGTATTAGAAGACAATCAGAATCTGTCCAGCTTATATAGTATAGTAGACGAAACCATCAAATAAATCGCCTTTTTCGCAAATCTTATGCAGAGAAAAGTTTTCTTTTGGATGACACAAGGCTAGCTACATCCTAGCCTAAAAATCCACGAATTCAAGGATCTAATAAGCTATAAAAGGAAAAGTCCCAGTAGTTGTAGCTGGGTATTTCAACGCATGGGGTAGTGCTTGGAGGAGGAAACAGACGAATAGAAGAAGAAACGTCTTTCTAGACTCCTTCCTGGCCTAGGCCTGGTCTTACTAATCAGAGGTAATAAAGCTATGATCATCAACGGAAAAAGCTCCTCGTTAAGAAGTATCAAATAAAGTGTGTTGGACGTGTATACTGCAACTGCTCAAGAAGAAATGAAACAGTTATTTGGTGGCATCTCGGGGTGCTCTTCTGGCGCTATAGGTTCGCCTCCTTTGAGAGAAGTATATTTAAAAAAAAGAAAGAATAGCGACTGTTAATGAGAACATGCTGAGCCAATTTACCTGTGGGGGTTATATGTCGTGGTGCCGGCACGGGCACAGGTTCACACATACTCCACACTCCAAATCACGAAACTGCGCACCACCGAAGAGTTAAAAAAATAAAAACGCTGATGATGCCCGGTTGCTTAATTGCCCTTTTTATTTTTATGTATTTTTTGAATCAAAATAACACTGGCTTTGTTCCTTTTTATTTTCATGCATTCTTCAATCAAAATAACACTGGCTTGTGTATTGTTCCTTTCTATTTTTATGCATTCTTCAATCAAAATAACACTGGCTTTGTCTATTGTTCCTTTTTATTTTCATGCATTCTTCAATCAAAATAACACTGGCTTGTGTATTGTTCCTTTCTATTTTTATGCATTCTTCAATCAAAATAACACTGGCTTTGTCTATTGTTCCTTTTTATTTTTATGCATTCTTCAATCAAAACAACACTGGCTTCGTCTATTGTTCCTTTCTATTTTCACGTCTATTCTATTTTCACGTATTGTCGCAACCGATTCGCTTCTGATCGCGTCAGCCCACTAAAAGAATTCAGCGCGATGGACGCGGCGGTATAAATCAATGGGGGACACTACTTTCGGAACGGGGGTGAATTTCCGCTAGACACTCGACCTCGTCTTGGTTCCTCGGTGGTTGGCATTAGACTCTATTGACCAGCCCCGGTGGCGGTAAAATTTCGGCTGATTAGCTGAGGCGCACGGTTTGGCGGATGATTAGCGACAGACTCACTACCAGCGAGAAAAAGTTCATCGCGTCGTGGCAATGGAGTCATAGCTAAGTAAACTCACTGCCACTTACTAAGAACTTTGGAAAGGGTTGCTATGTCTGTATTGGGAATTTAGTTCCGGAGAATCATTGCCGTATAGGCTGGGTTAGATTCTTTGGTTGTGTGTGCCGGAAAATTGGTTTTGGGGGCATAGCCAAGTATGGCCAAGGGTCTTGATCGTTGCGGTGGTCGTTTAGTGGAAGGGGGACGCATCATGTGGGTGGCCTGCCAGTAAGAGGGAATTTGTGTGGTTCTACATGGTTTAGGTGGAATGGGAACCGAAATGGTTTTCGGGGGAACTAAATGTTGCTTTGACGCAAGGCCAATAACCTTGCCCCGAAAAACAAATTATTATGGAAAACTTAATAAGCCTCAGGACTTGCTAAATAAGGCCAAGACCGGATCTCGGTTGTAGACGATGATGATGAAATGTTGCTTGGTTACAAGCGAGGAGATAGTTTAAGTAAGAAGTGAGCCGGAATGATTTTCGGGGGAAATTAGAATTGCTTGATTGCAAGCAAGCGATATAATTTAGATAAGATATTAGCCGAAGCGGTTTTTGGAAAAATGTATGCGGCTCGATGTAGTTGATGGAGATGGTGAGTATTCCATTGTAAATTTGAATATTCGGTCAAAATTGGTTGGCATTGTGGGTTGGTTCTCCATGTGGTATAGAGAACCCCCACTTACCGGTTGCCGCCGTTTTCCTTTTATTGATTTTCAATGCCACTTCCAGCCATCATTTATGATTGGGCAATAACACCGAGTTTCAACATAATGTCGCCATTACCACCAGATTCAACCGACAGGATCTTTATTTGTCCGCAACCGGAAAATTCCAATTTACCATCCGCATACACCCTCGTCAGCAGAGGTGATAAATTGAATCTGCCACCAACTCCAAATGACCGCCATAAACCTACGGTGCGGATCCGCTGCACTGCGGTACACATCTTGTAGCACTTATGTTTTTTTTTTTTTGTACAGGAACGTGTGTTCCTTTTGAATCCGGTTTTTTTTCGCACACGAAGTTGATCGTAACGAAGTTACTAAGGAGGGAGTAGTGTGGCGTTTCTAACAGATACACACACAATAGCAATACACAAGCGTATAGTGAAGAACACCGAACGAAAAATCGAATAAGAAAAATGCATCAGCCGTATACCAAGCAATAACATAGCAATTCCGCTTCAGTTGAGTGTACTTGAGTTTAGAAATCGAATTCGTACACGTGGCAGTGGCCCGATGTGTTAAGCATTCGTTCAATTTGTAGTGATTTCAACTGTTATAGCGTCAGTTCGAATCACACGTTCTTCACTATCGTCGCAAACGCTATACTATCACTTACGTTGATACTTAATCAATTCCGTCGTTAGAACATAGGCGCAACGTATCATGCCTATATCTTTTCTATACGTATTACCACGGTTGTTGCTCAACTGAATTTGCTGAATGTGTTCCGCCCCTTCAGACATTTTCCCGCGATACCCGTTTATCTGTGAAGGCGCATCAGTTCACGTTGAAAGTGGACTTTAAGAGCATAAATAAACATGGAGAGTCATTCTTTAGCCGAACCACGCGAATGTGGAATATTCTGCCTGATCATGTGTTTCCTGGCCGTTGTGATGTGCAGACATTCAAGACCAATATACATCGACACCCCCTTTCCTTATCCACTTCCTCTCCATCCGCTTGCACTGTGCTCTGACATTTAAGGGTGCTTCAAAATCCCTTTTTGTGCCCGCGTTAGTGTAAAAAAAAAAAAAAAAAAAACTTGAGAAGAATGCCAGCATCTATTCATCATCCTCCACCGTTAGTTATATCTGACCGAATATGTAATTATTATTATAACTATCGAATATACTCTCGAACGTGTAAATATAAATTTTCACACTGTGTTGCCTAACTATTGTGCAGTTGCCTTTCGGCGACCCACCTTTGTTTGTGGCTGTAGTTATGATTATTTGTATAAAAAAGAAAAATTAGATAAACATTGCTCTTTTTTTTGGCTTTTTCTTAATATTTCAATTACTTCAATTTTTTTTTTTACTTAAAATAACTTAACTTTTATACTACCCTAATTCTAGAAAAGCTGAGTCTGTGTAAGCTGGCTGGTGATGCAGTTATTCTACCGACATTGGTATTCAGGTCTTTATTTGCCATTCAACCATCAGAACTGTTGGGGCTGGTTAATATTATCGTCCCGGTCTTTGTGCGAGATAGCCCTACTGAAGCGGAAGACCTCTTCTTCGGTGCGCCTGACTTCCCGGTCGTAGCACAATCGCCCGTCTAAGGATGATCTGTGGCGGTTCCATAAACATATCGGTTTACATATAATGTAACCACATAATCAGGGAATCTTATCCTTGCGTCGACTATTACCAGCCTCACCATGTTCTCACATACACATTGGCTGGCGATCCCCTTGTCCAACGACCAAAGCAGCGTCGGGCAGCTTGTTTGTCCAGCTGGAATATACCCGACCACGATCCCCTGTCTACCGAACAAACAATTATCAATTTCGTGCTTTGTCACAAACGAATTACCCTGCATATACAAATGCAGAATTCGTTTCTTCCACCGACCAAAGTGTAGGGATCCTAAATCGCCACTCCCATCCAAATCCCCAACATTACCCATAATCATAATCCAAATCCTCAATTTCCCATTAACCTACACCCAAATTCCATATTGAGTCACATGAGCAACGAATTAAACCAAAAGTTAATTCGTCGCACATTGACTCAATTCCCAAAATCCTGACATCATGAAATGCTTAATTCAAAGCGCATTTCATGATTTCCCCTCCAAGAATTTATTCAAATAAATTCTTAACCATTTCCTGGAACACAATTCCAATTGAAGCACACGAAGTCTTTTGTGTGCTTCTTGGAATTTTTACACCAAAACAGTTGACAATTCTCAACTGAAAAAATAATAAAAGGGCAGTAATTTTCAATTTCGACATTAGTAGAATTCCAGAGGCCGAATCGCCGCCCGCATATCCGATCATTTCCAAGAGGCAAACCGCCAAATAATATAATAAAAAACATCCTAAAAGGTACATAGAAAAAAAAATACTTTTAATTCTAATTGGGCCCGTCAGAATGCAGTTTGCATGGCAATGAGCAAGATCACACACCAGGAATAGCAACGAAAACTCTACGGGAAGTATTTTGCAAGGCCTCCGACAAAACAGACTCTTCTATTGGTTCACCAACCAAAAGAGGCCGAATCGTATTATAAAAATTAAATATGTATAATAGCAGCGAAAGCAGTGAGTCGTCCTCCCCAGCAGGTAAGCAAAACTGATGTCAAACACTCCTTTATTAGCTACCTCAACAAAAGATACGATATACAATTTTCATTGTGTACAGTATCCCAATACATTAGCACCTTTTCCTAATGGCTATGCGTCTATTTACGCAACTGCACCACTCATCCAAGCATCATTTCTCCGATGCATTGCCGTCTATTATAGCTACAATGCGTTAACAATGATCCATACGATCCCCTAGTCTTTCGATTTTTCAGCTTCGTTCCCATGGCCTTGTGCATGAAAAAACGAATGTGATCTTCATGATCACACATACACCCACACCACCATGATCTTCATTACGAGATCTGGTTTTCTATTCCACAAAGAGAGACTTTACGTTTCTCTTGTGGTAAGTAAAACATATTCTAGCCGAGAGGATATTCACCACCACCCGAAATTATGCCACTAGCGAATGTATATCGCTGAGTCGTATTTCAATGACCGATCCGGTTGGTTCGTCTTCCGCTCCCCCGGCCGTCCGGGGAAGCGTACATCCTGGAGTCGGGATTAGATTAATTAAATACAATATGTTCAATAAAAAGTAATTTTTCTTGTGTCCCCAGTATAATGCCATACAAGTAGAGTACAGTCTTACATTTTTTTGGTGCATCCGTTTTCTCGTAGGTGTAATCAGAATCTATTTCCTGTAATCTAATTAAATGTAGTAAGATTTGTTGTGAATAAAAAGAACCTTTAATAATAAACAAAACGTGTCTTTCAATTAATTACTTGTTGTGGACGGTGTGTTGCGAAGTTTTCTTTGGGTGTTCGGCTGAACTTTCTTTTAGTGACGATGGGAGTGGAAGGGAATCCGGTGCAGTACGCCTGTACACTTACTTCGTCCCCACAGATCTACTTACATGATAGATCAGCGGAATTCCGCATCCATCCTGTATAAGCCCATTCATGTCCAAATCAAGGAACACCTCTGGTGGAACAAAGCCGCTGCGATGCACCTTCTCGAAGTACAGAGTATTTGGATAATAAGCCCCGAAAATTAGGTCATTGGACGAGCTTATTTCTCTCGCAATATGTCCTCTGATTAATTTGATCATAAAATTATCCACCCTATTTATGTAGGATTCATTATATAAACTCTTATTTGAATAATACTTTTTGTAGTGCGATTCCGTTGTTGGATATGATTTGAAACAAGTTCTGATACCCTTCCTTTCGAACACGCGAACATTTTCCATTAAAGTTGAACCTATGTTAAACTGGGCAACCATATATGATAACTGGCTTGATTAGCGCCATGTAGCATATAACTTTTATCCTGCTGTAAAGTTGGCTATTGTGAAATAGCCTCCTTGACATAGCAAACATGTTCCTAGCTTTGCCCAAAACAGCCACTACATGTCTGTTGAAATACAGATATTGATTTAGCCAGATGCCAAGGTATTTAAGTACATTCTTGATTTCCAGTATACCTCCATGCGGTAACTAACGATAACTAACTTCCGCCAGTTTCTTGTCTCGTTCGTGGCTTTATGTAATGGGGTTCTAAATAAGATAACTTCACATTTCTGGAAGTCGATCTCAAGTTTCCAGTCGTCACAATAGCGCTGCACTTTGTTAAAGTCTCGCTGTAGTAAACTATTTATGATCTCAACTTTCGGAGCTGTTCTGTAAATTATGAGATCGTCTGCGTACGCAATAGCCTGCGGAAGTGCATCTAATAAGCCGCTAACATAAATGTTAAAAAGAATCGGAGAAAGTACTGCTCCCTGTTGAAAGCCGTTTTTGATATCATACATTTTATTAGAGGTCACATTACCACTTTTGACCACGAACCTCCTGTCCTTTAACATATCGTAAAGTACATATAGTAAAGGCTTATGTATGACATGTCTGACCGGTTTGTAATATACCCCTTCGATCCAGACGGCATCAAAGGCTTTTTCCAAGTCGATCAGACATGCACTTGTGCATTGGTTTGTACATTTATTCCATTGTATGTCGGAGACCAGTTTAGCTGCGGCATGTGTGGTTTCATGACCTGTCTTAAAACCAAACTGGTTATTCGGAATAATGTTGTTGTCCTCTACCCATTTTATCAGAGCTTTGTTCATGGTCTTGTGGAGGGTCTGTAAGGCATTCCCAAAGAACCACCCACTCCCTTTTAATTAACCGTCTCCCACTTACCAGGCAAGTCATTATACTTACCTGCAAATGAGCATCGTAAGCTACTCTGCGTCACCTTCCACCTGTAAACATAAGCCCTCGGCAAGATTACCACCTTGCCGTGGCATCAAACTTTTATCCCGGGGCATGCTTGCATCCAACGCACCATGTTTCCGAAATCGAATTCAATTACCTCTTCATGTAACCGACATTAATTCCCGAACATGTCAATGCGCATTGCTGAGAAGAACTTTCTCACACACGTGCATGACATGTCCATCCTCGCCTTATCGGCTGTACCATCGGTCGATGGTCCAAACAACAATCCGTTGGTCCAGAAGACACGTCGACGAACGTACTTGTTGACAAAACTGCAGCCGATAGTTTCCCTACCATTGGGTAATTACATATTGCCCCCATATCTTTAGGTTCGCAATAGCTGCAACCAATTTCCCATTATCGGCTTTCAACCAATCATGGGATTTGGGCATGAATAGGATCGTTGTTTAGGCAATCATACCCACGTTCATGATCTATGATGACCGCACTGTGTTTGTTTTGCTTACCAACGCTGGTCCATGGTTCCCATGGGTGGTAAATTCCTCACCACCATATCCATGTACCAGCATATTAACCCAAATAAGATAACCATCCAACCTGACCCTTTGCCACCGTCGCGTCGGCAAGATTTCTGTAGACTTAATGTCAACAAAATATCTTCCTTTCTAGAGCACCAGAGCCATACGGCTAAATCAAACAAACCCCAAATCTTCGGTCGACCTATCGTCACCGAAAAATGTATCGCCTACAACGGCATTACATGAACACAATGCCTGCCGCCACTTTTTGCTCGTCCATTTGTTTGAACAGGTGCGGTATCGTTCGTTGTCGATATGCGGGCTAAGGGGCATCTTATTTGTCCTATACGGACATATGGGAAATCCGCCCATTTAATTCCTTTTAGATCGCTCATTGACCGTCGCCAAGTTGAGCCTGTTCGCCCCTCCCACATCGATGTGATCCACCACCGTTAAATCTGACGGATGTGGATTGCATCGAAGAGTCAAATTTCATCATCCTTCGAGGAGAGACGTCGAGTCTCTGCTGTCGTGCCTTCCGTTGTCAGATTTAAATTTCTTAAACGTACACACGCTTGTTTTCGTGTCGAGTGTTTGACGAGAAACATAAGTTCTATGGGAATGAATTTAATATATTATAGAAATAAATTTACTTAAATAATGGTTGCCAAATACGAGTGTGGCGTTGATTCATAGAGTTCGTGTACCACACAGTAAATAACAAGTGCGCAGTGAAAATTAAAATCAAGACTACTGAACAAACAAAACGACCCACAATTTAAAAGACAGTTCCAGTGTTTGTATCTAAAATAAAAGCTATGTTCAAGAGAATGAACTAAAATAAAAATAAGAGAATAAATTACTCCAGTGTGTTTTTCTTTGGAGAGTTGTTGTGTTCCCTGCGTGCTCTATTCCTTCTGGTAGGAACAATTTACAGCGATGTTGGTGATGTTCCTGCTGAACCAGCGTCCGTGTTGACACCCTAGTAGAAATTACTCACAGTCTTTTCAAATACTTTACTGATGCTTGGAAGTAATCTTATCGAACGCATGTTCATTGGGTTTGTACAGTCTTTACCCTTTTTTGGGATGGGCTGTATGAATTCCTTTTTCCAACGCGCGGGAAAGTATGCATTATTCAACGCGTTGTTAAATAGGACCGTGTATATATCTATTGCCATTCGGGGCAGGCTCGTGAGTACAGTGTTAGGTACTCCATCTATTCCCACTGACTTTTTGCTTCTCAATGAGTCAAAGATACCCTAGGTTCCTTCCCTCGGAATTAAAAGGCTATTAGCCCTACCATTGGTATTAATGTCAATTGACAAATTTACCGTCACCTTTCTCTATTGTATCTCTATCTAGGTGTGCAAAAACACATATTACCAATTTATTTATTTACTTATCAAAGGAAGACCTACTGCAGCTCTACTTGGGTGGTCACACGCAAAATGCAAATGACAACTTTATCAGTACGATCTGGCGCTGGGCTCCAAAATACCTACACAGCGGTGTTAAAATTGTTAAAATTGCAGCGTTCATCGCAGCTGGAGTAATCAGTGAAGGATTCTTATCAATTTTAAGAGTATTGAATGCCATGGACATCATTGAGGGTCGGAAGAGCTTCGATTTCGCGCGATTGAAAGATTCGAGTCGGATATAGAGGCAAGAGACTAAGATCTCGTTAAAGGGTACTCCCAAATCGCGCGTTTGTGTAAAAAAAAGCACCAAAGAAACCCGTAGAGCTCACAAAGAGCTTCAACAACAGAACAATGAACTCTACGAATAAGTTAAAGGTCTTTTGTACGGTCCTGGGATCTCTGATTAAGGTGTAAGCAGCATTTTTCGATAGTCCAAACTTTAAACGCATTGTGCTCGAAACAACATCTTTAAATTTACGACCATGAACACACGAAAACTACTCCGTCGATTTAGTGGAATCGTTGAGGGTATCTTCTTTATATTAATAGCTTGTCTGTAAACCTAAATGTTTTTGAATTGTATGTTGCAAAATGAAATTGTTATTGCAAAAACCCCAAAAAAAAGTAAAAAATCATCAATTTTGTCGAAAAACTTCTGCCAATCGCTGAATTTTTTTTTTCACATTTTCGAGGTGTGCCGACAAACTGTGAGTGTTTTTAACATAACTATTTTTTTGTTGTTATTTTTCAGATGAAAATTGTGGTCTCCAGAATGGTCGTAGTTTTTTTTTTTTATCGGTCAACTTTATGCCACTACAGAGCCGGCATTTTGTTTTTAATGCTTTATACTGTGGGGAGCGAAGTATTGTACCAAACACATGCACTAGGTTCTACTTTGCCCTCACCGACGTCACTATAAGTTCATCGAAGGTTCAGCCGCGGCGATTGATTGCGAATAGACATTGGGAAAAGTTGCTAATGGGTTGCGATACTTTATACAATTAAAATTGTATCTCGTGTCTTGGGTCGGTGGCCGAAACGATTGCTTGCATTTGTATATGCAGGGAAATTCGTTTGTGGCAAGAAACGAAATTTGTGATTATTTATTCGCTTAGACGAGAGTTCATGGTCGGGTAAATGCCAGCTGAACAAACAAGCTGCCCGATGCTGCTTTGGCAGTTGGACTATAAATCGCCAGCCAATGTGTATGTAAGTCATTGTTTTACACATGTGAGGCTGGGAATACCCAACTCAAGGTTAACATTCCCTGATTATGCGGTTACATTATATGTGAACCGATAAGCTTTCTTCAGGGATATGCTGGATATGGAATTTTGAATTCGAATAAATAGATGCCGATAAGAATTCTCTTCCAGCAGCTTTTAGCTAAATACATTTGGTCATTTGTTGCGTGACGCATTTACAGGTGCTAATGCGATTGCATTAGCGAAAACTTAATCAAGGTTGGGTCGTAGTTATGGGTAAGTAGCAGTGGGGTTTGGCGGAACCATCACAATACTCATATTAACATGCCTACAAATTTTCATTACAGTTTAATGAAAATTTCTATATGAAAAAAGTTATTTTAAAGTGGGTTTTTTAACCTGTGTAATTGTATATTTCCCCTTAAGAACCGCGAACCACGCTGAAAGCCGATTAAAAGCAGTACGCCGGACAAATTTAAGATGGATCTGGTGATTCGTGACAAATTTCTCATCGCTCTTCATATTAACATGCTCGAGGTATTTAGACCTACCGGAAGTTTTGTGATATTATTAGGGACATTGTCAGAATTGTTCAAAGTCGCTCGGGTTATGATGGTTGCTTGAACCTCCCCAGCCCCTCTCTCGACTCCAATTATACATTCTCAGCCATCCTGATTGAACAAATAAAGGTGCTCCTGCCCCCTTAGCTATAGTATCAACGGTCCCCCTTTTAGACCCGACCAAATCAAAACATCCATGTCATAATTTCAAATTGCCACCTATTCCATTCCATCCGCCATTTTCTCCGACCTCCCTCGTAACAATTTGGAGTATCCGCTAAAATCGCATTCTTAAAGTTTTCAAGGCGCATATGAAAGGATATGTATCCTGTACAATGTTCATTGTCATTAATTCGTATCCGCATCAGGGATTTCTAAGAATTGTTTACCACCCTTTCGCTGAATAAGATTTTAGTCCTTCAGGAGGATGCTCGTAACTGAATTGTGAATTTTATAGTTTTTCAGATGGTTCGGAAGCTATCGTGTGGAATTAGAAAACTACGCGCCAAGGATGGCACGCATAACGACAACGACAACCAGCAACAGTGATGGTAACAAAAAATCGTTTACTCCTTTTGTAAAAGAGCAGGACCTAGTCGTTTGTCAGGTAGTTTTTCGCCAAGGACTCTTATGTTCTTCGGAAAATGGGAATATGTGAACTGGAGTCAGCCTATTGCCGCACTCAAGTGTGCAAAAGAAGTGGAGTCGTTCTTATTTGTGGTCCTTTAAGCATTACTGGAGAATGGGTTGGGTTTAGATATCGCCAAAGTTGTATCTACCGCGAAGACCAAATGGAATGTGAGAGACGGACCTTCTAATTTAAAACTGTTCATCTGAATATTCTCCGGAAATCTTAATGGGACTTTGGAATATTTATGTATCTGACGTCCGTGCCATGTCAGGCGAAGCGATTTTAGGGTTTTACAAAGAACTCTTTAGAATTATTTTAGTGAGGGAGAGTTTTTGTTATTTCTCGAATGAGTAAGTCGCCAGCCCGACCTTCTATTTTGGTCTTGGTAGATCCTTAAACAAGATGATGCATCTTAAATATGTATTTTTAGTTTTTATTATTGTGGTATTGTTCAAAATGTTTGATCGAGAAAACACAAGATGTTTACTGATTTCAAGTGTTTAAAAAGAACTGCAACAGTTATTTGATGGTACTCGGGGGGCCTACTCGGCGCTATAGGTTCGCCTCTCCCGAGAGAAGTCTTAAAAAAAAAAAAGAAAAAAAAAACAGTAGAGGGTGCTGGTTATTATATTGATATAACACCAAGTAAAGAGTGTAAACTTAGAGAAATGCAACAGGGTGGCCAATTAAAAGATTTACAACCTTTCTTAATTTTTAGTGTAAATTGTGATGCTTTGTGGAAGGTGTTTCGTTAGAGTCCTCACGAAAAATTCGACGTTGAACAATACTCATATAAATTTCAAACCGCATTGCTACAAAATTTTATCTGAACCAGAGAAGCCGATCCAAATTTTTCTGAGGAAACCATGAGAAGTCCATTTCGATCTCAGTGGAGTTTTAAACTATGTAAAAGGAATACTTAACTCTTCGACCAGAATATTTGAAATTCTCTGTTTTTTGGATCTTCTTCGAGGTATTGAAATTGAAAATTGTATTCTTAATATTTCACCAGAAGCATGTTTGTCGCGTAGCACATGTACTGGCGCTAGGTATCGTCATCATCATCGGCACTATAACGGGGATCCGGTTTTGGCCTTATTTAGCAAGTCTCTCCACCGGTATCCGGTCCATATCCGAGGCTTCTTAAATTGTCCATAATAATTTGTTTTTCCGGGCAAGGTTATTAGCATTGCGCCAACCTTTTTCAGAATAATGTGGCGCTAGGTATAGAGGGGAAAATCTTCCATCTGTTTCCTTTTCCCGGCATATATTATATATTGTTCCTATCGAATATTATTAATTTCGATTTATGAACCGGACAATTTGAAATTGTGCTGTTGTATCCATTACAGACAGCTTGTATGTTAAGGTTGTTCGTTCGGTCGTTCGGCGTTTTCTCCGAAAACGCAGGTTTAGTGGGGCTTAATTCAAGCAACAAAAGTACCGACAACCAAAGTACATGGGTGCTCTGAAAAGTTTCCGTCCTAACAAAGATACAAGATATTTTTTCTTAAAATTAATTTTTATTTTTCTACATAGTCTCCTTGTAACTCTACACACTTCTCCCAGCGATGCTCCCATCTCTCTAACCCGTCCAAATAGTACTCGGCGTTTTTCTCAGAAAAATAACTGTTCACGAAGATGATTGCCTCTTCATTTGACGAAAATCTCTGTCCTCCGAGCGCAATTTTTAGATTAGGGAACAAAAAGAAGTCGCTTGGGGCTAGATCTGGTGACTAAAGCGGATGGTCAAGCAGTTTAAACCATAATTCGTGGATTTTCGCCAGGGCAACCGCTGAGGTGTGAGACGGCGCGTTGTCTTGTGAAACAGGATTTTCTTTTTCTGTAAATGTGGCAGTTTTTCCGCAATTTCTGTCTTCAGTTGGTCAAGTAATGATGCGTAGTATGCTCCTGTAATGGTTTTTCCTTTTTGAAGATAATCGATTAAGATAACTCCATGACTATCCCTAACCCAAACAGTCGCCATCACTTTCCCAGCCGAAAAAAAGTTTTTGCGTTTTTTTGAGCCGAATCCCTTTTTCCAGTCCACTGTTTTAACTGTATTTTCGGGCGTATAATGGTGTATCCGACAGTAATTAATCGGCGCCGGATTTATTGCGCCTAAACTGCGCAAACGCGGCGGACAGGTATCTCAAAACTGGTGAGCAAACGCGGCGGACAGCTATCCATGCCTAAATCTTGATTTCATATGTGACAAATACGTTCTTTGGACATTTTCATACCCTCTGTTATCTCTCTCACTTTAATTCGGCGGTCGTCTAGCATCATTTGGTGAACTTTATCGATGTTATCGTCAGTTGTTGCAGTTTTTGGACGTCCCGAACGTTCATCGTCGCCTCGTTTAAATTCCGCTGCCCAAAATTTCACGGTGGTAAATGATGGTGCGTGGGCTTCTCGATAGTATAGTGGTAGTATACCCGCCTGTCCCGTGGGAGACTGGGGTTCGATTCTCCGTGGGGGAGCCTCTGGTGCAAGACTAATGACCTTGCCCGGAAAAAACAAATCATTATGGAAAATTTAACAAGCCTCAGGACTTGCTAAATAAGGCCAAGACCGGTTCCCGGTTGTAGTGCCGATGATGATGTTAAAATGATGATGCAGAGTCCAACTCATCTTTGATTTGCGTAGGCGTAATGCCCTTCAAAAACAAGAATTTAATGACAGCTCGATACTCAATTTTGTCCATTTTCACAAACACAGTCACATCGACCCACTCAAACGACTGTCAAATAAAAACTACGCTTCCAAAATGGCTGAAATTTTGGTGAGTACCTCTCAAAAGATGCACAACGACATTCACTATTACGCTTTTATTGACGAATGCTGCTCCCTTCACGGTGAGGTCGGGACCTTTTCAGCCACCCTCGTATATATAACTTACAAGCTGAAGAACGTAAAGCTAACTTAACTAAGCTTAAACTAAGTGAACCAAAACAAGTTAAGAAGGCAGGAGTAGGGGCGGGAAGTGGCGGCAGGTTATAGTAAAGTGTAGAAGCGCAGCTTAAGATTGGTGGTGAAATTGGTTTGGGACGCGGTGCAGTCGAAGTCGAACAAGGTGGAATTGGAGTTGACATTTCTCAGCATCCGCGAAAGGGATTCCTTGAGACCGTAAGAGGTGCGGTGAGGGGGAATGTACGGGGAGTACTCATATTTCGAGGGTTTGTGTTCAGAGGAATCAAGTTAACGAGATAGACGCAATTGACAGAGCCGGAGAGGACCCGATGAATGACTGTGAGGGAACGAAGTCGCGACGCCGCACGGGCGAGAGTTCTACCTCGTCCCCACAACTTCCTCTAAGTATTCCACAGTACCTCCGACCGAAACGCACAAACATGATCACCAAGCAAAGGAAGTCAAACCCACTGATCAAAAGTAAATGTTCTTCTGATGTGTTTATTTATTTATTAAATATTAACATTTGTCGTTACATTTATACTTTCACTTAGATTTATTCTTTAGTTTTGAATGTATATCAAAGTCGAACAACACACCAAAATGACAAAATTCTAATTAATATTTCACCAACTTTGACACAAATACCCACACGACTCCGGGTATGTATTTGCGCGTCTCCGCTGCCGGCGGAGAGCGGGAGTGATGCGTGACCGTAATAGTCAGCGGGTGGTAAGGGACTCAACGATATTCCATCGTTGTCCAAGGGAAATTTGGGTGCGTTCACTTTTACGGTGGTGATAACCGGATCTCATAGGGGAGATCTTCCCGATACACAAGCGTGTGTGTACGTCGGTTCTTTTCATAGATCAAAGCCATGATGAAGAACCTGAAACACAAAGAAAGGGAAAAGGATCGTAGAGATCTTTGTTTATGTGAGAAGGTGTAAACTGAGTAATCAAGTTGCAACTCATTAAATGGTAGATGCGTCTTGGTGATTGGATTGGTGATTGGATTGTTTTGTGTATCGCCAGAATGCCTGCTGGTAGACAGCGTTCTTTTGTTTGCACTTAGTGCATTGGTAAGGCATTAGTCTCAACGCAGATGGTGCTAATTACGTGCATCTGCGTTGGGCTGTTTATCGCTGACTGAAAGGGGTCGCCAGCTGATGTGTGTGTGGATAGTTTTTTGTACACACATCTAAGCTGGGAAAATAGACGGCGCAATCTTTATAATCCCTGTCATGAAGGTTACATTGTATGTAAACCGAATCATTTGTTTACAGGAATTCGTCTAGGGGAATTAGTCTGGCAACGTAGATGCCGAAATTGATTTGGGATTCCTGATAAGCTAATAAAGAAATCTTACAGAGGATTGGTATGCGAAGAGAATGTATGAAAGGTAACTTTTCTTTACAGGGACTTAAAGATCATAGATTTGATCTCTTTAATGCCTGAAGAATTTTCAGGTGCCTAATGTGATTGCATTGGCGTAAACTTATGCGTCTTGGGATGAGGTAATGGGGGTTTTTAGGTAAGTGTACCGTGGGGTTTGGCGGTACCGTCACATGACCATTATGTCAGCCCGGACCCTGCACTCCTCAAGGGTTCTGAGGTTGATTAATTTGAAACGGACAATGTGCGGGGGGGGGGGGGGGGGGGGGGGTTAAAGGGGTTTCCCACCCTAGCCCTTGAAGAGCAAACCGAAGGAAGCGACGTTGTATACTTTCGATTCTACGGATATGGATCTTATGATAAGGAGGCTATACCTGGCTAGCATATTCAAGCAGTGGATGGACGAAAGTAAGGTAAATGTATCGAGTAACGTAAGGGTCGGAGAATTCCTTAGACCATCGTTTCACGAATCCGAGGGTAGAGTTGGCATTCCGGATCCCCCCATCCCCGTCGCAAAGGATCCCAAGATCTCCAATAGATTCGACAATGGTCAGGGGTTGGTTAAGAAAGGAATATGGACTTGAGGATAAATGAATACGCTTACGGGAAATGGTTATAGATTGGCATTTGGCGATGTTAAGTACAAAGCAGTTTTTGTCTTACCAAGTCGAGAAGTTGTCAAGGTCTGATTGCAGCAGTGCAGAATTAAGAGGTGACCCGATGATCTTTTATATCTTGGTGTCATCAGCGTATAGAGACAAACAGGAATGTGTAATGACCTTATCAATGTCATTAGTGGTAAGTGTAAATAGGAGGGGACGCAGGTGGCGACCGTGAGGGACCCCAGAGGTGGCAAGGAAGGGGTTCGATATCGTGGACCTAAACCAAACGAAATAAAGTCTGCCCTTTAGATAGGAAGAAATCTATTTCAGCAATCCATGTTCGAAGCCGAGGACGAATATTTTGAAGAGGATACGATACAGCATGGTAAGCAATTCCTAGAAAAAAACTGTACTTGTAACGAACCCCAAAATTCTTACACGTTAAGCACACCTACCACTTTATTTTATAAAAAAAGGAAATTTAACATTCTGGCACAGATGTTCCCTTGAGAACTCCTTATTTCGGACTGAGCGAAAATCTGACATTTCATGTGGTACAACCCAATATTAATATCACGTTTCACAATTTGTCAACTGTTTTGTAAGAAATTCGTCGTCACATAATCGGGCTTGCTTTCGAGGCTCTGTCGACGGTCGACTGATAACGGCATTTTGTAAGATCAGAGGCACGTAAACGCTGTCCACCAATATTTGCAAACAACGAAACCGAATACCCTTGCCCTAACTGAGGCCCAGGTCGATTCAGGAACTGATTCGACATATCTTCGACTTACATTCGAGATTCCGTTTTAAGGACCGAGTCTGCGTCATCGCGCGGTCCGATCTGGCATGCCAGAGGATGGGGTTGGACCCAATAACATCATATGGCTGAGGGTGGTGCTAAGGAATTCTGTTAAAGTTCTTTGTGGTCTTTACCGCTCCCCGAGTAACGATCTACCAGCGACATTTTTCGAACATCTCTCACGTACCGTTGACTGGATTCAGATAAACCACCCGGCTTTTTAAATGATCGTCCTTGGCGATTTTAATGTAGACAATTCCGGGTAGTTGGTGCAACAGAACCGACGAGGCTGGGCGGGTGGCGGAGATGTTCGCTGTTAGCTACAACTTGACTCAACTCGTGTAGGAACCTACGCTAGTGCCGAATCCCCGAGGTGATTGTGCGAACACCCTGGATCTGTTTTTGACATCCGAACTAAGTATTTATAGCGTGGAGTTTTCTTGCGCCACCGGGAAACTCAGATCACTGCATGATATCGGTCGCGCAACCACTTACATTTGAAACGAATAACCGACCTAAGCAACTACGCAATCTATGGATATATGGGGCTGCTAACTGGGACGATTTACGAGATTTCTTCCCATCCTTTTCATGGTTTTCATGAGAGCTGCTTCGGAGACTCCAATGTTAACGCCTGTGCGGAGTCGGTCGAAGGGATTGTAGTCATTTAATACATACCATAAATAAACCTACACAATATTATATCAAGTCAGTTACAGTTACAGTACATTTCATAACATGCCCCTTTTTAATAACTTGCCCCTTTTTATTTCAAAACAGAGCACTTTGATTTTCGTTCAAATTTTATTCAATTTAAAAGTCACAGAAACTAAGGGAATACTTTGAGAAAATTTGTTTTATTCATATTATAATTTACAGTAAATTAGAACGCAATGTTCTATAAGTAGAGAAAAAATTCAATTGTAAAATCAGTTCAGTTCAGTTTGAGTTCAGAGACAGAAGTAAATCAGAGAGAGAAAGTTTTAAGAGTTCAAGTTGAGTGAAGTAGTTGAGAAATAGTTGAGTTTGCAGTTCATTAGTAAACATTTAAAATTAATCCATTAAAGACCGTCAACAACGTAAATAGTTTTAATTCATTTGTCTACTATCTGCAACTAAAGGCGGAATAATTTGAATAGCAATTATTCTGAGCAATTTTCAAGCAAGAAAAATTAAAGTGGGACCCTATATAGCAAAGGATTAAACATATTTATAACGATGTTTTACTCTCCCGTCCATACTCTTCCCTCGAAAGAGGAAGCACGGCGTCCCGGACGTTAACAGGATTATTCTTCTCGGGGTGGAGATCTATAGTCCGCATTCCATCAAACGAAGTTTATCTGATAAGCCTTGACTTGATAAAAAATGCGAGCAGATTACAGCGACAAAAACAGAGCTTTTAAACAATGGCGCTCCCTACCCGCCGAGGTTACCAGACCGAATTTTGTTAGAATCAGAAACTCGTGCAACCAGGTGATTGATACGGTGAAAAAGGCCTACAACGACAGAGTGACCAATAAACTCCTTGAGTGCCCAACTGGTTGGCGCTCCTTCTGGTCAGTGGCAAGGGCTGTCGGCAATAACTTCTCTTCCTCCGTTAGTGACGGGCACCGGGACAAATTCAAAGGATAAAGCTAATGTGTTCGCGAAGATATTTTCCGCGAATTCAAACTTCGATGCCAGTCTTTTGGCGCCACCTTTGATCCTGTCGGTGCGGACTGTGGGGGTTCTCTATACCACATGGAGAACCAATCCACAATTTCATACCTTATTTCGACCGCTTTCAGCACGTCATTTCTACCCTTATTCCGGTTAGAAATCTCGGTTAGCAACGGCATAGACTGATCAAACGACGCGGTTGCATAATCATGCAACCGTTTGGTAACTTATCAAAGCATTTAATTTAGTTCCCACGATCAGATTTCCCTAGCCATGTCGGCGTCCTATTCACTTTCCCCAGACACGCCATTCGCTGGGGATCAAAGATCTCTTTTCGCAGGTGAATAGCACCAGCTACATTTTCCTCTCCTCGACAATTCTTTCTCTCTACAGTTCAATGCACTCTGAGATCACCACAGTCATCGCACTAGGGCAGTAGGTCATCCTCAGACGCTGCATTGATACAAGCACACAAGCTAAGCCAACCCCGAAGCTATTGCGCTCTCTCTTTTGTTCTTTTCTTCCTTCGCATGCCCAGGGACTGTCGAATGATGTGCAAGCATTATTCACCTCACTGAGGCATGCAAATGAAAAGATTCATGAGAAGAGCGCGATGATGATTGGCTAATAGCCGTGCGAATGTAAAATGCAAATTTTCATCCCTAATTGGGATCAGTCGTTACACATCCACCACCGGTGACGGTCACGCGTACACCCACATACCGTAGTCGTTTTTCAACTTCTGAGGAGTATAGTCAACACGAAGTCGAATATTAATCAACCGCTGCCGGTGTCAGTCGAGTTTTTGGAGTCCCTGACCGGAATTATAAACAAAAGGAATATTAACGTTGTGCCGAAGTGATGCGTGTTGTTCAGAATTTAAGGGCCTAAAATCTAGAAAAACAAAAATAAATATATCTATAGTCGATAATGTCCAAAGACAACAAGCAAAATAAAACCAAAAAGAAACGTAGTTATGAGTTAGTGTAAAATAAAGGAAAGAAGACATTTACACAACAAAAACCCCTAGTGCGTTTTATTTAACTTATTCTCATCGGGTGAAAAATTTGCGACGGCACAATCGGTGAGAGAGTGGGAAGGAAGTGAACCGCGCGCCCGTGTCTGGCGCAAATACCTCTTACCCCCCACATGACTTCGATGTGGGATGTGAGGTTTCGCCCACGTACTATTCAACGCATTCTATGTCGACTGGACTGTAGGAAGGACGGAATGCCAGCAATAGTCCCTAAGAACTGTGCTCCACAATGATCGCCGGTTCTTGGCAGACTTGTGGGGTAGGAAGTAATGTACCTGCATGGGTACTCCGTTCTACTTCCTCCTCCATCATGTATTGTTCGCCGCGCAAATCACCGAACCGAAAAAAACGAAACAAAACAAAACCTACGCCACACAAAAACACTGGAGGGAAAGTTAATGTTCTTTTATTTTATTGGATGTATTGGTTCGTTTTCACAAAAACTATTGAACACTTTCGTATGAACTTAATGATATTGTTTTATCAAAGAGACTATTGCATACCGATTTTTTTTGCCGCACTATATGTTTTCGATAATAAACAATATGGGATAAATTTACGTTATTTCATAGATTCACGGATAAATTTACGTGGAAAAAAAATAAACTAAAACTTCCTAGAGTTGAAAAATAAAACACGCACGACTCCGGGTATATATTCGCGTGTTACTGTTTACGCTTCTCCGCTGGTGGCGCGGAGAGCGGGAGTTTCACCGTCCGACCAGCGTGGTCGGAGGATGGAATAAGACTCAAACGATATCCTCACCAATAAAGATATCGTTTTTTACCTACCACCAGGGAAACGTAAAGTCTCTCTTGGTGGTATAGGAAACCTGATCTTGTAATACAGGTCATGGTGGTATGTGTGGGATCGTTGAGATCAATGCTATTCACACGTGCAGTGGAACAGCGAAACAGGCAGGGGGCAAGGACAAAAGAAAAGGCGACCAAATGGTTCGCTCTTTAATGAGGGTCATGTTTATACGATGCCTCGTCGCTATTTTCGACGTTTGGTGAAAAAGGTGCTAAAAGCAATATGGATGTTTATGGCATCTCTGGCTGCAATAGAAACCGGGTTCATATTTGCATTAGGAAATGCTGGAGAATTTGGTTTCAGCGTCTATTGCGCTAATTATATGCAGCTGCTTGGGTTGTTTGTTGGTAAGACAAACAAAAAAGGTTGCCAGGCAAATGTGTATGTATGGTATATGACGCGGCTGGGAAAATAGACGGCGCGATATTTATGGTCCCTGTCATGACGGTTACATTGATTGCAATCCGAATTATTTTGTTTACAGGAATTTGTCTGGTGCCGAATTGGTTCAGAATACCAAATAGGAAAACAAAGAAATCTTATGAAAAATTGTATGCGAAGGGATGCATGAAGGTAAGTTTTCTTTATTGGGATTTTAGGGTTATAATAATTGGGTCTGTTTGATGCGTGAAGCATCTAAGATGCTAATGCGAATTGCATTAGCGAAAGCTGGTGCAGACCCGGGTTATGGTTATGGGGGTTTTTTCAGGAAGGCGAGCCGTGGGATCTGGCGGAATCGCCACAGACTCTTCCCCATATCATATGCACGGAGGACATTTCCTACCTGCTGGACAATCGCTCGAGTTCAGCCAATCCCAAACACGGGAAAAAAGTGTCTCCCACAAAATTACCGGCCGATAGCATTGCAGTCTATGTCATCTAAGGTGATGGAAAAGGTCATCAATACTGAGTTAATTAAGTGTTTGGATTGCAACGGACTTCTGAATGATCGTCAATACGGATTCTGTATTAGGCGATCCACGGGAGACCTTTTAACCCTTATAACCGATATATGGACATCTGCGATTGAGCGCCATGGTGAGTCAAGAGCGATCCCATTGGATATATCCAAGCAGAGATCGGGACGATAGTATGGGACAGCGTCAACAGTTCTGGCATATAAAGACCTGGATACCAAAGTCGGTATAGAATAACAGTATTATCAGCCAGCTTACATAGACTTAGCTTTCCTACTTCGTTCATATGGACTTTCCCAGCAGCTCTGCGACTGGACGAAGAACTGCCGCGAAAATCGTTCGATCAGGGTTGCTGTGGAGGGCGAGTGTTGCGATCTGTATCCTGTTAATTCTGGGGTGCCTCAAGGTCCTATTTTGGCTCCAACCTTGTTTTTACTTCACATAAATTATATGTTGGAGACAACGGATAACAAAGCTTTCAGTTTTGCGGATGATAGTACCCTTGTTTCCTTTTTTTCGAGTGGTTGGCCGATTGGTGCATCAACGCCGCCCTAGTTGAGATGTAGGCACATAGACTCTCTGAATCGGATAAGGTCCTGCTGTGGGGAAAGGCCAATCTCGTCGATTTCGATGCAACGAAGATACAGTATACAACATTCACAAGGAAAAATGGATCATCGGTTCCAAAGCTGATGACGAATGGCCAGGCCCTCGAATCTGGGGAAAGCTTGAAGTTACTTGGCATCACGGTCTGTGGGAATGTATCGTGGCATAAACACGTGTCGAACATCGCCAGGTCAGCCCGAGGAAAACTGAGTTATCTTTTTATAGTCAAGAAATATTTTACCCGGGTCCAACTTTTTCTTCTGTATAAATCCCAAATTAGACCCGCACTCGAATATTGCTCTCATGTCTGGAGCTCTGCTCCTAAACATACCCTCGAGCTACTCTTGAAAGCATACAAAGACAAGCGATCCGCCCGATCGAGGACTCGGCGCTGACGTCGAGACTACATTCGCCATCACATCGAAGGCGCGTAGCCGACCTCTGTTTGTTTTACAGATATTATCACGGGTACTGTTCTTCGAAGATTTGTGGCATTGTTCCGCCCAATTCGGTTTATATGCGCTCCACAAGACAATTCGACGGATCGCACCTGTTTACGGTTCATCTCCCGGCGGGGCGAATAGCCCTGCAGTAGAACTAGTTCCGTTACCGAGCGGGAAAGCTGTGGAATTCCCTCCCCGCGCGAGTGTTTCTGGAGCATTATAACCTGCAACTGTTCAAGAAAAACTGCAACCGTTATTTGAGGGCATCTCGGGGCGCCCACTCGGGATGATAAGTTCGCCTCTACTGAGAGAAGTGTTTACAAAAAAAAAAAGTCACTATTAATATTAATTTCAAGTTCCACGACATGCCAACTGACTTGTGGTTCCATAACCTTTTACGATAGATTCTTTCTTTATTTCTATGAAACCCTCGCACCCATACATAAAGACGATAGCGATATAGAAGGATTGATGTCGTGTGAAAGCAAGTCGTTTTAAAGGCTAAGAAATTTGTATAGCACTGAAGTTCCGTTATGGGAACTCAAGAGACACAGTTTCTCTGGCATAAAAAAAATTATTAAACCTGAAATAAATTTGTAATACAGGCGTCTGCCTTCTATCGGCAGTTTACAGGATAGACATTTCGTGTTTTTTTTTATTTTCAGGGGAATTGCTTCTGATCAGCTATCGCTAGATTTTCTTTTGCACATAGAGCCCACTGAAGAGGTTAAGCGATGTCGCCTGCTTACAACACTTTAAGCGGTACCATATAAAAAAAAATCAGTCAACCTTCTGATATTAATTAGAAGTGGAACCTAATTCATAGTTTTCCAACAAATTTTAGGTTCCAAAATTTTTCCGACGTAGGTAAGAAACGAATCACAGATTTACCATCATTCCTTAAGCGGTACCATAGAAAATATATAAAACAATATCAGTCAACCTCCTAATATTAGTATCAGGTTCCACAACGTGCCTTTATCCTACAGGAATGCCCTCAGCATCATCAAACGACCACAAACGCTACTATACATCTGCTTTTCTAAATTATCCGATTACGGAATTCGATATAATTTCGCAAAGTTAAATTATAAGTTTGTTGCTCGTTCATGCAATTGCGCTAATTTGTCAATTGAACCTATGCACATCCAAATGCATGACTTAACTAAATATTTCCCCTGTTGTAGAAGTTATTTAGGTGAATTAGTACCAATAACTGATGAACTCTCCTCTATTAGCAAATAAAGAGTTTTTTGCAATTCATGTTATATTAAGCTAAACTAAGTAATGAACTCGATAAAAGTAGACCTTCAAGACCCTTACATTCCTAACACAGCTTCGAAGAAATGTACCCATTTTTCGAAAAAATAAAATGCACTTTTCAATAAAACATTTTTCCCTTCCTTATAACTACAAATATAATACTTACATGCAAAAACAATAGCCGAATCTTGTGCTTCACACAATTCACAATTCGAGTCGTTACCAACACGTCAAAGAGATAAGACGTATACCTGACAACAGGAGAAAGCAAAAGATTAGAAAAAAAAAAAATAAATAAATAAATTCGTTGCGCGAGTGTAAGTGAACAAGTGTGGATTACACAGTGTGGCCGCCACTGAGAGCGGTTGTTTAAAAAATAAAAAAAAATAAAAATTATGGAAACAAACAAAGTGCTAAAGAGCTCGTCGCCTTTCATGAAAAGGGGACAGGCAGACCTGAAAGCGATGACACGGAGCCGACTCGAGCGACAGCCGAGTATTATAACAAAGCGGCACAAGCCAAATTAAGACGGCGAAAAAAATGCAAAAGGAAAGAAAAACGAATACACAGGGGCAGGTAACCAATTCAACGAATTGGTTGACCTTGACCCAAGTGAAATCGAATTACCTGCTGAGGAAGAAAACAATATCACAGCTACTGCAACAGATCCGGCGGAATTAGAAAAACTCCTTGCTGATATTGACACAAAAAAAGAGGAACTCAATAAACAAAGAGAAGCAATCCTCAAATTAAAAGACCTGGTGCAGCAACAACAAAGCCAAGAAAATAGAACAGCATCATCATCATCGGCACTACAACCTGGAACCGGTCTTGGCCTTGTTTAGCAAGTCCTGAGGCTTGTTAAATTTTCCATAATGATTTGTTTTTTCCGGGCAAGGTCATTAGTCTTGCGCCAGAGGCTCCCCGACGGAGTATCGAACCCCGGTCTCCCGCGTGACAGGCGGGTATATTAACCAGTATACTATTGAGGAGCAAAATAGAACAGCACAACGGAAAAATCAGGAACAACATCAGGAAGCAAACAAAAGGCAGCAAACAAAGGAGATGCAGAAGCAGCAAACAAACCAGCACATCGTAACCAACAAAAAGGAAAAGGCGCCGCCTATAATACTTACCTCCATGGAAACAAAGGACGTTATAAAATTAGGTGAGTTAACTTGCAAAAATTTCAAAACAAAAAAAATTAATAATTCTAAAATAAAATTAATGTGCGATGATATGGAAGGTTATCGCAAAGTAATGACTGCTTTGGGTAGGACAAAAAGCGAGTACTACACGTACACCCCGAAATCGGAGAAAATAATCTCCATGCTCCTAAAAGGCGTTGATCCATGTTTTTCCCCTGAGGAGGTATTAGAGGAATTAAAAAATGGCGAAACCGACAATTTAATATTTACAGGTGTGAAACCCTTCTCTACCGCCAACTCCAGAAAACGCAATTGCAAATTGCCTTTCTTTATTGTATCACTGAGTCCCAACAGTAAAGTTGATGCTCTCCGATACATCAAACACCTCACCCACCAAACAATAAGTTGGGGAAAAATTAGAAAAATCGATCGTGTATTGCAGAGTATGCGTTGTCAACGCTTCGGGCACGCGGCATCAAACTGCCACATGCAATTCAGGTGCGTAAAGTGCCTCTCCGACCATATCATTGGTGAATGCGCCTTGGGCAAGGAACAGCTTCCAGATAGGAAAACACTGTCCTGTGTCCTCTGTAAAAATTGACAACAAGTTGAAGAAGAGAAAAAAAATGAAAACTCGTTCTTACAACAATTTCGTGGCTCCTTGTGTGTCATATGCACAAATGGCCGGTGCTCCTAAGCAACCAGCATCCATGGAACATACATATAGTAATGGGAAAATGGCTGCACCAGAGGCACATTCAGAAATAATAACAATGTTATTAACCATCCAAGGACAATTTGCCGAATTTCAAAGAACACTGACTGAACAAAGAGCACGAATAGATACTCTCTATTCAACCCTGTTCTCAAATAACTCCCCACATCAAAATCTTCAACCCTCCGTCTGAACTTAACCTAAAAATTATAGCTGTGAATGTAAATTCACTAATCCACATCGAAAGAAGGGATAATTTAGGCAATCTGCTCCCAGCCGAATGCCCAGTTGTGCTCTTGGCTAGCGAAGCAAAGCTAAACCAAAGGCACAAAACGGGCTACAAAAATTATAACATAATTAGACGAGATCGACCACACTCTACTCGAGGGGGTGGGGTCGCTATCTTAGTTAAGAAAGGTCTTCACCATAAGGTCGTTTACAGCACGGAAGTACACAAATTCCAGGTGCTAGAGGCATGCATTATAGACATTCCGCTAAAAAGTCAAAGGCATCTATATATAGTCGCTGCTTACGCTCCTGAATCTGTTCAAGGTACCCAATTTATCAGTGAAATCGATACGATTTTCCGAAGTCTGAAGTTAGATTCGGAAAACAATTACTTTTTAATGGCAGGTGATTTTAACGCCAAGCACAGTGCCTGGGGCAATCTGACCTCGAACACCAGAGGCAATGCCTTGTTTGATTGGTGGCAAACAAATGCGATCGAGCATAAACTAGAATTGTACGCTACAAGTACACCGTCCTATCCAAGAGGTAACTCCTTCCTGGATTTACTTATGACAGATGGTCGAATTCAGTTACCAGATACCGAGGTAACTACTCGAAATTGTCTTCGCACAATTGAGTACGATAGCGATCATTACGGACTTGGAGCCGTAATACACGTGCCAAACGAGTACCATCTACTTGAGCAGTACGACCAGGTACACTCTTTCGATTTCCGAAAAGCACATTGGTCGCGTTTCGATCGCGTAGTAAAAAGAGAAATACGCAACATTGTTATAGACCCACCGACTAATAGAAACCTTCGTAATGATGAACTCGATCATTACCTCCTAACTATGAACGATATTGTTACTAACACAATGAATCGTTCCATCCCCAAAGTAGCTCATATGGATGGCTATACCCACCAATACAGACATGCCACTATCGATGCTTTGTATAGGCAAAAGAGCTCCCTGCTCTCAAAGCTGAAATTGTGCTATAGGCAGTTCAGTGACCCAAATAGCAATGAAATCAAAACAATCAAGTCCTTGATTAAAAATCTTCAAAAACTGATCCGGGATAATTACCGAGCAGTAATAAATGAGGAGTGGAGCAACAGAATTCGAGCTGTCCAAGCAAACGGACCGAACATGTTTTCACAAATCAAGAAAATATGTCGAAGAAAAGATCACAATGACATTCCCTGTCTCCGAATTCCACGGACTCCCGAGAATTGTCAGATAATGCTGAACGCAGGACTCACCTTAGAGCACATCAACTCCAATGATGAAGTAATAGTAGTCGAAGATCCGCAAAAGAAAGCGAATTCAATTGGAGCCTGTTTCGAAGCAGTGTACAGAGTTAACGAATCAGTTCATGCTAACACTGAAATTGAAAGCAATGCCCGTCAAAGACATTGCTCGCTGCGCAATCAACATCACAACTGGCGATCCGAAAACCATAGTTCCATCACATTCGGCGAAAATAATAGAGCGGATTCTCCCGTCAGAAATGAAAATACAAATATGTTTGTGCGCAAGGATGAACTTAGAAACATACTTAGCTCAATAAAAAATAAGAAATCATCTGGAATAGATAGCATTCCAAATGTGGTTCTAAGGCATTTGCCTTGCGAGGCAGTGAACATATACACTACTTTGTTTAACAACGCTCTAAACAATGCACACTATCCAACCCATTGGAAGACTGCAGTAGTCCACCCTATCCCCAAAAAGGGTAAGGATAAGAGCAATCCAGCTAATCTGCGCTCGATCAGCCTGCTTCCCAACATCAGCAAGGTATTCGAAAAAATTATAAACAAAGCACTGATAGGTTGGTGTGATGAAAACGATATCATTCCCAACAACCAGTTTGGCTTTCGAGCGCGACATGATACAGTTCATGCAGCGACGAAACTTGTTTCCGATATACAGTGGAACAAGGCAAAGCGACAATGTACAGGCGCCTGCTTGGTTGACTTTGAAAAGGTTATCGACACCGTATGGTTAGAAGGACTTGTCTATAAGTTAACAAACCTGGGTATGCCGCAATATCTGCTATACATTATTTATGATATGATAATGGACAAACATTTTGTGGTGAAATGCGGGGACATACTCTCCAACAAGACCTTCCAAATTAAAAATGGCTTACAGCAGGGAGCTGTGAATTATCCCATTCTATTCAATATTTACACAAGTGATCTAGTGAGTTCTCTCGAAAACACCATTGCGTACGCCGATGACATAGTGGTGTACAGAGCAGGAGGAAAAATAGACGACATCAATAGGCACCTTCAAGATGACTTCAACAAAATAAAGCAATTTTGCGACGACTGGAAATTAAAAATTAATTTCCAGAAAACCGAGACTATTCTTTTCAGAACGCCCCTATCCAGGGCCTCGAGGGATACAAAATACAACTGGAAACACTTCTCAATAACAATAACCTTCCACTGCAAGTGAAAACTGTAGTTAGATACCTTGGTATCTGGCTAGACCAGTATTTATATTTTGACAAGCACATAGCAGCGTCCCTCTCCGCAGCTAAAAGCGCATATTCTATGACAACAAGTCTATTCCGGAGTAGTATTCTTGACCCCAGAGTCAAAACAATTTTGTACTCGGCATTAATCCGACCGGGCTCCTCGATAGTATAGTGGTTAGTATACCTGCCTGTCACGCGGGAGACCGGGGTTCGATTCCCCGTCGGGGAGCCTCTGGCGCAAGACTAATGACCTTGCCCGGAAAAAACAAATCATTATGGAAAATTTAACAAGCCTCAGGACTTGCTAAATAAGGCCAAGACCGGTTCTCGGTTGTAGTGCCGATGATGATGATGATTCATGCGACCAGTTTTGGATTATGGCTGCCCAGTATGGTACAATATGTCTCCACTTTATATGGAGAAGTTTCGTGTGTTCGAACGGCAGTGTTTGCGTTCCTGCCTCGGACTTTATAGAACACCAGAGTCGCAATACAAAAAATTCTATCCCAACAAAATCATGTATAACAAATCAGGGTTAAATAGAATAGACAATTTCATAATTAAAATTATTCGTGGTCACACAGCAAGGGCAATGTGCAGTGACAATAATCTTATCTCGGGAGCATTCTATCCCAATGATATGTATCTGGAGAATACCCTCCAGAATGGGTTTATTCCCCCAGAAGCGTTCCCTTTCTTGGATCAAAAAGGCCTTATCCAAGACGTGCATGGAGTCCCTATTATTTACCACGCTTTCCGTGGTGCCAGGGACAAACGAATTCTCCATGATAGTGATATCTCCAATGCCCCAGACCGCATGCGTTTTAGCACGGCGATCAGTGAAAGAGATAAATCAACCAAAGATCGAACATCTCCCAAATGGTGGTGGCTTGTCAACGATGAGAGGACTTCACTTCCTCAGATATACGAGGGTTGTCTCTTATGTTTCGGATTTGGCAACCCTAGTGTTGCAATCCGGCAATTGACAGCTCTGTCGTAAAGTTGGACATTTTTGAGGTTATACGCACTCAGAACGTTTTGACATACGAGCGCTATTTGTGTTGTTTACAGTAACTTAAAAGATTCATCTCGGCCCAAAAATGGATTTAAATCGTCAACATTTTCGTGCGATTATTTTTTACAACTTTCGGCGTGGATTAACTCAGCAACAGTGCATGGATGAACTTAATTCAATTTTTGGCGATGAAGCTCCATCAAGGACCAGTGTTTATCGATGGTATGGTGAACTCAATCGTGGTCGTAGTTCACTCCAAGATGAATTTCGTGAAGGTCGTCCAATATCAGTTGTTGTTCCGAAAACCATTGATGCTGTGCGCGAACTGATATTGGAAGATCGTCATGTGACCTATCGTGAGATTGAGACAACCTTAGGCGTTAGTGGGACCAGCACACATTCAATATTGCATAAACATTTGACTGTCAACAAAATTTGTTCGCGTTGGATCCCACACAATTTGTCAATCGCCCAAAAAAAGGCTCGTGTCAATTGGTCGAAAGAAATGCTCAAAAAATACGGTCGCGGTGCTTCGAAACACGTCTATGACATCGTGGCAGGTGATGAATCGTGGATTTACGCGTATGAGCCCAAAAGTAAACAGCAGTCGACTGTCTGGGTGTTTCAAGATGAGCCAAATCCAACAAAAGTTGTTCGCGCACGAAGCACTTCCAAGCAAATGGTCGCCTGTTTTTTTCGGAAAAACTGGACATGTCGCAACCGTACCACTAGAACAACGCAGAACAGTCAATTCTGAGTGGTACACAACCATTTGTTTGCCAGTTGTCTTCCAAGAAATCAGGAAAACCAACCGCCGAAGACGGATCACTCTTCACCACGACAATGCGAGCTCGCACACATCGGCTGCGACAACTGCATTTTTGAGCACCCAAAACATCGATTTGATGGGTCATCCGCCGTATAGTCCTGACTTGGCACCGAATGACTTCTTTTTATTCCCGTACGTAAAAAACAAACTGAGGGGTCAACGTTTTTCGACACCTGAAGAAGCGATTGCTGCATTCAGAATGCATGTGTTGGAGATACCTCAATCAGAGTGGCAAAAGTGCTTCAAACGCATGCAAAAGTGTATAGATCTTCATGGGGAATATTTTGAAAAACAATAAAATGATTTTCGATGATCAATATTTGTTTTTGTTCTCTAATCCCGAAATATAAAAGGCAACCCTCGTAGTATGCCTATCAAGAGCAACGCTCTCCTTCCTCTTGTCCCCCCTCCCCCTGTCCTACTTTCCCCATTACTTTTATTTTTATTTTATTTTTTATTTCTTCTTTTATGTTTTATTCGTTTTGTTTTGAAGTTTTTGTTTGTAATAATTAAAAAAAAAAAAAAAAAAAAAGTTGTAATGATAATGTATACATATAGATGTAAACGAGGAGTCCCTCTAATATATGACTTATTTCATATATATATATATATATATATATATATATATATATATATATATATATATATATATAAGAAACAAAAAAAATTATGTACGCCGAAAGGCATATATAAAAATCAAGTTGTAATGTGTAATTTAGATAGCTCGCATAGAGCCAGTAAGTTAATTTAAGGACTGTGATTGTAGAAAAGGGTTTAACATTTACCCCTAATACATGTAAAAAGAATTAGGAAAATAAATGTGGTTTAAAAACCAAAAAAAAAAAAAAAGTCAATTCACATTTCAACGCCACAGCGAACAAAATATTTCAATTACCGTTGCCACTTCTTTAATTGCTGGTTCTTTTGAAATGCTAAACTCCATTCATATGATGCCATTTCAGCCCCCTTGCGATCAGACACTGAAATTCAATCGCGATTACATTCGTATTCGTCTGCGCGCACACCACATTCTTGCAACAGCCATATATAATTCAAGACACATCCCCGGAGCGGACATCCTGTTACTTGGCCCACTCCAGGCCCAGGGTGGTACATTCCTAATACTCAGCAGAGATTCTTCTTGAAGATAAATAAATTTATTTTGTGCGAATTAACAGTACTCTTGCCCACACGCACCTTATATAAGTGTGCGTTGCAACCCT
This sequence comes from Microdon myrmicae, assembly GCA_963931805.1. Lineage (NCBI taxonomy): Eukaryota > Metazoa > Arthropoda > Insecta > Diptera > Syrphidae > Microdon > Microdon myrmicae. The sequence continues at coordinate 31,367,825 of OZ007502.1, read as the reverse complement.
TTCACGATGTCACCCTTAGATTTAAATCGTAATGAATGGCCTTTGTCCAGTTTCACCCTTGTAGCGGGTGTTTGAGATTGAAAATCAACGCATGTCCACGCAGGGATTGCTTTAAAATGGTGACCATTACATCGCCAGAGGGGTTGATCGCCCTTAGGCACAGTTGTAGTGTCAAAGGAACGGAAGCCGCCATAATATAAGTAGTATCACCATTCTACCGTCTCTTTAAGCAATTTTCTAAATGGCATGCATACCGAGGGCGTCCCTTTTTATCTAGTAAATAATGCAAACGAATAAATCCTTTCGTTCAAGTTTCAAGTTCCGAGCGAGAGGGAAACTTTTGCCAAGTCAAAGTCAAAGTTCATGCCTTGAAAGCGAAATAGTAACTTGAGCCTTCTTTTATCTCACGAAAGGACCTCCACAAAGCGTCTGCGAAAACAGCTCCATTGTTCTATAAGAATCAGAGGAAGATACCGTCGACGGAGGTACGTACATGTGCACATGAGTGCACAAAGATCCTCCTCTACCACTTTTGCAGGATACAGTTACTGGGGATACTTTCTACCGCCTTGTCCGCTGGCTGAGACTCGTTCCACTCAAGACCATTGTCTAACTGCCACTGTCGCTTGTAGGATATGTGCTTCCAGTGTTTCAGTCACAGATGTAGTTATGTACATGTGGAGTATATGTTAGCAGAGGAAATTAAAATAGAGCCTCCTTGGTCGACTGGAACGGCCTCTGGAGGTGGGAGCGACTGAGATTTTTATTGCAGAAGTAATGTTATTATTATCATTTGCTGGCCAGGACTGTAAAGGATGGATCTACAGTGAAGTCGGTCCTTTGTAAAATGCTCACTGGTAAAACGGAAGTTTGAGAAGTCGAGTTGGAGTTCGTGTGGAAACTGTCCGTGTGTAGAGTGTACAAGGAGACATGACGTCTTGCAAATTCATTACTCAGTCGAAGACATTAGGAGATACTTCTCGAATTGTCTACCGGAAAATATCATATATTTTCATCATATAACTTTTGGAACACGACTTCTTATACTTTGCTTATAATCCGATCAACCAATGAGAAATACATGTTACGTCATATTTTATCGGTTTTTGTTAATTGATTTGTTTTGTTTCGTGCCACATAGATTTTAAATATGCTCCTATACGTAAGGATTCACGATATTAATATCAAGTATATATTATACGATCAAATAACCCTTATCATATTATCCCTATCAACAAGGAAACTTTTGAAAGTTGCTATGAATGACCGAAGAACAACGACAAATCATGAAGTTGCTAAAGAATCTAAGAACATTATAGGTTTGCGGGATGTAAACAATTCTTACTCTCCTGAGTTTGGCGGTATATTTGTCTTTTTTTATGATTGCGCCAAAGGATGTATAATTTTCCAAAGATACAATGGGTCCGAACCTCTGGAATGCAAGATTTACATAGTTGTACAATTGTGTCACAACACCGCGCGTACGTACCAAAGCACACCCTTGCATCTCTTACCACTAACCTCGCGGGATTGACTTTGGGTTTTCCTTTTCGGGACTGGTTAGCTATTTAGTCGCGAGACTGACTTTGGGTTTTCCTTCGCGGAACTGGTTAGCTATTTAGGCTAGTCTCCTATTGCTTTCTGGGACTTCTTGTCTTGCTCTTTTGAATCCGCGCAGCTTTTTATCAGGTCAGTGATAGCAACTCTGTATGGAAGGAGACAGTGCGGCAGACCTTGTCTGCGATGGAGGGATGGCGTAGACCAGGACGCCCACAGCCTGGCAGTGCCAAACTGGAAGACATCGGCTCGAAATCGGGACCGGTGGAGAGATTTGTTAAATAAGGCCAAGACCGGATCCTGATTGTAGTGCTGATGAGGATGATGATGATAGTGTTACGTCTCCAGCGCCGTGCTTCCTCTTTCGAGGGAAGAGCGTGGGGGTTATTAAAATAATTATATTTACTTTATTAGAATAATTATTTTATTTTTATATTTTATTTGAACTCAGCTATCTCAAGCTGAGCTCTCTTCTGAACTACTTTACAATATAAATGTTCCTGTTTTTATAGAACATTTTGTTCCAACTAACTGTGTCGTATAAAATGAACAAAACAATCCAGAAGTTTCTGTGACTTATGATTTTGAATAAACTTTGAACGAAAATCAAAGTGCTATGTTTTGAAATGAAAAATGTGTTAGTTATGAAAAGGGGCATGTTTTTAAATGTGATGAAGGGGGGCATGTTTTTAAATGTGCTGTAAGTGTTTGGATATAGAATATTGTGTCTGTTTATTTATGAATTGTATTAAATGAGAATGTAGTTTTAAAGGTTGTGTTAGAACGGACATGAGATTAGTGTTAAAGCGAATAAGGGTAGTATTCTGGAATACAACAATAGCAACTCCACTCCCTGACCATCTCGGTCAATAGTCTCGAACCAACTCCTCTTTTTTTCTTCGTCTCTCCGAACGAAAACTTTTTCCTTTCTTCGTGTAGATCGAAGGATCCTTTTTTTTTGTTTGCATGGCCCTTTTGCCACCCGCCATTTTCTTTCTTTATCTTTCCCGGATTGGGATGAAAAGAGGAAACACAAAGGAACACTAACAAAAGATCTTGCTGATAAGCATTTACGATCCCCAATGTCGGTGGGCGATAAATCGAACATGTGATCCGTTTTATGTTTCAAGTTGTTTGTTTTAACTTGGTTTAGTGAAAACGGTAAATGATGCTGATTGTGGGAATGGATTTGGGGAAACAAATTTGTAAAGGATCATAAAATTGCAGACGCGCATTTTATGATTCTCAACAATTTTGTTTGAAAGTTGGTCATCTGGTCCGCACATTTGGATCCAGGGAATTTTGCGTGTTGAACGTACGGTTCGCTTAACACGTATTGGATTTTTAAATTGATTTCAATGTGAGCAAATTAAACGTTTAGATCAATTTGCTTGATATTGAATTGATGTGAGAATATTTAATGTATGTGGGCAATGCCGGGGCTTGCAGAGTGCTTCATCCTTTAAGGGGGCATTCTGGTCTAGACGCACGAATTTAACGCAATTTTTGAAGTGCTGTAAAAAAAAGCAATCACTATTTTTACTATTCATTTTTTTATAGGATGCTTATTCATATTTCAAGAATACAGTAAAAAAAACTGAAAGTAAAAATTCAAAATTCAAAAAGTTAGCAGCTGATGAAATGGGGGATCTCAAAAAGTTGGCACGCGACCATACCCACGATTCAACCTTCCTAGCAATCTGAAAAAAAAAGAAGATTATTAATTTACAGAAATGCCTTCATCGTTGGAAGTAAAAAAAGTTGAAAACATTTTTTTTTAACAAAATGGCGACTGCTTGAAACAAAAATTATTTTTGCACCACCTTTTTTTAGTTTTTCGAATTTTTAAAAAATAGTTATCATTGAAATTTGGGGATGAGGATAGTTCATGCAATAGAAACGCCTATAAAGAAGACATACTAAATCCGAAGTAAATCAGTTCAGTAGAACTTGAAAAATCGTGGGTATTGTTTTAAAAAAGACAGTTTAGAGAAAAACGCGTTTAAAGTTTCACGTTCCGGCCGAGCCGGTTTAGATGGCGCTTCAGCAAAACAGCCATACCTCCGAAAATAATTTGAATTTTCTATAAATCCTCTTAAAGACATATTCTTAGAGGGTTAAGCTTTGAAAATATGAAGAAAAAAAAATAATTTTTTTTCAAATTTCTAGACCAGAATACCCCCTTAAGTGGATGGTTTTGCATGTACCGCGATCAATGGTGGAGTTAGACTCCAAAGAGGTAAGTATTAAGCGGTGAAAGGTTTTGCGCGTAACACAATATAGAAGAAGAAATACGCGGACGGCTAATCAAATCTAACAAAGCCTACTATGGTATATCAAGGCTCTGCTATAATATAATTTAAACATTTTAAATAATGTAGTGGTAAACAAGGAGACTTACTTTGGTATTTATGGTCGGGCCTCTTCTTGGTCAACCAGTCCGCTGTTCTGGGTGGAGGTTGAAGCGTCTTGGTCCCCCTGTTCCGCCGGCTAGTCTGTTGATGATGTTAATAATGTTGACAATAATTGATCCCGATTTTTGTTATGATCTGCAGTGGAATCCGGCGCGGTCGGTTCTGATAATTATATGCTCAACGGTTACAGTAGTTCTTGCAATAAGAGTACGTCCATAAACTTTTTATTTTATTTAATTATGTTTTTTTTTTCTTTGATGACAGAAAGATCTGTAAGCTCAAGTCGACTTTGTTTAATCGTTTTTTTTTTTGGCCTTGATATATCTAGCCTTGTGTGTAATTAATTATTTTTGTTGCCGTTGACGTTTTTATTTTTTATCCGGCGCCAATGCCCTTTTTATTATTACATCTTTTCTGCCAAGTAGAATTTGCATAAAGTAGTTTTAGATATTTATTTCATTTACAGGTAGAGAGGGGAAATTTGAGGAAATTAGTGGGTGTTGGGCGAGCACATGGACGCGAGGTCCATAACTTATCCAGAACATCCAAGCTAGTACTGTACAAGACCATGGTCTTACCAGTACTCGTGTATGGATCCGAGCCGCGTTCGAGAGGAAGGTTTTAAAGAGAATTGTTGGCCCCGTATGTGAGGTGGGACGTTTCCGGAGACGCTACAACCACAAGTTGTACGCGATACCCGATTTATCTCAAAGCTAACGTTGTAAGAAAAATCAAGCTCGGTGGACCCCGGTGGGCGGTACACCTAGCTCGAATAAGCGAAGAGGAGCCTATGGCGTTTGTAACAGATACACACACAATACACAAGCAAATAGTGAAGAACACCGAAAGAAAATCGAATAAGAAAATGCATCAGAGCCGTATACCATAGCGATAACATAACAAATCCACATCAGTCGAATGTACTTGAAATCGAATTCGTACACACGGCGGTGGCCTGATGGGTAGCGCTTTGGTTCAATTTTTGGTGATTCTAACTGTCATAGCTTCAGTTCGAATCAGACGTTCTTCACTATCATTCCAAACGCTATAAGCCTGCCCGGAAAGTCCTTTGTGGCACGATGTATGGAAGGCGACAGCGCACCGCACCTTGTCTGCGATGGAGGTATGGCATAGACCGGGACGCCCAGAGCCTGGGAGTGCCAAACTGGATGACATAGGCTAGAAATCGGGGCCGGTGGAGAGACTTGCTAAATAAGGCCAAGACTGGATGCCGGTTGTAGTGCCGATGATTATGATGATGATGACTTTTACCGCCTATGGATTGCACACATGTTTTTTATTTTTCTTTCACCACTTTTCTTCCACTCCCTTATTTTCTCATAATCTTATTTTCGGCTTTATTTTCTGCATATTTGCCATTATGCTATTATCCCCCCATTCCGCATTCTCTATCTGTCTGTCACTCTTTCTCCCTTTCTTTCTTTTTATTTATTTTTTACCTTTACTTCTGCATCGCCCACTACGTTCTGATGGTTTCTTTTTCACATATTTCTTTGATCGCTATGGCCTTTTTCTATAACATAATCTTTATCTAGTTGACACAGAAAAACACTCAAGATTGATTCCAATCTCTAAAGGTCATAGATGAACATCTTCTCGGTGTTGGGTGATAGGATGAAAACTGTGTAAAAAAAAGGATATGTAAAAATATCTCAATTTTATTTTAGTTCTCAATGTCTCATGGCAAAACAGGGATGTAACACCTATATGTGCCACATTACCACCTCTTCAAGGCTACGATTTTCCATGCGTTCATCTAATACCATCGATATGACAAAAACAAAAACAGTATTAACTGCCCTTAAAATGCAATCAAATCCAACTTGAATAACTGTTTGTTGCTCAATTACATTAATACTGATGAAGATGTCATAACATTTACGAGTACAATCAGAATCATAACATCTGTTGACGTATATTTCGTCATTTGCTTTAAACGAAGACATATCAGACTCTTTTAGATGGGGGAAGTGACATAAGCTTCTACTATAAATAGATAAATTGAATATAAGTATATATCAACTGCTTGATGCACATTCTATTTTTGAACCTCTGTTTAGGAAGTCGAGGTATTATGCATGGTATGAGACTAACCCCTGCCATCATAAGAATTCTTCCATTTTCGCGACCCAGTTATCTTTCACTTCATGTGAATTACGCAAATTTGGTTGATAGAAAATTGAAAATTACAACATTCATGCTTTTGACGGGATTTCGTGTACAATCTGTTACACAAGGTGTAAGTCAAAACATATCCATGTATGGAAAGAGAACAGAGCAAAATTATTTCAAATAACATCTTACCTTGATAACTACCAGCATATATGACATAGCCCGACGTTGTTGATTATGTATAACAGCCCGTCACATGGGTGACCGGGGTTCGATTCCCCGTCGGGGAGCCTCTGGCGCAAGACTAATGACCTTGCCCGGAAAAAAACAAATCATTATGGAACATTTAACAAGCCTCACGACCTGCTAAATAAGGCCAAGACCGGTTCCCGGATGTTGTTGATTCCTTAGGAAGCCCTTAAATAAAGTAGCTAGTAATACGCGGATCCCTTCAACTTTCATTTGCCCCACAGCCCTACCATTTTTTTTTCTACGTTTTTAGGTTCGCCTATATAGTGGGCTCATTTTGCATCTTAAAGTAATTCCTCTACTGCACAGTTTAGAAAGTGTTTCATTTAGGTGTTGTGTAGCAATATGAAATGCACTGTCATACTAATCTTGCATCTTTAAGTATTTCTTAGACTGCACAGTGCACATTTTTTTCCCGGGACATCCATCAGTCAAAGCGGGAGCATCAGTTGAAAGTCAACTTCAGATAGATACACAATAATAGTCGTTCTTTAGCCGAACCACGCGAATTTGAAGTGCTCTGCTTGATCATGTGTTTCCCTGTCATCACAATCTCCAGGTATTCAAGACCAATGCATTCCCTCTCCTTATTCTCTCTCCCTTCTTCCACTTGCACTGTGCTTTGTCATTCATGGGCACTTCAAAGTCCACGTTTAAGCATGCGTTATGTAAAGAAATAATCGTCCATTTCATATCAAGGTTTTGTATAAATATGAAATGCACCGTCCTAATAATTTTGCATCTTTAAATATATTTTCGATTGTGCAGTGCAAATGATCTTCCATTAAGTCGCTGTGTAAAATATGAAATATTGTCTTCTGAGTATCTCTTCAGCTAAGCAGGACAAATGAATATTACCCCACAAATATGAAAGTCTTAGTATAATTACCTCATCTTACGACCTGCCGTCAAACACAATCAATGCCCACTGGTGTCCACTCCTTGAAGTTCATTATTGCCCTTGCGATTATAATCAACATTGCTATAAATCCCTTCCTGCGTGCGTATGATATTAAAAAGATCTCTTCGCGTGATTGGAAATGTTTAAAATCTCCCTCGGTCGAACAAGCTCTTCGCTGTCCAGCAAGGTCGTCCCCGTAACCTTTTAATCTGACCATCCGCTCATGTTGGTCACTCGGATTGCAAAACACAGCAATTACTTTTTACTAAATTATCCCTGGCTGACTGGTAATAAACTGGTTTCTTACAATTCAGATCCGACTCTGTTTGCACCATCAAAGGACTCGCACCTTTCGATAGGGATAAGAAAAGTAGGAAGAAAAAAAAAACGTTGACCGAGCAAATTACTAAAGGCCAGGCAGCTGACCGAATTCTGGGTAAATAAGTCTCGGCACGCGTTAATGGATAAATATTTTTAGAAAGGACGAAAGTAGGGATACCGGCAAATGTTCAGTGCCTTTAGTGTTATATCACAAATTCGAAAGGACATTAGGGAAACATTTTGCGTGCGTAAATGATATGCACATATTTTTCGTAAGGATATTGCAGTAACGTCCACGGACACAAGGCTGGGCTTCGGTTATATGGTATGGGATCGAAATGGGGTATTCAAGTCGTTTTCTTATTTTCTTTTAGCCTTATCCAGGATAAGAGCCTTTCGGGTCGAATATGCAAATCGCCGGATCCCACTTTCGTAGAAAATCTAATACATTATCCCTTTGACGGAACGCAAATCCCAGATGTTGGGTATCCATCGAGGGTGACGATTAAATAATTGCAGGTAAATGTTGCCGCTACTAAAGGAACGCCAGTCGACCCTGGATGGATAGCGGTCCAGTTTTTGTGTGTGGTAAAATGGCTTCGGTTAGTCAATATTTACCATTACAGGATAAATGTACAAACCACCATTCCATAGGGAAAGTGGTAGAAATATTGAAACTCAAGGTTTCAAACATAAAATCTTTAGATTTATTAACCGGCTCTTGACTTAAGCCCTTACACACCAGCATATGCTAAGATAGCCCAGTGTACAAGGATACGTATCCTTATTCAGTGATAGCGACCGACAAAGGCAGAGGCGTTCATTGGATTTGTTGCGGAGGCTAAAAGAAGATGCGAAAAAGGTAAACGGTATCCATTATCAAATTTTCTAATATCGTGAAGAAGGATCTCACTGATGTGCTGCGGTATCCCTGGTGCTACTGTACCCATCACGACTTATAGGTAAAGTATAAACAATTTGTCTGGAATGGCCGGTGTGATGAGTGTGTAAATCTTCAAAATCTTTCCGTACAGACATGTGCCCCATATGACGGGATGTACGTGGATATTCTGGCTGAGTAGGGTCACGCATTGCTAACTAATATTTAAGTTTATACATCCGGGGATTACTTGTGGGTTTGGTGGACAAGGTGGGAGGAAAGCACATCCTTTGGTGCTCATGATTCTGATTCGACATCTTCAGGGAATTGATATGTATTTGAAAATGCGTTTTTATAGACACAATGAAAGGCCATCACATATGCATTAATAGCCGAAACACAAGAGATTCGTTGAATCACCATATATAATGAGTCTCCATATACAATGTGTAGATGACTGTCATTTGCTATTTAAGTACATATTAAGCACACATATTTTCTGGCGCGAGACTAATGACCTTGCCCGGAAAAAACAAATCGTTATGGACAAATTAACAAGCCTCAGGACTTGCTAAATAAGGCCAAGACCGATTCCCGGCTGTAGTGCTGATGATGATGATGATGAAGCCCACATATTTAGAAGAGAACGTTTGAAAAATGGTAAAACACTTTTTGCTCACATAGTAAAAGAAAGGTTTTTCAGGTGGTCCAATAGTTTAATTAGTCGGCACAAGGCTATTAACCTTGCCCGTAAAAACAAATTATTATGGAAAACTTAACAAGCCTCGAGACTTGCTAAATAAGGCCAAGACCGGATACCGGATGATAATAGTTTAGTCATAATAGTTTAATTAGAGAAAGTTGTATTCCAAGGTAAAAGAAATTTCCTTAAAGAAAAATATAGGCACGCTACAACAATTGGTACATTTGTAAAGAGAATATCTATACAATACATAACAGGGGTGAGACGATGATCTTTTTTATGATGTTTCAGAATACGAATTAATTGGTCAATAACTGCGCAGGAACCAACGGAAATTTCAGAATATTTGCTTTGTTAGGTTTGTGGGGGTTCTATACATCACAAGGAGAACCAACCCGCAATCCTTACCTAACTTCGACCGCTAACAGCGCGTCACCATAACCCAACCTGTAATCCATTCGCAAACATGCAAAGAACACATCCCAATATGCAACAGCATCCGTCCCCAAATCTGCAATCGCATACATTCGCAACTTACCAAGAATCCATTTCCTAAGCTGTAATAAAATGCATATTCAAACCTACAGCGGAATATTAATCATCACCATGAACTATATCGAGCCCCATACATTCTTCCAAAAACCGCTTCGGTTAATTTCCTATTTAAATTACATTTCTTGCTCGCAACCAAGCAGTTCTAATTTCCCCCGAAAATCTTTCCGGCTCACTTCCTGCTTAAACTATTTCCTCGCTTGTAACCAAGCAACATTTAGTTTCCCCGAAAATCATTTCCCATCCTACCCAATACCAATTCTCCTTACTGGTAAGTCACCAGTACGATGCGTTGCATTTCCCCGAAATAACCATCGCAACGACCAAGACCCACATTCCTTTGTCTAACGGACAACTCGTGCCCATACTTGGTCGCGTTTCCAAAACCGATTTCTCAGTACACACAGCGACAGAGGAATCTAACTCAGCCTATACGGCAGTGATTCGCTGGAACTGAATTCCCTATGCAAGCATAGCAATCCCTTTCAAGTTCCTAGTAAGTGGCAATGAGATTATTTAGCTATGACTCCACTGCCACGACGCGATGAACATCCTCTCGCTTTTAATGAGTCAGTCGAGTCACAACCACCACTGAGCGCGCATCGCCCTTCAACCCAAGGCAGTCGAGTTCTTACCCTACGAGAGTGTACGCCGGGGAGTAGAGTGTCGACCACGAGTCGGGATTCGCACAGTCGGTACGAGCGAGTGGACAGCAGTCTGAGCCGCGTGTCCTGTGAATCGGGCGATTAACCCATCGGGGACAATTAAGTATGAAAGCATCAACCAGGGTTATAACTTAGACGAGATGCTAACAAAGTAATGTTGAATAATACACAACGTTCCGCTGGGATTAATTAAGTGTAAAACCCTCTTAAGAAATAACGGCAAGCGAGTGACGAATGATACCGGCGCCGGCTAGCAAATGTCTACCGAACTAGGATTTAATCTAAGAAACTACAATTGTAGATAAGCTCCTTTTAATACTTTATGTGCAACAATAAATTTGTGATCAGTGAGATATCACCGGAGAACAAACAGGCTTTTTCTTTCAACAATTTGTGTTCATTCGTTCCCCCCTTTTCGACAAAAGGATTTGATATAGTTTAAATGGGACTTGGCCGAATAAACATACCATTTTGAAGACAGTAGATCATGTCAAGTTAACAAAGGTTCTTATAATTTGTCTCAAAACGATAAGGACTAAGGAAAGTGAATAAAGTTGTCTTTCAACCCAATTGCGACGTTCGGTGGTCGACTGATCCCCACGCGAATCGGTGGGATATTAGTAAACACGTGCCCGTGCTGGCGCAACTACCTAATATCACCCACACTGGTGACCCCGAAAACAAACAAGCGCCATTAAATTCGTCCACCCACAGGTTAAAAACGAGAGTGCCTTTATATTTGAAGACAATAGTCGATTTAACAAATGGATCAACTCAACTGTTCACAACAGTCATACCAAATTACGATCAGTGGACGTGGAAACAGTCTCAAATGAAGATACAAAAATGCATGCCCATCTCAGAGCAATTTGGCGTATATTTGAAAGACAAGCAGCTTGATAAGGACTCTTTTGATTTGGAGTAGTACGACACGGATAGCGGATGGAAATAGAAGAAATACTCATTTTTGCCCGTATTTTTTTGTACCTATGACAATCCTCATAAGCCTTGAAATATTGGAAATGTAAGTAATTGCTTCAGCTGTTGAAGGATAGTGAACTACTACTTCCAAATATGCATTTGAATCTACTTACATGTCACTTCAGACTCAATTACCAGACAATCCTTTCATTGCCAAATATTATAAGATTCTTAAATTTTATAAATCTGAATTTAGGGCTTGTGCGTAGCTAACAAATGGGCCACCTCATCATCATCATCGGCTCTACAACCGGGGTCCGGTCTTGACCTTATTTAACAAATCTCTCCACCGGTCCCGATTTCGAGCCGATATCATCCAATTTGGCACTCCCAGGCTCTGGGCGTCCTGGTCTACGCCATCCCTCCATCGCAGATTAGGTCTGCCGCGCTGTCTCTTTCCATACATCCTGCCACAAAGGACTTTCCGGGTAGGTTCCTCTTCGCTCATTCGAGGTAGGTGTGCCGCCCACCGGAGTCTACCGAGCTTGATTTTTCTTACAACCTTAGCTTCAAGGTATATCGCGTACAACTCATGGTTGTAGCGTCTCCGGAATCGTCCTCCCTCACATACGGGGCCAACAATTCTCCTTAAGTCCTTCCTCTCGAACGTGGCTAAGAGTTCAGAGTGCCTTTGATTCAGCACCCAGGTCTCGGATCCATTCATGAGTACTGGTAAGACCATGGTCTTGTACAGTAGTAGCTTGGATGTTCTGGATAAATTTCGGAATTTAAAGAGCCTCGATAGACCATAGTAGGCTTTGTTGGATTTGATCAGCCGTTCGCGTATTTCTTCTTCCATATTGTTCTCGGCTGATACTATTGACCCAAGGTAGTTAAAGGATTGCACTATTTCAAATTCCTGCTCCACTACCCTGATAGTTTGACCAACGTTAGGTCTTCTCTTCGCAGAAGTTGCCACCATGTACTTAGTTTTTCCCTTAATGTGCAGTCCCAGTTTTTGTGCCGCCTGCTCGATCTGGGTGAAGGATTCCTGTACAGCCGATTCGGTTCTACCGATGATGTCGATGTCATCTGCGTAGGCAAGTATCTGGCTGGACTTGGTGACAATAGTCCCTCTTGTTGTAACGCCAGAGTCACGGATTACTTTCTCCAACGCCAGTTTGAAGAGGAAGCAGGCTAGGCCACCTACCCCCTATATTAAAATACTTTCTACCTCCTGCACCAATTTTTGCCCACCTAGTTAAGTTTAAATTAAGGTTTTTCCCCTTCTATATTATATTGTACATTACATTTAAATTGGTTGTTAAGTTTATTTATCGCTTGTTAATATATAATGGTTCTGCCCTCACCAAACTACAAAATACAGCGCGGGTATTTTCAAAATACAGGGTCGTTACTTTTTGACTGTAGTAATGAAAATTTATTAGGTGAGTGTTCTAAAAATTACAATTCTATTCAAAAGAAGTTCTTAACGAGATTGGAAACTGTTATATGCAATGACATAGTCAAATACGTACACATAAGCCTAAAGATGTAGGTATTATCCATCACATCTGCGCAGAGGCTGATTTAAACCATTGGAGAACGGTCATTTTAATCTATTTATTTTTTATTAATTTAACCTCACCGACTCGACTCCGCCATCGTTCCCTGTTCTGTGCGCTCTCCTTCCACTTTCGACCACCCGATCTGATCTCCTCGAAGTCAAACCTAACATTGTTCTCCCATGTCCGTCGCGGCCGTCCTGTCGGTCTCTTTCCCGTTGATTTACCGTCAAGAATTCTATGCACGGTCCTATCATTTCCCATTGGCGCCACGTGTCCGGCCCATCTTAATCTTCGCGACTTGATTACTCTCACTATTGTAGGTTTGCGGTATAGCTCTTCCAATTCGTGGTTATCGCCGTTCCTCCATTGCCCTGCCTTCTCGTCATATTTACTACCAAAGACATCCCTTAAAACTTTATTCTCGAATACGCGGAATTTGTTTTCTTTCCGTTTTGTGAGAGCCCATGTTTCACATCCGTATAGGACAATCGGCATGATTATGGTTCTATAGACACGGAGCTTTATATTACGTGATAGCAGTTTGGATTTCATCAGTTTACTGACTGCGTGCCAACTAACATTGCCGGAATGCAATCTTTTGTTAATTTCCTTCGACATTTCGTTACTGGCCGTCAGTATTGTTCCCAGATATTAAAACTCTTTAACATTTTCAAATTCCTTGCCCCTGACGTTTATGTGTGCTCTCTGAGGTCCATCTGCTCTCGCTGTAATCATGTATTTTGTTTTGTCTTCATTTATTTCGAGTCCCACCTCTTCTGCCGCTTGCATGATGATTTCACAGTTTTTACCTACAGTTTCTAGATTATCGCCCAAAACGGCGATGTCATCCGCATACGCGAGCACTTGTGTGACCCCGTTCAGTGATAATCCGGCCATGTTGTCGTCCTGTATCTTTCTGATGACATACTCGAGGACGAGGTTAAAGAGACATGGTGAGAGGCCATCGGCCTGTTTTAGTGCGTCCCGGATTTCAAATTTTTCTGAGAGGTGGTTTTCTATGCTAATTCGCCCTTTGTTTTCGTTCATGCAAATTTGAATGAGGGTTGTATATTTTTTCGTGATTCCCAGCTCAACTACAATATGGTAGAGTCTTTGCCTTGCGACTGAGTCGTAGGCTTTTTTGAAGTCAATGAACAGTTGGTGAACCGTCTCTCCGTATTCCCACTTCTTTTCCAGCAGTTGCCTTACTGTGAACATTTGGTCGCTTGTTGACCAGTTCCTACGGAATTCACACTGGTAGTCTCCCAATATTTCTTCTGCGTACGACCTGAATCTCGCCAGTATGACATTTGTTAGTATTTTGTATGTGGTTGGGGGAAATCTTATTCATCTGTAATTTTCGCAGTCAGATCTGTCGCCTTTTTTGAAAGTGGGGACGACTATTGAGGTTTTCCATTCTTCCGAAGTGACTTTCTTATCCCATATTGTTTTGATGAGTTGGTGGATCTTTCGAGCGGTTACCTCTCCTCCATGCTTCACAAGCTCTGCCGATATGCAGTCGACTCCGGGAGCCTTGTTGTTTTTCGATCAATTTATTGCGTCTACAACTTCGTCGAAAGAGGGCTCTGGGATCTGAGGCTCGGTTGTATGTACGGGTTCCTACAGGCCAATAAATAGTAGTAGTCGAAACTTGGATACACCATTATACGTCCGAAACAAAAACACAGTCAAAACAGTGGACTGCAAAGGGAGAATCGGCTCCAAAATAATCAAAAACTGTTTTTTTTCGGCTGAGCAAGTGATGGCGACTGTTTTTTGGGGATAGTAGGGAGTTATATTAATCGATTATCTTCTAAAAGGAAAAAACATTACAGGAGCATACTACGCACCATTACTTGACCAACTGAAGACAGAAATTGCGGAAAAACGGCCACATTTGCAGAAAAAGAAAATCCTGTTTCACCAAGACAACGGTCCGTCCCACACCTCCGCGGATCATCATCATCATCATCGGCACTACAACCGGGAACCGTTCTTGGCCTTATTTAGCAAGTCCTGAGGCTTGTTAAATTTTCCATAATGATTTATTTTTTCTGGGGAAGGTCATTAGTCTTGCGCCAGAGGCTCCCCGACGGGGAATCGAACCCCGGTCTCACGGGTGACAGGCGGGTATACTAACCACTATACTATACTAACCACACTACACCTCCGCGGATGCCATGGCGAAAATCCACGAATTACGGTTTGAACTGCTTGACCATCCGCCTTACTCACCAGATCTAGCCCCAAGCGACTTCTTTTTGTTCCCTAATCTAAAAATTGCGCTCGGAGGACAGAGATTTTCGTCAAATGAGGAGACTGTTACACGCAGAATTATAATACCCGGATATAACATCTAATACTCTAATATTCAAAAACTCCCGGACTCTAATATTCGCGTACACATGACAAGTATACACATGTATGCCGTACGCAAAATTCCAATAATCTTAATTCCAATAATCAATAATATCTACATACATATAACATGTACCATATACGCATAGGTTCAAACGTATAGCATTCCATGCAAATTGCTGTACGCAAAATTCTCACAACGCAACTTGAAACATTACTAAAATTTCAACGCTTCTAATGATGTACGGTATTTTCCATAGGCAAATCAAATTCCCATCACCTTGAGATACATGCATTTCCCATTCTCATACCTAAAATTGCAATTCTACAATTCCCACGTCACAGACATGCCCATACCCATGTTCTAACATGCAAATTGCAGCTACGCAAATCCTAAAATTCTAATAACCTTGATGGTCACCTAACACCCCATCACCTTCAACGTAATTTCACCCAGGCGCATGCATGCTATTTGTTATGGGAAAATCAGATTCGCATCACCGTGACTCGAAATTTCCCCATAGTCTTGGGATGGAACTACAGCCGCAGTAGGCGTAAGGTTGCCGCCTTAGGATGACTGGCGGCAAAATTGCAACGTTGCAGGTGCCATCGTCGTTGGCATGACCTTCGTCTGGGACTAGCATCAGGTGGCTGTCTGAAAGTCAGCAATGACCCATGGGAAGGTATGAAAATCTTGATTTGGTTTTTGGGTATAAATAGGGAGTTCCGTTGGAGGTAAAATTCAATTAGGATCCGACGGCACAAGGTTTACACTAGTCGGAGGCAAGCACACGGGCTTAACGCACCGGAAGCCAGGAACCACTGACTCCACGAATCGGAAGCCGCCTACCCACGGGCTCAAGTAGCCGGAAGCCAGCAAAACAACAATTAGAAGCAGACAGCACAACTGTGCATTTGAAATATGTAAAAGACGTAAAATAAATTAACCCTTAATCTAAAAACAAAAACAAGGTCTTCTCCATTAAAAGCACCATCGGATCATCGGGGTCTCATCAAGGTGGTTGGGCACAGCTTTTACGCCTCTAGTCGGAAGCGACCAACAGACAGTGCTCTAACAGCCGGAAGCCGGTAAGTGTTGTATATAAATATATAACAAGGCAATCACTTTCGTGAACAGATATTTTCCAGAGATAAACGCCGAGTATTATTTGGACGGACGAAGTGTGTAGAGTTACAAGGAGACCATGTAGAAAAATAAAAAAAAAAATTTAAGAAAAAATATCTTGTATCTTTATTAGGTCGGAAAGTTCTCAGCCCACCGGGAATATATTCCGGGAATTCAATTTTAGTTGGTGGTCTTTGGAAGCAACTTGGAATCGGGAATATTCAATCCGTTACGGTAAAGTCCTCCCCCGTTCAACGCGCCCTCCGTCAACTCAATTGTAAAAAACCAACCGTACCAGACGGTATACCAGCAATAGTCCTTAAAAACTGGTCCGCAGAATTGTCATTCGTTGCACAGACAACCTTTCTTACCTGTTGGAAAGCTTTCGAGTTTAACCAATCTCAAATCAAGGCAAAAGTACCTCCCACGAAATTACTGGCTAATAGCCTTACTATCCATGTTACCAATGTAATGCCCATCAATACCAAGTTGATTAAATATTTGAAATACAATGGATGAGGTGATTTTCAATGTGGATTCCGCAGCAGACCTGTGGGGTAGGTAGTCGGGACGCCTGCATGGGCGAGAGTTCTACTACCAACCCACCTCATCACTAACACAAAGATCAACTGTTCCGCCGAATATCGCGGCAAATGCGAGCACCAAAATTGTCTACAAACGGAAAAGGATGATGATAAACACCCAGAAAAAAAAAAAAAAAAAAAACAAATGAAACACTGTTTTAGTATTATTGGTTCTTTTATTTCCACTTTACTATTTTTCGCAACAAAATATGTTTTTTGCGTTATTTTATTTTTATCTCGTACGTTAAACTATGTGGGCGTAAGTATGTTTGCACGTCCACGGCTACAGATATATTTATTTTTTTGTTCGTCTAGGTTTTAGGTACTTGAATACCGCACGAAACGCGTCACACCCACACGACATTTTTAGAATGTAATACTTTTCACAATACTATGTAATGAGTGACAAGAAACTCGACTCGCGGTTGAATTACACGTCCCGCAACGCTACAGGAGCGCAGATGTAGACCCGACCGGCTCGGTCGGGTGATGGAAAAAGACTTCTCGAGGGTTGGAATCTGACACCTGATTCACCCTCGATTCGGTGGTGAGTTTTCATAACCAATGGTGAAGAGAGAGAACATTTCTCGCTATGGGGTAACCAGTAAGTGAATCTTGCTGGCTAAATTCCGATGTATGTGTGCCCCCGTGTATATCTGTGTTGTTTACTCATACGAGAAGGTCAATGGGAAAACAAAGCTGAAAAATTGAAGAGACCAAGGACATCGAGTGCAATGAGGATCGGCTAAGTAAATAGCTGTATTGCTATTGAGAAAACAAAGGTGCTAAAAGGTTTGGGATACATCATACAATTTGTATATCGTATATTTGGTCGTTGTAAGAAAAGGATTCTCTATTTGCATTTGTTTATGATATTGAATTCGAATCCGGCGGCTAAGCACGAAGTTGGTGTTTGTTTGGAGATTCAAACAAAGGAGCATTTCTGAGAGAAGTGCCTGCAGCCGAATCAATAGTTGCAAGTCATTATGAAGCAATTTAGATGGTTACACAATGACGGTTGTGTATAACATCTATATCGATTGTAAATGGCATCTACTAAAGGGTCGAATTCCAGTGTGAATATTTACAACAATATAGAAGTCGGTAAGTGGACTTCCTTCATATAAACTTTCACATCCACCTTGCTACTGAATGAAGAATTCCCTTTGAAAATCAATCGATTTCACTTGTTTTCGGATCTCTTTTCTATTAATTTCGGGGTGCCTCAGGGTTCTTTCTTCGTGCCACCCCTATTTCTGCTTCATATCAAAGATTTACTACCATCAACGCGAAATAACATATTTTGATTTACCATTAAATTCTTTATTTTCGAATGAGCCTTGGCGAATTAGTCTCGTCCCTCCTTATCCCACAATAACAAGTGTTTTAATCGAACTTTTAACCGGACAAAATTTACATTTCAACCAAAGATCCATCCCTTGTTCGTTACAATTCATCCCATATGCCAAACACTTTATACGTGAAAACTCCAGCTATGCTTCCGAGTAAGTAATCCGTATTAACGCAAATATGCAAGGACACAAGTATTTAATCAACACCCCATTTATTAGCAAAAGGATTAATTAATTTATTTGATCGCCATCCGCCTGAGCATTCAATAAGTTATTTCATATTAAAGGACCACTACTTGGAGGTAGACAGGAGGACAAATGTTTATGACACTTCACCCACCAACACACACAGCCACCGCCCAAAAAACCCTATGCATACAATGATAAATAATATCCTTTCCCATCGTATAGTTCCCGTTCGGTCCAAAATGTCTATTCCTGCATAGACCACAAATATTTAACCAGCTGAAGCACCAAGTCCCCCAGGTCGGTTGGCCAAGGATACATGTATACAACATCCATAGAACCAGCGATCCACTATTGAAACAGGACGAAGCCTATAGATAAAGGTCGGTTGGAAATAGTGGGGTGATATATTTATGGGTCGGCACAAATGTGTTGGAGCTACCAAACTACCATCAGCAACCAGGATAAAACGAGTAAAGGGGACGAAACGGACGAAACAGATTTTCGGGCGTTGTGATACTAGTACCTCGGGCGACTACGCACATAATTTTGCCAGTTTAGGAGTAATAAATGTGGTTTCACCCGAAGGCGGTCTGCAGGTCGCATTCCAATTTGCTAGGACGACGGTTGGCCGTTTTCCTAGTAAGTGAGGGCGAAAAAGACAAGCTCAACGGACAAACAGCCTTTTGCAAGGTATTGGGCTGTAATCATATCTCACAAATTCCTCCTTCCAAAAGGGTAAAGTGTGATGGGGGCCGAGATGATTTTTGACCACAACCCAAAGGGTAAAGTTGTGACATTTAGATGTTCTGAAGCCTACACATTTTGAAGTCAATTTCAAAGTGGACATAGCGAATTTTTGGTACTGATTAATTCAAATAAGTTGGTAAGGAAAAACTAATTTAGCAGACTACTCATAGGTTCTGTTAAATTGGCTTTCAAGTATTCGCCTTTGAAGCCTATCGTGGTGTTGACATTTTTTTCTGGATACACAGGGCTCACTGGGATTATTGGTTGTTAGTATAGCAACTCACTCCTGACCCATAATGCATTTAGTATTAGAATTTGACTCGTAAAAATGTATGTCGTTGCAAACAGTAACAGCTGTAAACAGACCTTTGGTCGCATTGGTTAAATAAACCTTTTATCGTCCAACGTCATCATTAATTGTCTTATATGAGGAAATACAGCTCAGACAGGAAGGATTGCAAGGCATTTCTTTCCTGGGTGTAATAAGCTGGAAAAATTGAGTGAAAGACGAGTGTGTTTTATACTTTTATATAAGCCCTGTGAGTGGGGCGTTAGAATATACTCACAGCTAGGCCGGCTTGTCGTAAGAGGCGACTAAAGGCCGATTGGTAGCCGGGGTCCCAACGCCCTGTGCCCGGTGAAATACCACCCCATCAAGCTTTAGGCTCCGTGAAATGGTCGGAAGAAATCCCTGGCCATCTTCCGGAGTTTGGCTAATGGAACGATTCCAGAAAAGGTTGGTTAGGTGGTAGCCGGTCCCAAGGTGAGATACCACCCCGTCACGCTGTACATTCCGCGATATCGCCGAGAGATATCTTCGACGGTGTTTCGGATGTGTGGCTGATGGCCTGGAGTGACACGGATATAAGCCATGAGGTTAGCTACTGATATAAAGAATTCCAGAGGTAAACTAGTCTCCCATTCGGATCTCTCATTCGAAATTCCGTTTTAAGGGCGGAGTTTGCGTCTTCGCGCGGTCCAATCTTGGCTTGCGGTCCAATGTTAACGCTTGCGCGGAGTCGGTCTCAGAGATTATTCTTCTGGGGATGGAGATGTATATTCCACATTACATCAAACGAAGTTCGCCTGATAAACCTTGGTTTGATAAAAAATGTGAGCTGATTACAGCGGCCAAAAATAGAGCTTTTAAGCAATGGTGCTCCAAGCCCACCGATGGTAACAGAACGAATTTTGTTAGAATCATAAACGTGTGCAACCAGGCGATTGATACCGCGAAGAAGGCTCACAACGACAGGGTGATCAATAACCTCCTTCGGTGCCCAACTGGTCCGCGCTCCTTCTGGTCAATGACAAAGGCTGTCAGAGGTAACCGCATCCTCCCCTTCCCCCCCGTTGGTGACAGACAGCGGGAGGTTAGTCACGAATTCAAAGGATAAAGTTAATGTGTTCGTGAATTTATTTTCCGCAAATTCAAACCACGATCCCGGTCTTTTGGAGCCACCTGTGATCGCACCGGTACGGTCTTCCATGCGGAATGTGAGATTTCGCCCGCGCACTATTCAACGCATTCTACGTCACCTGGATTGTAGGAAGGCAACCGTCCCCGACGGAATACCAGCAATAGTCCTTAAGAATTGTGCTCCAGAACTATCGCCGGTTCTTGGCAGACTCTTCCGCTTATCTTGTGGACGGAGGACCTTTCTTGCCCGCTGGAAAATCGCTCGAGTTCAGCCAATTCCAAAGACGGGAAAAAAGTGTCTCTCACAAAATTACCGTCCGATACCATTACTATCTATTTTATCTAAGGTAATGGAGAAAGTCATCAATACAGAGTTAGTTAAGTATTTGGAGTGCAACGGACTTCTGAATGATCGTCAATACGGATTCCGTGGCAGGCGGTTCACGGGAGACCTTTTAACACTTAAAACCGATATATGGACATCTGCGATTGAACGGCATGGTGAGTCAAGGGCGGTCGCATTGGATATCTCCAAGGCTTTTTACCGCGTCTGACAGAAAAGTGGATCATCAGTTCCACACCTGATGATGAATGGCCGGGCCCTCGAGGCTGGAGGAAGTTTGAAATTGCTCGGCGTCACGGTCTGTGGGAATGTATCATGGTATAAACACGTGTCGAGTATCGCCAGCTCAGCCTCAGGAAAACTGAGCTATTTTTTTAGAGCCAAGAAATATTTTACTCCGGCCCAACTTCTTCTCCTATATAAATCCCAAATTAGACCCGCGCTCGAATATTGCTCTCATGTTTGGAGCTCGGCTCCTAAACATACCCTCGACCTACTTGAGAGCATACAGAGACGAGCGATCCGCCTGATCGGGGACTCGGCGCTGACATGGGACTACGGTCGCTATCACATCGAAGGCGCGTAGACGACCTCTGTCTGTTTTATAAATATTATCACGGGTACTGTTCTTCGGAGATTCTTGGTATTGCTCCACGCAATTCGGTTTATATGCGCTCTACAAGACAATCCAACGGATGGCACCCGTTTGTGGTTCATCTCTCGACGGCGCGAACATTCCTGCATCAGAACTCGTTCCGTTACAGAGCGGGGAAGCTGTGGAACTCCCTTCCCACGCCAGTGTTCCTGGAGCGTTACAACCTGCAACTGCAACAGTTATTTGATGGCATCTCGGAGCGCCCACTCGGCGCTATAGGTTCTCCTCTCCCGAGAGAAGTCTAATAAAAATAAAAAAAAAAAGTCGCTCCACCGGTATTGGGTCCTTATCCGAGACTTGTTACATTGTCCATAATAATTTGTTTTTCCGGGCAAGGTTATTAGCCTTTCGTCCGAAAAAGTGGAGCCAGATACGCCCCTGTTAATAGACATGGCAATAAGAAGTTATTTGTTCACTTTAATTAGAAGAATTGCTCGCATTAATAAGAGTAGATAAAGTAAAGCCCTTTGAACGCTATAGGTTCGCCTCTCCCGAGAGAAGTCTAATAAAACAAAAAAAAAAAACTAAAGACGATGGAAAGAGTATTTAAGCTTCATTGTAGCACATTCCTCTCCTACCCGAATACAGCAAAAAACATAAACTTGAAATAACTAACTAAATCCATTGTTGGACTCAATATTAGTACAAGCCACGCTAGCGTGAGAGAAACCTCTACAAATCAAACAAATGGAGAGAATGGTGAAAGTTGACTTTGTGCATTAAGAACTATATGTGACTATAGAATATTCTTCGACCAAACAACATTCGTTATAGCCGGATTCTCCAACCTAGGAAAGAAGATGCTTCGAATCTCCAAAAGGAAAACGATCAGGGAGGTAGAGAAGGTCCTGATGCTATACGGCAAGCTAATTGAAACACGAGTTTGGTAGATTAACCTTCAACACAATTATCGCAAATAATCTGTGGGAAAAGTATGCAGAGATCTTTGGAGAAATAACTCCCCTGGACTCTGGTATCTCGAAAATTAAATGATGCGTAGAGAATAAACCCGCACCCAGCAGCTAGAGTGCAGAATAATCTATGTGAATTCGCAAATGCAAGACCTGAAATCGTAGAAAGTAATATTATGCACAGCAAAATCCAAATCAATCCCGTGAGTAGAGTAAAGACACAGGGATGAGTTTTAGTGGGTAGACTTCTTATGCAGAGTGGGCCTTAACAGTGTTTGCGATTTATTTCGTATACTTTGAAACACACAGGCATTCAGAGCGCTCATGGGTTCGTTAACGTGCCAGTCGACGAAATTTTTACTCGTCATGGTGGTGTTTGTAGAAGTGCACCTCACGCTTTGTTTTCACGCGCATTGTGTGAACAATTATCTGTGACGATTTCGGAACAAATGTATTGTGATCGTTTTTTTTCTTCCTTTTTATTACACTTCTCTCTCGGGAGAGGCGAACCTTTAGAGCCGGGAGATGTCACCGAATAACTGTTGCAGTTCTTTTTGAGGTTGTAACGCAGGTTGTAACGCTCAGGAAACACTCACACGGGGAGGGAGGAGATCGAATCACACGTTCTTCACTATCGTTGCAATACGCGATATTTGGTGACCCCGACGTGATCCGTATACACAGCACACACTTTCCCATAGTAAACAGGGCTTTAAACTCGACTTCTCCATATAGCAGCGGCACACTCGCCTGCTCCGACGTCCTCTCGCTCGGTCATTCCTCACTCCAGCGTTCGCACACAAAGTTGATCGTAACAAAGTTACTGACGAGGGAGTTCTGTGGCGTTTCTAACAGATACACACAATATACAAGCAAGTAGTGAAGAACACCGAAAGGAAATTCGAATAAGCAAAGCATCAGAGCCGTTTACCATAGCGATAATATAACAATTCCATATCAGTTGGGTGTACTTGAGTTTAGAAATCGAATTCGTACATGCGGCAGTGGCCTGATGTGTTGAGCATTGGTTACATTTTTAGTGATTCTAACAGTCATAGCGTCAGTTCGAATCACACGTTCTTCACATTCGCCGCAATCGGGATAAACTTATTGACCTACTCTCGTAGAATTAACTTCAGTTTGACGTTGGTAAATACTTTTTATAACGATTATAATTCATCATCATCATCGGCACTACAACCGGGAACCGGTCTTGGCCTTATTTTGCAAGTCCTGAGGGGCTTGTTAAATTTTCCATAATAATTTGTTTTTTTTTTCGGACAAGGTCATTAGTTTTGCGCCAGAGGCTCACCGACGGGGAATCGAACCCCAGTCTCCCGCGTGACAGGCGGGTATACTAACCACTATACTATCGAGGAGCCTAACGATTATAATTACTAGATTTTTATTTCTCTTGATGTGATTCGCCAACTCCAACAATATAATATTTCCCATGAATTCCATCAAATATATGACCCTCATCGTTCAAAGAGCCATCGACCGATCTAGGAAACGGTAAAACGTCTTTAAGGGAGTAGCAAACTTGACACCAAAGTGAAATTTCTCTGCTGTGAGCAGTTAATCTGTCTGCAAAATCGTACGTTTTTCCAATATGGTCTTAAATGTCTTCGGTTGAAATAGATGTATTCGTACGAAAATTTCTCAGAAGATGCATCTAATGCTGTAGCAGACCTGATGGTCGCCATTACCTCGATTATTTCCTATATAAAGGTGCTAAAGTAACCCCTATCGAGGAGTACTTATTGCGGTTAGCATACAAGTCTTTCAAAAGTGTTCACAGCGGCGAAAAATGACAATAGTCTTGTATACTAAACCCATTGTTGCGGTCCGGCGCTGTGCTTCCTCGGAATGAGGGAAGAGCGGGGACCTTTTATTTTGTAGACTTATTAAAACGCAGGATTTCTTCAATTTTATTTATTTAACTCTATTTCTTTAACTGAAACTTAATTTCTTCTACTTAAACTCTAACTGCTTTCAAACTGAACTCAATTTGTTTCTGATACTCAACTACTACTTTATTACTTTTCAAATTCAACTTCTATCTCAAACTACTCAATCAGAACTAGACTCTTTCTCCTCTGAACTCTAACTCAAAACTAAATTTACAATTGAACTTTTTCTCTACTTATAGAACATTGTGTTCTAATTTACTGTAAATTATAATATGAACAAAACAAATTTTCTCAAAGTATTCCTTTAGTTTCTGTGACTTTTAAATTGAATAAAATTTGAACGAAAATCAAAGTGCTCTGTTTTGAAACAAAAAGGGGCAAGTTATGAAAAGGGGCAAATAAAAAGGGGCAAATAAAAAGGGGCAAGTTATGAAAGGGGGCATGTTATTAAATGTGCTGTAACTGGCAATATTGTGAATGTTTATGAATGGTATGTATTAAGTGAGAATGTAATATATGTTAAGGGAAGTTTTTAAGGATGTTTAAGGAGATTCGGTGTTAAATTTAATAAAGGGTAGTATTCTGGAATACAACACCATATTTTTTTCGGCCTCTTCGAATCCGACTTTGACAATATCTTCTTCAGTATGTAACAGAAGAAAGAGCCCTTCTGAACAACATTACTCTCTATAATAAAGAATTTTTGTACCCATCTCTTAGGATCTACCTTTGTCTTACCATACACACACACGACCTCTGCAAGGTGACACAAATTCACAATCACACACAGCGACCAAAAATCAGATTATCAAATGCCTAAGATATAATTTACTTTTATTACCGACTGTTCTTGTACGATTTACTTCTTACTATCCCGCCATTTTTGTAGTTGGAAACTTTATGTACTAGCCCAATAGACAAATCTTGCCCTTTTTTGTTAGATATCTCGATACCAAGCTAAACATCCCCATAGACGAGCGTGATTTTAGTCGTCGCAAGACAGCCAGAAGACAGAGACACAAGGAAAGACATACTTAGGCTTGTTTGCCTAAGTCAGCCTTCCTACCACCTCTAAAATGACCCGATTCACCGCAAAATACGAAGCTAATTCCAAAATAAGTAATAAATAACATTGAATACTTTTTACTCTAGCAGTAAGAAAATAATTTGTAAACAATATTCGTTTTCTATTTCCCTCAAAGTTTCCTCTTCTTTCATTATTTTCGTCACATAAAGTAGGACGTGTTCCTATCAGTTCGGGAAAGAAATTTTTCTATAACACACATTGTAAACAACTTTTGGGACACTCTGAACAAACACTGTTTTGTTTTTTTAATTACCCGAAAAAAATGATGGAAGTAATTGTAAAATACGATATAAAACTAAATCTTTTTTTATCCACTAATCCCTTGAGGTGACGCCATGTCTTAAGTTCTGACATAGTTGTCACCTGTCACAGAGATCTGAACTTATCTGTAATAATAATAACAATAGCAAAGCGCTATCGGGAACTAAAATATAAATAAGCAATACAATCACTCGGGTAGTTACGGGTCTTGAATAATCTACGAAACAAAATTCACGACGCCAAAGGAACGGTGGCCAAATCTTCTTCTTACACAGAAATTCAAACACAGAATCTTTCCTTGACTTTCTTCCACTTTTATTTTGTATATTTTTATTAATTAGCATTAACTTAACATTCGCTTTGTTTTACAATTCTGTTCTACACTAACTTAACATTCATTTTATTTTACAATTCAGCTACTAATTTAACATTCACTTTGTTTTAACAATTCTACTTCTTGGACTTTTTCGATAGCTTTACTTTGCACAAGAACCAACGATCAAAACCGGACCTCCTTACTTTAACTACCAACCTCCAACTTTTTCGACCAAATTCCGACTCCACTATCTTCACGATCAACCTCTCACTGACTCCTAACTTCTTCCTACCATTTCTCGTCACCTCGCGGTCAACACTTCCCGATGCCGATAACGCAATTTCATTTTCCTAATTCCCGATTTTCAACTTAAATTCGCAATTGCTTTGCACTGTGGTGTCAGCCATTATATCTTCATCGCTTTAAGCCACAGTTCAACATCCGCGATTGCGAATTGACCCAATTAACTCTTGTGTAATTACTTTTTGCGTTTTGTCATTCGTGCCGAAATATGCAATTAATTGCTTTTGTATTATTTGCTAATCGTTTCGGAATATGCAATTAATTGCATTATCGTCCCGGGGTCATCCGAGTTTAGAATCGGGTGGCGTTCTTTTGTTTGAGTGTATCAATGACCTCATGTAAGCCATCTTTGTCTATTATGTCACTGACACACTTAACACCCGAAGTACGTAATATTAACCGCTGTCATTATTAATTCTTTTCAGAGTCTTAATTAAGAATTAGTGAAGAATTCATTCAAACCTTGCTAATGTGTACTGTGTCGTCTAAAAACAAAAAATTATCATAAACGCCATCTGATATCATTAATCAAAATAATCAATACTATATTGTGCCCCAGTGTTATCTTCTGGTATTCATTTAATTCAGTGCGCCATTAATTCACCAATCAGGGTGTGTTTATACCTATTTCGTCCTTGTTCTACAGTAACAAAACACCATCTGCTGTCGCTCCACGTTTTTGTACGAACTGAAATTCCTCATAATCAACTTTTACTTCATATTTCTACTTATTCCTTCGATAGTTAATTAATGCAGCACGGAAATAGGCGTTGGGGTCAGGACAGTTAATATAATCGTGTTTCGATTTTTCTTTACCTTTTTCTAGTTATTTTTTTTTTTTACTTTACTTACTTATGTATCTAGTAATTTACTTATTTCCTTTCTCATTTTCAATCATCAGGTAAGGCTCCCTCTGAGCCCACTACCTTATAATCGATCGAATTTGTACATCCTTTTACACGTTATATCTGACCTCAATTTCCCCCTTTCATCAATAATCTTGGCCCTTGCTCTTCCCCCGTTAATATCTATATTTTGCCATTGTCACTACAGGGATACCCCCCCAAGCCAACAACCCCTCACCGCTATCTTTGCAGCATGTCCCAGCATGCCTTGTGGTAACTCGACCTGTGGGATTAGCGTTGTTAATGGCGATTTTGTATGGTGTAAGGGCATCTGCGGCAAATTTTATCACGCCTCCTCTGTGGGACTGAATAACTTCGCTAAGGATTTCCCAGACAATCTCCTGTTTTTCTGTGATGAATGCATGCATATCTCTCTGTCACACGTCCTTCTGGCAATATAATGCCTGAGCGACGCTAACATTAGTTCCCACAGCTCTAACCGAAAGATAATTACTGACAAAATTTCATGTCTCGAGAGTGGACTCAAATGTATCGACGACCTTGAATGTCTCCAGCAAAGATCAATATACAACATCAACTCCCTCATTAGTGATAATAACAAGACGATCATCAATCATGTTACTTTTTTAATTAAATTTTGACAAATGCTTATAATCGACATCCAAACTGTCGCCCGTTCGGAAAACTAACCCCTGTTTTGAGAATTTTCTTCTCAATATGAACAGCCTTAGTGATGAGCTCGGTTTATCGCCCTCCTCTACACAAGATCAATTCACCCCAACCGAATCTGATCCCCTACTCGAGCTAGTCCTACATAAATTCGATACTGTCGTAAGCAAACTTGCGGTCCCTCTTTGGCCAGCTTAAAAGTGCTATCTTATCAATGCAATCAAAGATAACTAACCCCCAACTCTCCCCGCGCTACGAGACGTCTTTATATGACGAACTACACAATTTGGTCCCATCCCCGCCCCAACCTAAGTTACCGCTTTCACCCCCGCCTCAGCAAACATCGCCTTACGCCCCTCCTACCACTTCTGTGACGGTCCCCACCCCACCCCTTTGATCCTCCATTTTGGCACATCCTGGACCTGCAAAATGGCGCGCCCGTATTAATAAACTCGATTATTCCAACAACCAAATACCTCATATTTGTTAAAGGGCGAATTTTTTTTGAAACGCTATAGGATTGCCGTAACAGAATGTCACTTGCTTCCTGTCCCCAAATACAGGCCTTGTTTCCACATAGTTCTCCCCTCTAGATACGATTGGATTTTCCATCCGAACAAAAACGGTTACATAACGATCGCCAAGATGACTATATCCAAGCACAACCCCAACAAATCAACTAAACACCTGCCGCTCTTTCCTAAATCCGTAGGACGTGATAATAGCCGCACTCCCTATCCTAAACCAACCAGCAAAACGATTTCATTTCCTCTTCCCTCCGCGGCACTCCTCAGCCCGGTCATAACTCGTCCTTTAAAGTCCCACCCCCCGCAAACGCATACCCATTCTCCCTCTTCCAAATGTGGTCACATCTGCACCCCACTTCCCAAGATAATGACAATTCAAGCCACAAAATCCTATTCTAAGCCAAATTCTAATCCAGCTCCTCTCCCCAATTCTAACCGCTTCAACAGCCGTCACCTAAGACCCTCCTCCTCACCTGCCCGGAATAAATTTCCTCCTAATCACGACATAACTGCTCGTCCTACACCACAATCTGCCCCTATATCTTGTCCCTTCCCCCCTTTCGACCTCAAAACTGATGCGAAGTGTACCAACTTCCACAGATCACACACCCTTAATCCCAATCATCCCTCAGATCAAGAAACTTTCCACTCGTCCACCGAACCAAACTAAATGCCAAATTTCGCACCACCGCATTCCACATCCATAGTTTGCCCGACATCCTCTTCCACCCTACCAATTATTGATCCCCTCATACCTCCAACTGTTAAAATCACACAACAATCTATCAATTCATCTGATAGTTGCTACGCCTTATCTAAACTTAGAAATAAATTGACCTACGAAAATGTCCGGCTCTAACTTTCGTACCTCCATGACGAATCTGATTCAGTCTGCAGTGAAGGTAAGACGAAAACCAGCGCCACAGTTTCCATTCCGCAGGAAGGCCTGCCAACCGACTTCCCTAGCCTTCCCAATTTGTTTATGAAATTCCATACAAATTTCAATATGCTCCCACAAATAGTGTCGAAAGATCTCTCGTCCTTTCGTCTATATATTCACAAGAAAATGACCTCTTCCAAAAAAGGCAAGACTTTTTTACCCTATCCCCCCCCCCCCCCCCCCCCCCCCCCCCCCCCCCCCCCGCCGCACATCACTCCAAGACTCTCAATACTCTCCCCTTAACCATATACTATCAAAATGTCAGAGGTCTCCGCTCTAAAACGCACAATCTTGACTATGTCGCAATAAAAAGTGACCAACGCCCAAAGTCGTTATACATTATATGTTTCTATATACCTCCTTCGCAAGCTATCATGTCATACGAACTGCCAATAGTAGCGGTTGATCACCTAACCGAGTTAAGTACTTGCCTTGACGATATCGCTGTTATTGGCGATTTCAATCTTCCCCATCTGCAATGGACGCTGTCAGACGATCAATCCTTTTACACCTCAAACCCCACTAGTACCAAGGAATGTATTTTTATAGACGGCCTCACCGACTCAAGCTTCCGTCAAATAAGTAATCTGCCAAATCATATGAAGGAGCAACTTGTCCTTGTGTTTACGACGGACCTCTATAATTCCTCAGTTGTCCTTAGTCCTCACGCTCTCTCCACCATCGACAATTACCACCCCCGCTTCTCGTATTCCTTTATCGTGACAGCTTATCCAAAACCTCACCAACCCACGTCAACTTTTCCTACAACTTCCGCAAAGCTAACTTTCACCTATTAAATGAGCATCTTAGCAAAATCTCATTTCGCTTTGATCGCCTAGAGGTTGAAGAAGCTACTGCCGTTCTCTATACAGAAATATAGAATGCCATTTCCCTATATGTCCCTTATTCTCGACATATCATCATATCATATATCAGATCTCCTCCATGCTACAACCGCAAACTCCGATTCTTCGGAACAAGAGGAATAATTCGTAGAACATTTTCCTAAAAACACGCTCTTCCCTGGACTACTCCAACTTTCTCTGTTCCTTTTATAAATACACCGAGCTTTACAACTCTTTTTACTGCAATTATCTCACAAAAATACAAAACAACCTGATAAATGACCCCAAATTCTTTTTCCACTTTGTTAACTGTAAACGTAAATCGGACATCTATCCCAACTCCCTTTCCTATGACACGATTACTTCAACCGACCCACAAACTACTGCCAATCTTTTCGCTTCTTTCTTTAAAAAGTCTTTCACGGACAACTCTTTCGAGATTAACCGCTCTTACTTCAAAGACCTGCCCGAATTCTCCCTTGGCACCTTCATTTCTCAAATTATTCAGCATCACTTAGTTGAAGAAAAAATAAACTTGCTTAAAGAAATCCTCTTCTGTCACCCCCATACATAAGAAGGGACCAAAAAAGGATATTAGTAACTACCGTCCCATCGCCAAACTGTCATATATTCCAAAACTGTGTAAAGGCATTCTTTACAACGCGTTATGTTTTCGCTGCAAATCCATCATCTCACCCAACTAGCACGGCTTCCTTACGGGTAGGTCGACCACCACCAATCTAATTGATAACTCATCCCACGCTCTCCATGGCTTGGAGAACGGCACCGAAGTCGATGTAATCACAGCCGATTTCAGCAAGGCCTTTGACCAAATTTCACACAACCTCATCCTCTTTAAGCTATCCTCCCTTGGCTTCGAACCCCTACTGATTAAGTGGATTTCTTCCTATCTTAACGATAGAACCTACCGTGTCAAATTTAGATCCACCCGCTCTAATCCTTTTCTTCCCATGTCGGGGGTTCCCCAAGGCAGGCATCTTGGACCCCTCCTATTCATTCTTACTATTAATGATATAGACTCCAGTATCAAGCACTCCTCCATCTCTCTATACGCGGACGACACTAAACTCTTCAACACGATCCACTCTTCTGTCGACTCCCCACTTCTCCAAATGGATCTCGACAGGTTTTCAACTTGGTGCCAAAATAACTGCCTCGATGCCAAATGTCACTCAATCACCTTCTCCCGTAAACGATGCCTCTCCCCGCTACGTTCCTATGTCTTACTGAACCAACAGATAACACCTGTACAAACGATTCGTGACCTTGGCATCTTATGTGATAGGGAGCTTGTGGTGGTTCGGCCAAACGCCACTGTATACTCGCGAATAACCCCCCATCACTACAATCCAACTTCCATGGTTTTCCACTAATACAACCGCATTAGCACCTGTAAATGCTTCACGCATCAAGTTTATATAATGTATTTATCTAAAAGCTCTTGGAAGAGAATTCTCACCTCCATGCGTCAATTCGCATTTTAAATTCCCTACAAGAATTCTATATATCTTATCGGAATCAAAATCCCAATCTTACTATAAGCATTTTCCCTAGAGGAATTCCTGTTAAGAAACAATTTGGTTCACACATAATGTAACCATCATCTCTAGGGATAATAAACATTGCGTCGTCTATTTCCAGCCTCACCATGTGTACGATAAATTCCCTTACATTGGCTGGCGACCTTTGTCCAAGGGACAAAAGCAAATACACGCATCTCGCGTCTAAAGGCATAAACTAAATCCTACAGCAGAAGCAAACGCAAATAGGAATTGTGTACTTGCTCCTGGCAGCGATGTGTAGCGATTCAAAATCGCTACACCTTTTCACTTACCTAAAACCCCCTAACCTATCCCATTCCTATAGCCAAAATCCATACATACCTTTACTAAAACATAATCCATTTCCATTCATTCAATTCCCAAAACCTAATTATATTTGAAGCACAAATAATCGGGTTTGTGTTTCGACAACTAATTAATATTTGTGTGGAAATCTCGATTTGCCACAACATAAAAAGGCGTCGCATTTTGGTTTCGCGAGCAGTTAGCGACTGACCACTAGGCAGTCCGTAATCAGCAGATAGACGAGGCAGTCGGTCAGTAACACTTAAATATAGTACCCCCAAATAAAATAATTAAAAAGGTGTAAAAGAGATTTTTCAGTTCGGCTCCGGAGGTAAAGTATAAACAAACTACTAAATTAAATACTGTGGTGTACCGGTATCATCCGGTATACCAACAGATGCCATAAACACCAATGCTCGGTTAATATGCTAAAACCAATTAGCAACATTTCCGCGATTTAGCCGCAATGCACATAATAAACAAAGATCTTCACGATCCCTTTGTTCTTTTTCCCTCGTTTCAGGTTTCGTTTATCCTTTGCTGAAATGCATCGATAAACACTGTGATCTGTACGATCACCCATACATACATACCACCATGACCTTCATTACGAGATCTGGTTTTCCATTCTTTACGTTTTTCTTGTGGTAAGTAAATATATCCTTAGCCGAGAGGATATCCACCCCACCATTAATTGAGGATTGAATTCAAGTCAGAGTTCTATCCTCGATGAGTCTTTTTCCACCACCCGACCGTGCCGGTCGGGTCTCCATCTCCGTTCCCGTAGCGTTGCGGGACGCGTAATTCAACCGCGAGTCGAGTTTCTTGTCTTTTAGTACATAGTATTGTGAAAAGTATTACATTCTAATAATGTCGGGTTGGTGTGAAGCGTTTCGTGCGGTATTCAAGCGCCTAAAACCTAGACGAATAAAAAATATATATATTTGTAGCCGTGGACGCACAAAAGCAAGGTACATACTTAAGCCCACATAGTTTAACGTACGAGATAAAAACAAAATAACAGTTTGTTGCAAACAATAGTAAAGTGGAAATGTTTTTTTCTTTCTTCTGGGTATTTATCCATCATCCTTTTCCGTTTGTGGACAACTTTGGTGCTCGCATTTGCTGCGATATTCGGCGGAACAGTTCATCTTTGTGTTAGTGAAGAGGTGGGTTGGTAGTACTGTGGGAGTGAAGTAGGTGTGCCGAATAGGGGCACAGATTCACTTTATCCCCAACGATGTTTCGACGAAAAAAAATTGTTCACCCGAGAAGAATGTTAAATAAAACGCACTTTGTTGTTTTTATGTTCTTTATTTTCACTAAGGCTGAAGTGTATTCCGTGCTAATTTGCACTTGTTTCAAAAATAATTAACGACACTAAGGCAAAAATTAGAATACTTGTGTTTCGATGCAAAACGTGTTGGCGGCAACTAAGTAATAGTTCAATTTGAACGGTCAGACCGAGTGAGAATTTGTTAAAAACTCTGAAAACGTTCGCGACAATTTTACTCTGAAGCTCCATATACAACAAACAGATGACACTCGACTCTACTCACTTCTGCTTCGTATGGTGGATGATTAGTGACTGCATTAAATAAACGCGAATTTAAACTTGTGCCCGAGCAGCAGCGTAACTGCGCGCGATTGTAGTTGGATAGTGACGGATTGGAACTAGGGGTGGAAATTGGGATTTCTGCCTTTGCACATCGATCAGCCAATGGCAATCGTGCTCTCTTGTGCATCCTTCAATTCCCCACGCTCATCGAGGTAGATAAGTACTTGTGTATTCGTTCGACGTCGTTGGGCGTAGAAAGGATGAGGAAATCAAAAGGAAAGCACAATAACCCAGGGTTGATCTGGCTTAGTGCGTGTGTATTAATGCCGCGTCTGAGACTGGTCCAGTGACCTAGTGCGGTGATTGTGGTGATCTCAGAGGGCATCGAACTATGGAAAGCCAGGATTGTGAAGGAGGGGAAAATTTAGCTGGTGCTATTCACCTGGAAAATGGAAAACCAGATCATTGAACCCAAGCGAATGGATGATCTGCAGAAAATCGATAGGACGCTACATCGGCTAGGGAAATAATACCGTGGGAAAAACGCTAAGGAATGCGGCAATTACACAAGCCAATGAATGATGATGCAACTGCGTCGTTTGATTCAACTTGGTTGTTGCTAACCAACACTAATGGAATTTCCGGTGGAAATCTCATGGTTAGAGTTATGGAGTTGCCGTATGGCGAAAATGGTAGCTAAACTCAATTATGCATTATCTGCATAGAATAATGAGTTTAGCTATGCGTCCTTGGGGAAAACATGTTATTTCAGGTGAAAAGGATGAACGGTGGAATAGGGAATAATATGACACGCTGAAAGCGGTCGAAATAAAATGGACATTGTGGTTGGAATTGTGGGTTGGTTCTCCTGTAATATAGAGAAACCCCACAGTAGAACTCTCGACAATGCAGGCGTCCCGACTACTCACGCCACAAGTTTAACTTCATCCCACATATTGATGACATTATTCTCAAGACCAACTCTGTCCCTGGTTTTGTGAAACGCTGGTCAAAAGAATTCTCAAATCCCTACGTTTCCAAATCGCTCTATATAGACTTTGTCTGCCCCCTTCTTGAATATGCTAGTCAGGTTTCGTCTCCTCACTACTCGTCCCAAATTCGCAGGGTAGAAAGCGTGCAACGTCGTTTTTGCGTTTTGCCCTCCACGGATTGAATTGGGAAAAACCTCTGATACTACCCCCATACACGAGCCGTCTTCACCTAATTAACCTTAACACGCTTGAAGAGCGCAGAATTCATGCCGACATCTCCTCCATCCACCGTCTACTCTCAGGTTCAATCAACTGTCCAAGCCTGCTCTCCTCCATCACATTTTCCACTAATTCCCGAACCCTGCGAAACCCTCGTCTCTTCTATTTGGCCAACCATCACATGTCTTACGGCTCTAATGTACCCATTTCGCGAATGCAGGGGTAGGCAAACTCTCACCCCACCTTCTTTGACTTCTATCTCACGTTTTCCGCTCTCAACCGTCGTCTCCTCTCTTACCTCTCCTGAACCTACCCCGCTCACCCCCTACACTCTCCGGCACTCATACTCACACCCTAGCATCCTGCTTATCCTCGTCCTTCCCAGTCCTACCCCTTTTTTCTATCCATCTTTGTTTAGATCCCCATTCCAGTTATTTAGTTATTTTAAAGTTAGCACCCCACCCTCAATCCGCATCCGTTTTAAAGTTAGTTCATAAGCCTATTTATAAGTTTATATATTTATACCACTTGAACTAAGCGAAATAAACTGAGGGTTCTGCCCCCACTTCATTCATTCATTCAGGCTGTACTATGAGATAAAAATATACCAAGCAGAAAGGAATGCTTAATTTTATAAAGCCTTGGTGTAGGGATTTCTGCGAGTCCTACGTCACCACCTTCCCCAAGATGCCGCTTAGTTGGCTAATCCTTGAATACCCGGGCAAAAATGATAATTTGAATATTCCTAGGATCAAATCAATCCAACATATAAATTGGGTGAATTGAGAAAGCTCACTGGGGACTACATAGTATCACTTCTCCCACATGAAAGTACACTACATACTGCATACAACCATTGACCAAGAGACGTAATTGTGTCGATGATTTTCTACCATCTAGGGAATGGTAATATTGACTACCCGGCACAACTTTAAGCCACCTCTTTCAATTTAGACTATTCTAATCTCAGAGTGGTTCCTTAGTTCCTCTTCGAGTGGCATCGAACTGACTACGGTCTCAACAAACTGGCCTGTCGAATGTTCCACAAATGCAATGATTTAATGAATTATTTGAATTCCATCATTCAAAAAACTCATTAAAAGCATCCTTGTTATCCCCCACGTTCGCTACTGATCCTCATCCATCAGTCTAAGAATTATTGTGGCTAGAAATAAACTTACTATACTAGGTTAAAAGCTTAAATAAATAAATGAATACGATCTGTCTTGTTCCTGTGTTGAGAAATAAGGAAGAATCTGCAGTTTCAAATTTTCTGAGGTCAATATCTCGTATGCATTAAATTCATGTTCGAAACTTGAAATTTCAAATAGGTAAAATGGTTCGCTTTGAATTACGTTCCGTATTAGTATTCGGAAAATACCCCTCTGCAATGCAATACATGCAATCTGCCAGGAGCTACAGAGTTGAAGCGGTCCAGCTGGATTCAAACGTGTGATAAAACAAATGACTAAAGCACTGCAATCAGACAATGCAACTTCTCTGCCGGGTTGTTTTGGGACACGAAATAGAAATTCATTTGTGGATTTGAAATTAAATTTCTCAAA
The DNA here is from genome assembly GCA_963931805.1 of Microdon myrmicae. Taxonomy (NCBI): domain Eukaryota; kingdom Metazoa; phylum Arthropoda; class Insecta; order Diptera; family Syrphidae; genus Microdon; species Microdon myrmicae. The sequence goes on along the minus strand of OZ007502.1, from coordinate 31,331,347 downwards.
AGGGATCTACGACCAGGAAAAAAGTCCGGATTCCATTCAAAGACCAATGCTTCAGTCTCTTAGCAGAGACTTTTATGCACCTCAATCCCGGCTAACCCCAAAGAGAACAATACAGTAATCCCCGACCCCAGCCCCGTTGCCAACATATCGTGTGTCCATGCAAATGCAATTTGCACACAAAGTCGTATTCATTAATTGTGTGCACATGACTTTGAGATGATGGCGATGGCGGTAACAGCAGTGATCCCATATGTACGAGCCGTTCCAGACAAATGTCCTTACGGTGTTGTCAGATGAATCCCCAAGCAAAAACAGTGGTATACCTGCTTGCATGGTCCTTTGTGTCACATCGAGGAGCGTTGAGTTGCAGAAAAATAAAAAGGGCATGTACATGAAAAAAAAAACACAAAATTGTAAGATAAAAAAGCAAACAGAAAAAACGTACAAAAAGACCGGCGTACGCTAAAAATCTTCGGTTACTTCCCTAACAAGTTGGAATCGCCTCAGCAGGACATCAACCCATTTGAGAATATCTCCCTGGCTGTTATGGTTCACTGTTGGCTGTAGTCGTCATTATCCTTTGTGCTGCTCTTGCTGTCCCATATCATCAAAAATCTCTCCTGTCCCGCTCTATCGTCACTGAACCTAACAACGGTGACATCGGTGATGACGAAGTTGATGACAGCGCCAACAACGTCGACCACGGCTACGACGTTGTACTTTCTAGTGCCTGTTCTAGTGGGTCCTTGCCGCCCCAACTGTTCCCTGCATATGCACAAGAGGACCGCTCACTGCCTCGCCCACGTTGCATATTCATATTTGGTCACATAAAGTGGTTAGTTGATGCTGGATCCCTGTATGTACCGTTTAAGAGTTGTTAGACCAATGCTCCGTGGAAGATGGGCTTTTGTACAGCATACTGCAGGCGAATCTCATGAGAATCCTTGTGCACTCGCTTCCAGTCGCAATGTATTTCCGTTCCCTTTGAGCCAGCAGTCCAACCCACCAACCCCACCAGCCCAACAAGCTAAAATGTACTTGTGCGTATGGTCGTGTGTGTGTATTTCCATGTAGAAAGGAAGAACCGTCCCGCTGGCCTGTGGAGCAGAGAACAGACCATCATGTGGTGTTTTGGACGCTACTGCAATAGGATTTGCAATGACACTAGGACATAAAATTTGTTCTTGTGGTACCAAGTGAAAAGCAATTTGATTCCGTACCTCAGGATTGAAAATGAAAGAGGATTTGAACAAGCAACCGAGAAGGAGTGTGATGGTACATGCGTCAGTCTGGATCCATTGTGATGGAGTCCTTCTTAAAAAGTGTTCCATTGTGGATATATGATATTGCGTTCGTGTGTCTACTCTACGGAATGGGGGGAGACTAACAACACAGAATCAAACATCGAACATGAATGTGGACAAAAAAACGAAACTTCGAAATATTGAAAACATCTTCACGTGCAATTTATTAGATGTTTATTTTTTGACGCTTGTCTCAAGCAGGGTAAAAGAATATCAGCAATCGATCGGCCGATTGGTGTATCTGCGTCACACCAGCTGAGATGTAGACAGATTGATTCTCTGAATCGGGATCTGGATAAAGTCCTGCAGTGGGGAAAGGTCAATCTTGTCGACTTCAATGCAACGAAGACTCAGTATACAACATTCACAAAGAAAACTGGATCATCGGTTCCACAGCTGATGATGAATGGTCGGGCCCTCGAGGCTGGGGAAAGTTTGAAATTGCTCGGCGTCACGGTCTGTGGGAATGTATCATGGCATAAACACGTGTCGAACATCGCCAGGTCATCCTCAGTAAAACTGAGTTATCTTTTTAGAGCCAAGAAATATTTTACCCTGGCCCAACTTCTCCTCCTATATAAATCTCAAATTAGACCCGCGCTCGAATATTGCTCTCATGTTTGGAGCTCGGCTCCTAAACATACCCTCGACCTACTTGAGAGCATACAGAGACGAGCGATCCGCCTGATCGGGGACTCGGCGCTGATGTCGGGACTACAGTCGCTATCACATCGAAGGCGCGTAGCCGACCTCTGTCTGTTTTACAGATATTATCACGGGTGCTGTTCTTCGGAGATTCGTGGTATTGTTCCGCGCAATTCGGCTTATATGCGCTCCACAAGACAATCCGACGGATCGCACCCGTTTGTGGTTCATCTCCCGACGGCGCGAACATCCCTACATCAGAACTCGTTCCGCTACAGAGCGGGGAAGCTGTGGAACTCCCTTCCCACGCGAGTGTTCCCGGAACGTTACAACCTGCAACTGTTCAAAAAGAACTGCAACAGTTATTTGGTGGCATCTCGGGGCGCCCACTCGGCGCTATAGGTTCGCCTCTCCCGAGAGAAGTCTAATAAAAAAAAAAAAAAAAAAAAAAAACGGGACATTCATCCTTTAGGTCATCTTTGGGTTTTCTAACTTACCCTTTTTTGGAGCTGTATAGACAATATCCTTTTACCGCATATTGGGTGTAACCTGACTTTCAGGGCATCATCTAACACCAGTATTTTGTACTCAAAGCCCATCGCCGTCTCTTTAATCTTTTGCAGTAAGTCTGTGGGGGTTCTCTATAGTACATGGAGAAGCAACCCACAATTCCATACCTTATTTCGGCCGCTTTCAGCGCGTCATTTCTACCCGTATTCCCTTTATAAGCTATTCCACCTGTAAATAATGTTAAACGGACGCATAGCTAAACTCATTATCCTATGCAGATAATGCATAATTGAGTTTAGCTATCTTTTCGCCATACGGCAACCCCATTTCGCTAACCAATGAGATTTCCACTGGAAATCGTATCATGTCGGTTAGCAACGGCATACTCTGATCAAACAACGCGGTTGCGTAATCATGTAACCGCTGGGGAAATTATCAAATCATTTAATTTAGTTCCCATGATCAGATTTCCCTAGCCAATTCGGTGTCCTATTCACTTTCTCCAGACACTCTATTCGCTGGGGATCAATGATCTCTTTTCACAGTTGAATAGCACCAGCTAAATTTTCCTCTCCTTCACAGTTCTGTCTTCCTACAGGTTAATGCACGCTGAGGTCACCACATTCACCGAATTGTGTCAGTGGGTTACCCTCAGAGCTGCATTGATTCATGCACACACAACCAAACCCACCCCGAGATCGTAGTACTTTGTGTTTCTCTTCTCTCATTCTCCCATGTTCGTCGACTATCGAATTAACCGATGTATTCAGCATACATCGACGGGCGTGGCAATGAGATAGCAGAAGTATGATCTCTATTGATTGTCCTGTGTGCAAAAATTAAATTGCCCATCTTCATCCCTTTTTCAGTCAGTCGTTATTCAACTACCGCCGCGTGTGTACGCTGGGGCACACGCTCGGGTCAGAACGCAAGAGATGTGTTGTCAGACGAACGTAGTGTCCCGTTAGTCAATCGAGAAAGAGAAACGCGTTGTGCTTTTAAAATAGACAATTTACAATTATAAAATTTTTCAACGGAGTAACTAAAGTCAAAACCAAAAATAGATAAGCTCTAAGTTAAGTGAATATAAAGAAAAGAATATATTAACAAATAAAGAACGATAAAAACTCAGTAAAACTACACCAGTTCATTTCATTCATTGCCTTTTCCTGGATTTTTGCGGATATCCGACGAAACATTGATGGGGATTCTAGTGAAACCATGCCATAGGTTGGCATCCAAACTACATCCCCACAAGTCCTGGCACAGTCCTTCGCAGTCTTGAAGCATTGTACTACATCAATTGGAGAACCCAGGGCATTCCTAAGAAAGGTGAAATCAAAAGCGATATTGAAGAAAAATCACAAAACAATACACTTTGTTTCTTTTTTTACATGAATCGCGCGCACAACATGGATTTTGTATAATCTTTAATGTCGAAGTCGCGAACGAAAGCAAATATCGCTTTACTAGATATTATGCGTATAATGACGCGACCATCGAGGATTCCACATTCGTGACCTTCGGCTGAAGAAAGAGTCTTTATATTTATTCGTAAGGCTGATGTTAATTTTAAACTAAAACGATGCTCACACTTTCATTGACCATTATTCTGGAAAAATATTGAAATAGGTGAAAGTTCGTTTAAACAAAGCTCCTAATAATCCCCACAGAGATAAAGTAGGTAAGATCGTGGTAATACCTGTAGAAATATTATAGAATAGGTGAAATCAGGCTTTTTTATAGCTCGTGCACTCAAGATGAATTGATACCTTTAAAAAGAGGGCTGAAAAAAAGGAAGGAGTTTGAAAACGTCGCACTGTGCTCTGACATTTAAGGGTACTTCAAAATCCCCTTTTGTGCGCGCGTTAGTTCAAAAATAAAAACGCCGGTGTGCAATGGCCTGTGGATTGTAGCCACGAGGAAACACACGAATAACAGCTCTATGCCCCTGCAATTCAACTGAAAGGTAATTTCATGTGTTTATTTTCTCGTCTAAGATATATTTATTGTACAGACCGACTTGTGCAATCTGACCGGCAGTCCTCACGGCTCAATAGTCTGGAACATGCAGGATACCCCGCTCATAAGTTTCATTGCTCTATCTTGCGTTCTATCAACCTCATCAAGTGTTTGTTTTTAATTCTTGACTGAATGTGGTCCAATTTTGGCTGTGAAATACAAACCTTGATAATTGCGGTCAAATCGAATGGGGAGCTTCTGCCACCTCTTAAGAATATTAAGTACTTTGTTGCATTATTCGCGGTTGCAAATAGGTGCGCATTCCAGGGTTTTTTACTCTGATGTGAGTGTTTGGCGGGTGGGGTATTTCCCCTTTGTCCTACTTTTGGAAGTGTTCCGCCAAACACTTTAAACGCGACTCCAAAACAAACGACACAAGTCCTCACAAGAAAAACACAACTGGTCTTTCCCTTTGTAAATGTTCTTTATTATTTATACTAGAGCTTGGTTTTATAGCGTTTAATACATTCATTTAACACACCACTTTCGATGTCAACAGTTACTCGCGCGACGCACTCCCGATTATTATTTCTTCGCCGAAAAAGAACTGGACTCTGTAACGAATTTTTTTAAACTATAATATTTAAAATTTTCTTTGGGGGATGTCACGAGTCACCCGATTGTTCTTTTTTTTCTCCCTTTCTCTTGTCCTGGTGATTCTCTCTTAATCGAGAATCTCTCCCCTAGAGGAGATCGCACCCTCTATCTGTGTCCTGCGATTTCCTGTTTGGTCGCAGGCGAGATGTGCGGTTGCACCCACACACACAGAGGCGGATGTTGCTGCCGGTCAGCTCACAGAAGAATTGGAGGCTCCACCAATGCAAGATCAAGACCAAATGCTGCCGCAACCAAGCATTGGGGAAACATTAAAAGCCATAAGACAGCTCAAATCAAATAAAGCCGCCAGAGCTGATGGCATACCAGCTGAGCTGATCAAACAAGGAGGGACAGCGTTACATCACGCAATTCATGAGATTGTGGTGCACGTATGCGAGCAAGAGGAGATGCCGGAAGATTGACTTTGTGGAATAATTTCCCCCATACATAAGAAGGGGGATATCACACTGTGCAGCAACTATAGGGGTATAACATTGCTGAGTACCGCCTATAAGATACTCTCCGCTATCCTACAAGATCGGAGAGCCCCATACGCTAAAGCCATCATTGGTCAATATCAGTGTGGCGTCATCCCAGGCAAATCAGCGATTGATCAGATATTCACCCTTAGACCGGCGATGGAAGAATGTCAGGAATTTAAGATTCCATTATATCATCTATTTATAGACTTTAAGGCCGCGTACGACAGCATAGCCAGGGTAAAACTATATAATGCCATGAGAGAGTTCGGCATTCCAAACAAATTGATATGACTTTGGAGGTTGACCATGACCAACGTAACTAGTCAAGTAAAAATAGCGGGATTGCTGTCCAAACCAATAAACATCTTTAATGCACTCCGACAAGGGGACGGTGTGCCCTGCCTCCTCTTCAACCTGGCGTTGGAGAAAGCAATCCGTGACTCTGGCGTCACAACTTGAACTAAAACACCAGGATATCGTGGCAAAACGATCACCAAATTTATTGTTATGTGCCAAGAGGACATAGGTTCACAGTTGCCCAACATAACCGGAACTGCTTACACTCGACTCCTGAAACTGCGGTTGCTTTCGAAGTGTCACTTTGGAAAATGAAAACTCAACTTCCTTCTTTTTTTGTCTTTATTAAGGTCTAAGTGAATATACACAAGCTTACGTTTTGGAACTCAGTTTCGCTTAAAGAAAACTTAACTAGGTAAAAACATAAAATTTTCCTTGTTCCAATTTAAGAGTTAAGCGAACTAAAATATGGCTTTACGTTATACTTATGAACTCTTCGCGACCTGGAAACGCTACCCTGTTCAAGCACCACTTGCTAAACCCGATCGTGCGCGGCAAAAGCTAAATCTCGACTCCGACGATGGTTGATTTCCGACTGTCGTTTACTGTACGGGGAGGGCACGGCTTGCCTCCACGGAACCTGACTAAAGACTAACTACTCCTTTCGAAGAGACAAAGAATCAATTTTTCATCATTCGTTCAGCGGCCAATCTTCTATACATTGGTCCCAGCGAAGGGCGCGAAACACACCCACGATGACCACCTCCGTCGCTCGTGATGTGTGTCCACGAGTCTGGAAAAAATTCGCTAGGGAAAAACAACATAAGCAACGCTTTACAGCTGAGCAAAACTTCATGTAAAAGGGAACATTGGATGTTTATACGATCGGCACTGTGTACAGGGCCTAGGCTGATCGGGCACGTATCGCTGGCGTCTTCAAAGGGTCGATCTGTCGTGTGTGTATTTACATTATACAACACTAGATTCCCTTTGGTAGCCAGTTGTGAGGTATGCTAATGCTTGCCGATCGGACGGCCGACGATGTGCACGCCGATAAAAACGAAAGAAAGAATATCTCCTGCATGTGTGCGGCGGAATTCTTTAGGAGATATGAGCACCGAAATGGTTCGAGTTAATGTTGGTTGCTTGGTGTTGCAACCGAATTTGCTTTTTAGAAACATGGTGCGTTTTATGTAATCATGCCCCTGGGGAATATGTTTGTTTGGTGCTAATGCAATTGCATTAGCGGAAATTATAGATTTAGGTACTATAAGTAATTACTAGTAAGGTTTTTACGTAATTACTAGTAAAGTTAGAAATTGCGTTCAAATGGAACTCCCGCAATCTATTGTTTTCAGGGTTTTCAGTGCTCTAGGAAGCAGTTTCTTAATAATTGATGGGAGGGTAAGTAGTGGCGTTCAATGGAACCGCTGTGCATGAGCAAGCGGACCGTGGATAAAATAATTCCATAAAAGGAAATGTTTATCCGATTGGTACCACGTAAGGGCCGATCGGGCGCACGTTGCTGGCGTCCTATGATATGACTTGCCATGCACGTGTGTGGGAAAAAATATTTTCTTTCAGTGTGCATGGACAAGTTTGACGTAATGTCGTAACCGAATTGGATTCTTAGGACTATGCTGCGTTGCACGCAGCCATGCCCCTGGGGGTAATGCTTATTGGATGTTGATGCCTGTCGATCGGTTTACCGACCGATGTGCTTGTAGGTCAACGAGAAAGGAAAGAAATATCTCTTGCATGTGTGCAGCGGAATTTATTCGGAGACATGTGTAATGGATTGGTTTGGATGATGTTGGTTGTTTGGTGGTGCAACCAAATTCCTTATAAGGAACATCTCTGTTTGGTGTTGATGGATTTTGCATCAGCGAATATTATGAATTTACAGCATTACAGGTATTTATAGTACAACTATGTAAAGGTAAGTACATGCTTTTATGTGTTTTGGGAAACTGTTTCTTCGTCATAGGTTGTAAGGTAAGTAGTGGCGTTCAATGGAACTGCCACAATACTTGTTTTTTATGCTTTTTGTATGCCCTAGAGGGAAGTTAGGTGTTATACCTGGAAAAAGCGAGCGGTGGCGTTATTGAAACCGCCACAGAGGTATCCAAGGACAGTGTGGACAGGGTTAGTTCAATTGTTCTCTAACTACTTGGATGGGGGGGGGGGGGGGGGGGGGGGGGGGGGAATCGTACAAGACCTGTAGGTCTTGAGTGCGGTAGTAAACGCAGATCACGTCTTTGGCGTCTGATAATCTGCGCTTTGGTCGGTGTGTGTGTGTGTTTGTGCTGTCTTGTACTATGCGTGCGTGTTTGTAGTGTGTCAGCGGTAGACCTTATGGGATGGGTCCAGGAATCCTCTATTATAAAGGAGAATGTTGTTGGGGTGTGTGCTTTCTTCAGTTTTGTATTGAAGAAAAAATTGTGGTTGTCTGATCCGAAGAGATCGAAAGAGAGAAGGGTGAAGAACGCAAGATTGGGATTGGTTCCGCTGTTCTGCATGCTTTCGAGGTACTTGTATGATAATTGTAGCAGGTACTAGTCGATAGGGATAATGGAGGAACCTTCGTGTAGGTGAGAGTTCGGGTAATGGTGGCCGTCGGGCCTTCTAAAGTGGTTGATGCATCTTCTGAGGAGTTTCCTTTCGAAAACTCGAAGTCTTTCCATTTGGGTCGAAGATATGCAGGACCATATGGGAAAGGCGTATGATATTCCAGATCAGATTAGCTGCTTATAGCAAAGAAGCTTAACTTTGGTGTCAACTTTGTTGCTCCACTTAAAGATGATGTGCAGTCGCTTAGACCGACCGAGGCCCCCTTGAAGAATGTGGGTCTCATATTTGATGAAATTCATTTTTGGGGTATAGGTGACCCCAAGATATTTCATTCTGTCCTGTGGTCTAATCGTAGTACCTCCTTTTTGTATTCGGATATTCTGTGAATATCGAGAAGTAGGTTGGGAGTGTTTACTACTCAGAATTATAGCTACTGCTTTAGATCGGTTAAGTCGAAATTTCCATCGATTGTAATACTGATACAGTTCGTCCAGATGACGGTTGAATCGGTTTGTTGCGAGTTTTGGGCTTTTAGATGACGTCTATACTAGGACGTCATCCGCATAGCATATCTGGTTTACTCTACCATCCACAGGGCGAGGAATATCTGAGGTGTAGATATTAAATAAGATGGGGCCTAGAATGGACCCCTGTGATACGCCTGCAGCGGCGTTGAAAGTTCGGGAAAGCTTTCCATGTACTCGAACTTGGAAGGTTCTGTTTATAACGAACTGGTAGATGATACTATATAGCGCTCTTCTGAGGGCAGTATTCAATAACTTAAAAACGAGACCTTCGATCCACGTCGTGTCAAAAGCCTTTTCAATGTCCGGGCTAACCGCAATGTTGGGTTCCTTATTAAAGAAGCGCCCGCAAACGTGGTTTTGAAATATGTTGAGAGCCATGCTGGTGCTGTGCGCTCTTCTAAATCCAAATTGGAAATCAGGTATTAGCTTCCTGACATTGATAAATTTATTTAGCTTCTCGTATAATGTTCATATATTTTGCTGGTGCATGCGAGGAGTGAAATAGGACGAACTCTTGAGGGGTGATAATTTGGTTCCCCAGCTTTTGCTATTGGGCAAACAACGGCATGCTTCCCAGCTTGGGGAAAGTACCGCATGTTGTAGGCATGGTTGAACAGAATGGAGAGCTTTATAAAGAATAAAGCAGAAAGCCTTCGCAACGAGTAGTACGACATGTTGTCGATACCGGGTGACTTCTTGGGGTTTCGAGATTTAACTAGGTTCTGTAGGGTATTTGGTGTGACGAAACCGTAACTATTATCTTGTCTTCGAAGTATGCACTGTTAACTGAGTTAAAGACAACTATTGGCTCGTTAAAGTTGTCTAATTTATTGTGAACCTCTGAACTAATTATTTCATTAGTTTCCGGGTCGCCATCCTCGAGAATGAGCTTGTGAGTATTTTCAAAGGTCTCTCCGATGATGTTTGCTTTATTGGTGTCATTATAGACAACAAGACCGTTGTGCATGATTGGTCCAGTGATACGAGATGTGCCACATATCTTTTTAACATTTTTATAAACGTTCTGGTCCATCTGAGTACCCTTCAGTTTTTCTTCCAATTGTCGGGTGCGATTGTTTTGGATTCTTTGTTTTATCAGTGTGCCAATATTGTGAATAATGGATCGAAATAATGGCTCCCTTTGCGTAAAGCGGTGACGATATCTCATTCTACAGAGCTCTATACGTGCCCGGATGAGCCGAAGAGTGAAGTCGTCAAGGGGAATCTGATAAGTCTTTTCGAGTTTGTACTTCGGAACATGAGTCGCAGAAGTTTCAAGTAGAACCTCGTGAAGTCGAGTTGCAGCGTTATTTATCTCAACCGTCGTTAGGTTCCTGTCAGTGGGAAGAGAGAGTTGGTGGAGTTTTTCGTTCAATGTAATATTGAAATTGTCCCAATTTGTGCGCCTATAATCGGGTATGTATCTGATATGAGCCCGGGATGCGTTTGTCCTTCGATATAATAAAGAAGCTATTTATTGAGTTAATATTCGTAAACTCCATTTTGCTATGAAAGACCACCGTTTTGCGCCATTTGCATACTATTGCTTGACGACGACCGCTATCTTCAGCAACCGCCATGCAATCAACGGCATGAAGAAGGGCATATGTGGTGCATTTGTCGAACGGCCAAATCAATGTATTTCAGTTCGGGGAGATTATATCGAATAAATAAAAAGAGTTTTAGAAAAAATAATTATTTCTCTTTTTTATAAATCCATTCCGGTTTATTTGGGGACTAAGGGTTTATACACAACGTAATATAGATTATTTAAAATTCGAAATATCGATATCAGCAACTGCCGATTTCACTTAATAAAAGAATTAATAGTCTGTGGTTGGACAGATATCCAGATTTCAGCTTAAGCCACCGATATTGCATTCATCGACGCGAAACTCTTGCCCTTTTGCAACAATTCGGCACAAAAGATAATACTAACTCGGAGTGGGATTGTGTTTAAATTCATAGGACGTCACCTGCAAAAATCTTTATATGTACGTATACTCTGGCTGCTCTTCACGGTCGGATAAATCTTTCGCCTTTTTATGTGTACGTATTTTTTTAAAGATATTTCGTGTTTTTTTTCCTGGTCTGCGAAAAGCTTCTGGGGAGTATTCGAACCTACTTTCAATAAAATCTACACGTGTTATGCAATGGATACGAACCTTGTGCTATTATTCCCCATGGAATACAAACCCAGTTAAAATCTACACATGTTAAGAAATGGATACGAACCTTGTGCTATTATTCCCCATGGAATACAAACCCAGGTTTTAATAAATTACTTAACCAGAACTCCTAGAGTTGGTGCATTAACTCTTAACAGTCCGCTCGCACTGTGGTCCGACATTTAATGGTACTTCAAAATCTCATTTTGTGCGCACATTGGTGTACAGAAAAAAGACTTACTGTAGAAGTTGTATTTGGTGAGATCAAGAGACTATTTTCCAAAAATTTCCCAAAACTCTTTCAAGATGCTGGCATAGTTATTCGTCTGACTAATTCACTTTGTTTGTGAGCAAAATACAGGACTGAAAATTAGGCAGTCGTTATTTATAACAATAAAAATTAAATAGCATGTACAAGAAGAACGCATCCTTGACCATGTCGTAGAGAATTGTGGAATGAAACTTACTTCAATTGATTCCGACCCAACCGTACTAAAACATCCACCGCCCAATATAGTCCTCGTTATAGCCCGGCATGCCCCCTACGTGATCGAGTGACCGCATCTATGTCATTAATGGCAAACAATTCTCCCCCAGCGATGCATCGATTTCCTAAATCCCTCTGAAAAATCGCCTTCGAATCCATTGGAACCTCCTATGCGATGTTTTCAATAAACACCAACGCGACGTCTAATTAATAGCGGAGCTTCCAGCATCGACCAAATTGTTGGTCCTTTCAAACGGCAAATACTGTATTGACTATCCTCAAATTCAATGAATAACATTGCGGTGAACTAGAGAGATTGAAAAGGACGTCCTAACAATTTAAGGACTAGCCACGATGAATAAGAGCTTGCCATGCGGCTCCTGTGGCTGGTGGCTGCTGGAGCAGTTGGCCCAAAACTTTTGGATTTAAATTTTTCCTTATGTCGTTAATCATGGTCACCCAGGAATATGGCTTCAGTTGGTGTTTAATTTTTCAATGTGGGACCTTTTTAGGGCCAATGGCAAGAGGACTTTCGAAAATATTGAATGTAAGATCGAGGGTCGCATATGTGTGCATACAAACAAAACGACACGTCCGATGGATATGTCGGAGGACGATAAGATGCTAGAAAGTGACTCGGTAGTTACTGAAACCAAATGTGGGTAGATATAAATTAAGGGTTGTTGAGGAAGTAAAACGCAAAAGGGTTGAACTTGAGCCTCATTTGGTTGCATATGAAACGACGGACACTCTATGTATGTATGGGTTGGGTTTGTTCGGTATGTTTTTTTTTATTTTATTTTATTTTTTTATGCTGCTTTTGGACCCATTCGAAACGACCGTCCTCTAGAATTCATGTAATATTAAGGGATATGATGGTCGTGTGTTATTTGACCCCGACCCATGTCCATCTTATATATATATGTAGTTGGAAGTTTACCAACGAAAGCCAGTCCCTGTCAGTCGAATATGCAGATGTAGGGATGTAGATAAAAAGGACGTTGTAAACCTAAAATATGTATGACGATGAGAATGGAAAGGATCTCAGTGGGAAATAGAAAGAAAATGTCTAATTTTTTTTTTGTTCTTGTTTCTAAGTTTTGTTGTTGTTGCCATTGAAGAGACGTCACACCATGCGTATGAATATATAAAAGGGGCCAAGCAATTAGACAAGGAACATGGAACGGTGTGCTCTGTTTGTTCACTTACAAGTGTTATTTTATTTTGTTATCTTAAGAGCAATTTGATGAAATTATTTTGAGATTAACTATAAGTTGGAATGCAGCTAAATTGGTTGACCGTACTGTGCATCATATTTTTGTAATCAAGAAGACCCTCAGACTTCTAGATATTATTTCTGATTGTAACTCTGCCTACATCTCTAAGAGTACAAGTTGAGAAGTTTAATTAATTCGCGTAATTTTTGTTAATTATATTATAAGTTCTCAAAAAGTAATTATCAACCCTTTTTTATAAAGTTTACGATAATGTTCCGTAAGGTTCCCTTTTGGGTCCAGTTCTGTTTTCCATTTACAATAAATCATTTTTTTTTTTGCTGTTGATATTGGTTTATCGTACAGCTTTGGCAGTCCTTTGACTAGATCTCTGATATTAACAGGGATCTGTCTTTGTTGAGGCTATAATATACTGTAAATATATTAGTTATCATTGTTTTAACGTCTACGGTCTACTTTTACATACCGTCTGCATATTGTATTTTCACGCGCCTGAGTGTTTCATATTTAAGCCAACAAAATTCTTTTATTAATTTGGTTGTTGTTCGCCCTCTTTCTGTTCCAATCTAACCTGAAATGATAAAAGTTTCCTGTTATTATTATTATGATTATTATTATTTATTACGATGTAATTAATTACACAATAACTTAATTCTAAATAGCTGCTAGGGCTTTCGGCTAATATCGAGTTACTCTTCCTGTTAATTGAGTGGACTTTTCCTGCCTTGAGCAGAGTTGGCGCTGACGCCAGTGCTTGAACTCCTATAGCCAAAGGATGCGTGCGTGATTTTATCGGTGGTAAGTTAATTGGATTATTTAAGCCCAAAGTAATTTGAACATATGACATGTTGGGCGCAATGAAACCGTTGTAGGACCGAACTTCCATTTGTTTTTACTATTCGATCCCAAGCTTTCGCCTATCCATTTTACCCTTATCGGTTTGGAATTTGGGGGATCCAATGCATTGTAATACACGCTAGACCCTACGGATTTTTGCTCAACTCGTCATTTGCTAGTTGAGACGCTTTATTTGTCTCGGCCTATCAATTTTGCTATCAGAGCTTAACGAAACTATGAGAAATGGCAACTTGCGATTGATTCTTCTTGAAAATGACTACAGTAGCAGTTTTAAACTGTCAGTTTAGACAGACAGGGGGGAAAACCACTTTAGACGCCTCAAGTTTTTTCAGTATTTTAATTAATATACTCACAGCTAATGATCTTGCCCGGAAAAAAACAAAATCATTATGGAAAATTTAACAAGCCTCAGGGCTTGCTAAATAAGGCCAAGACCGGTTTCCGGTTGTAGTGCCAATGATGATGATGACTCCCAGCTAAGCCGACTTGTCGTAAAAGGCGACTAAAGACAGAGTGGTAGATGGTGTCCCAAAGCCCTGTCGCCCTGTGAAATACCGCCCTATCAAGCTATAGGCTCTGTGCAATGGTCGGGAGAAATCCTTGACCATCTTTCGGAGCTTGGCTGATGGACCGGTTCGAGAGAAGGTTGGTATAGGTGGTCTGCTGGTCTCAAGGTGAGATATCACGCTGTACATTCCGCGATATCGTTGACAGAAATCTTCGACTATGTTTCGAATGTATGGCTGATGCCCAGACTGACTCAGAGATAAGTCATGATGGTACCTTCTGAGACAAACAATCCCGTAGGTAAACTAGTTTCCCATTCGGATCTCTGGGGAGGACTATGTCAGGGAAACATCATGCAAATATTATGATAAAAAAACATTTTCTTTTAATAAATCCTTTATTGGGTATGAATAGTACAATCTCAAAAATTTAATTTAATACCAGGTTTAAATTGTACTTAATTTAGTTTAAATAAGTAAAACGTGTAAGGGTTTACTGGACCAGTGTTCAGCTCCCAACTCGATTTTAGTATGTTAGAATTTAACATGTTAATTCATGAGGTTTCGTCCGTTTTAGCCGTCTCAATTCGTGGGTAATATCCAAGAGCTGAATAGCTTCTACGTTGCTATGATTATGTAGGCGTATTTCGTGTTTGACAGCACATTCTTGGATAACTTCATAAATCCATTTGATCTTTAGGTTATGATAAATAACCGAACTTTAAGAAATTCGTCATGGCGTAATCGGGCTCGTTCTCGAGGCTCTGTCGACGTTCGACTGATAACGGCATTTTGTAACATCAGGGGGATCGGCTTCACCAGCACGAATGTAGACGGCGTCCACCAATATTTGCAAACAGCGAAACCTGATATCCTTGCCCTAACTGAGACCCAGGTCAATCCTTCAACTGATTCGACATATCTCCCTTGCTCAAGATATGGCTCGTATTCGAAATTCCGTTTTATGGGAGGTTCGATCTTGCTTACCAGAGGATGGAAATGTGCTGAGGAATTCTGTTAAATGTCGATGTTGTCTATACCGCTCGCCGAATGACGATCGACCAGCGACATTTTTCGAACATCTTCCTCATACTGACGACTGGATACAGATCAAACACCCAAATTCTTAAATTGTCGTACTTGGCAATTTAATGTAGACAACTCCAGCTGGTTGGTACATTCTAACAGAACCGACGAGGCTGGGCGGGGTAGTGGGGATGTCCGCTGTTAGCCACAATTAGACTCAACTTGTGGAGAATCTATGCGAGTGCCGAATGCACGAGGTGATAATGAGAACACCCTGGATGTGTATTTGACATCCCAGCAAGTGTTTATATCGTGGATGTTGCTGGGCCATTGGGAAACTCTGATTACTGCTTGGTATCGGTCGCGCAACCACTTACATTTCAAGCGAATAACCGACCTAAACCATGTATAGATGTTGGGGCTGCCAAACGGGACGGTTTGCCAGATTTCTTCGCGTCCTTTCCGTGGTCAGAGGTGTGCTTTGGAGACTCTTTTGTTAACGCATGCGCGGAGTCGTTCACAGAGATTATTCTTCTCGGGATGGAGATCTACATTTCGCATTCCATCAAACAAAGTTTATCTGATAACCCTTGCTTTGATCAAATATGCGAGCAGATTACAGTGGTAAAAAATAGAGCTTTAAAACAGTGGTGCTCTAATCCCACTGATATTAACAGAACCAATATTCTTAGAATCAGAAACGTGTGCAACCAGGGGATTGATACCGCGAACAAGGTTTACAACGACGGAATGACCAATAAACCCCTTGAATGCCCAACTGTTTCGCGTTCCTTCTGGTCAATGGCAAAGGCTGTCAGGCTTCGCTTCCTCCGTTGGCGAGGGGCAGCGGTACGTTAGTCACAAATTCAAAAGATAAAGCTAATGTGTTTTTAACGAATTCAAAAAAATTCGATGCCGGTCTTTTTAAGTCACCTGGGGTACCATCTTCGATGCGGGATATGAGGTTCCACCCGCGTATTATTAAACGCATTCTACGTGGACTGGACTGTAAGAACCGGCCCGGACGGGATACCAGCAATAGTACTTAAGAACTATGCTCTAGAACTGTCGCCGGTTCTTGGCAGACTCTTTTGCTTGTCGCATGCATGGAGGACATTACCTACCTGCTGGAAGGTGGCTCGAGTTCAGCCAATCCCAAAGAAGGAGAAAAAGTGTCTCCCACAAAATTATCGGTCGATTGCATTACTGTCTACGTTAGCTAAGATAATGGACAAAGGTCATCAATGCCGAGTTAATTAAGTATTTGGAGTTCAACGGACTGCTGAATGATAGTCAATACGGATTCCGTAGCAGGCGGTCCACGGGATCTGGCGGTTCTCGGATCTGTATCCGGTTAATTCCAGGCTGCCTCAAGGTTCTATTTTGACTTCAACCTTGATTTTGCTTCACGTAAAGGAAGGCAACGGATAACAGAGTGTTCAGCTTTGCGGATGATAGTGTGCTTGTTTCCTCTTTTTCGAGTGACCGGCCGATTAGTGTATCAAGGTCGCACCGGCTGAGATGTAGCCAGATCGACTCTCTAATTCGGGATCTGGATAATGTCCTGCAGTGGAGAGCGGCCAATCTCGTCGACCTCAATGCAGCGGATGCACTGTATACAATATTCGCAAAGAAAAGTGGATCATCAGTTCCACAGCTGATGATGAACGGCCAGGCCCTCGAATCTGGGCAAAGCTTGGAATTGCACGGCGTCACTGTCTGTCGTGTGCATTAACATGTGCCGAACATCACCCTCGAGCTACTTGGCAGTATACAGAGACGAGTGATTCGCCTGATCAGGGACACTGCGCTGATCAGGGATACGGGGCGTACCTCACCTCTGTCTATTTTACAGATATTATCGCGGGTACTGGTCTTCGGAAATTCGTGGTATTGTTTCGCGTAATTCCGTTTTGGTATATGTGTTCCGCAAGACAAAACGACGTATCGCACCAATTTCCAGTTCATCTCCCAACGCCGCGAATGCCCCTATATCAGACCTCGTTCCGTTTCAGAGTGGGAAGGCTGTGAATCCCCTTCCGGCACGAGTATTTGAAGAGCGTTATAACCTGCAATTGTTAAAGAAGAACTGCAACAGTTATTTAGTGGCATCTCGGGGCGCCATGTCGGCCCTATAGGTTCGCCTCTCCTGAGAGAAGTATATATATACATGGGTGGGCTGAAAAGTTCCTGACCCCAACGTGAAGATAGCCGCACTCTTCAATAAAAGCTGGTATGCAGTTGTGTATCTTTTGACAGTTACTCACCAAAATTTCAGCCATTTTGGACGCCTAGTTTTTATTTGACAGTCGCCCACCCTCGTATACTTATATATATATATATATATATATATATATATATATATATATATATATATATATATACATATATATATGTATATATATATACCATATAAAAAAATAGTTGCACTTTCAAGAGTACAAAAACAACTTATTTATTTATTTTTTTTTTTTTTTTTTACAAAATGGCGGCTCAATAAAATTTGTCCTCGGGAGTCTCTGGCGCGTGGTCGAAAAGTACTGCACTTGTGACTTTGTTTTACACTAACGTGCGTAAAATTGGATTTTGAAATACCCTTAATAGTCAGAGCCCAGTGCGAGTGGATGGAGAGGAAACGGATAAGGAAAGGAGGTATCGCTGTATATTGGTCTTGAATGCCTGGACATCACAACGACGAGGAAACACATGATCAGATGGAGTCTCCCATATTCGGTGTGGTTCGGCTAAAGAATGACTCTCTATATTTATTTGTGCGCCTGGAGTTAACCTTCAACGCGAATTGATGCGTTTTCACAGACTGTTGGGATCGAAATTCAATGAATTAAGCATAACCTGGTAATTGGTAATGACGTTCGAAGATTTTGGTTCGTATGAGTATGAGAAGCTCAATGTACTATCATCAGCAACCGAGTGAATTGCATCGGGGATAATGGACAAAATATCATTTATAAAGATAAGGAAGAGAGTGGGTGAGAGTACAGAACCTTGGAGAACACTTGCATTTATTCGATTTGACACCATCAAGAACCACTTGGACTGGACAGCCAGAAAGATAGTCTCTTGTCCATTGGATCAGGGAATTGTCCACTCCATATGAATGTAATTTTGATAAAAGAACTGGATGCCAAACTCTGTCGAAGGCTTTCGAAATATCCAGTGCAACAACTTTGCTTTCACCGAAGTAGTGGATGGAATGGCTCCACTTTTCGGTAAGGTACGCCATCAAATCCCCTGTGGACCGGTTGCTACGAAAACATATTGGCGGTCATTGAGGAGGTCATTTGATTCCAGATATTTTGAAAGTTGACGGTTGATAAGTAATTCCATTATCTTGGAGAGAATAGAAGTTAGTGCTATGGGTCGATAAGAAAAAAGGGATGATTTGCCGCCCTTTTTGGGAAATGGCGGAGTGTTCGCTGTCTTACATCTATTTTGGGAAACGGCCAGTGGAATAAGACAAATAGAAGAGTTTCCGCAGTGATTTAGCGAGTGAAGAGGAACATCTCTTCAAGAGAATTGAGAGAAAGCCATCACAACCAGCGGATTTGTTTGCATTTAGCTCTCCGAGTGCACAGGCAACAGTACGCGTTCGGAAGCGAATCTGTCACATGGTGTGCTGCTTATGCTCAAGTTGGGGTGGAATTGGTGTGGTATCAGGCAGCGTTGAGTTCGCTACAAAATGTGCAGCAAGTAGATTTCTCTATTGTACTGCTGACTGGTCTGTCATCGACCATTAGCGAAGGAATGGATGAGGAGACCGAGTTTTGGATGTCCAAAAGCTTCCACTACCTGTAGGAGAGTGTAGTATTTTTGTCTCACTCTCTGGTCATGCAAGAACTTGGCACGTTGAATATACGCATTGCAGTCATTTCTAGCTCTCGTAAATCTTTTCCGGTTTTCCTCAGTATTGTTTGATTTATACAACCGGAAGCGCAACTCTTTAGCGTTAATGGCTTCTCTGCAGCCAGAATCGAAGCACATATTTCTCTTGGGTTTGATACTCTTTACTCTGTGTGGAATAAGGGTTCGCATGCCAACCAGAATCGTGTCCGTCAATGTGTCCGCTATAGAGTCAACATCGTTATTGAGGAAATATAACGACCAATTTAACTTCCCAAAAAAGTCGTTCAGACCCGTGACTGTTCCGCCAAACCCCACGGTTCGCCTTCCTAAAAAAAAAACCCAATAACGTTCACCCAGTCTGTTTAAGCTTTCTCTAATGCAATAGCATTAGCATCTTAAATGCTTCACGCATCAAAGAGAACAAAGTTGTAATAGAAAAAGCCCCCGGAAAAGAGAAGTCTTGCCTGCATGCACAACTTCGCATTTAAAATCGCCTATAAGAGTTCTCTCCAAGCTTATCATAAATTTTCTGAAAAGAAAACTTATCGGTTCACATATAATGTAACCGCATAGTCAGGGAATCTTAGCCTTGAGTTGGCTATTCCTAGCCTAACATGTGTACAACTTGTCTTACATACACATCGATTCATTGTTCAACTGCCAAGCAGCGTCGGGTAGCTTGTTTGTTCAGCTCGCATACACCCGACCATGATCCCTCGCCTTTGTGACGTTTTCCGCCACAGATATTTTAATATATAAATTTTGGTTACCTGTCTTTACTCCTGCGCGGGGCATCCAGTACTTCCGTCGTTATTACCGCCTCGAATCATTACGGTCTCTCCAAGAAACTAAAGCAACTCCTCTGGGGATGTTTCCACATTCGCTCCCAACATGAATCCTCTCTGTGGTCTGGTGTACCAAGTTGGTAAATTGATCTATAGATCTTGGGACTTCCGATTTTGTTTCTTTACTTGTGCAATTTTTGTTTAATCAACTTTCACGTTTACAATTTCGTTTCTTTACTTGTACAATTTTTATTTTTAATCTTTCTTTGTTCATCGAACAACCGGCGCTCTTCTTCTTCTTCCTCCGACTCTTCACTTCTTCTTCTCAAAAACTAAAACGGAACAAAACTTGCTGTTCTTTCTGCAGCTAAGCTCCCAAAAAAAAAACGTTCCTCTCTCTCTATCTCCATCCACTCCGAAAAGGGATCCAGCTTCCCCACGATCAACAATCGAACAAAAGTACGTTCGTACATTCAACATGTGGATCGTGTGTTTTTTCACCACCTTACCATCTAATATTTGATTATATTTAGAGCTAAACAAACGATGGGGATGGCGGAAGCCGCACGTAACACCTTTGCCACAAACTAATTATCCAGCATATACAAATGCAAGCAATTCGTTTTGGCCACCGACCCAACATACGACATACAATTTTCATTGTATAAAGTATCGCAACCATCAGCACCTTTCCCAATGTCTATTCGTATATTTACACAAGGGCATCACTCATCTAAGACTTTTATGATGCCCTCGTCTCATCTTTTCTCTTACCACATTTCTTCAAAGTATCGTCGTCTATTTATTTAGCCGCGATGTACTTCATAGACAACGATCTTCTGGATCTATATGTCCTTGCCGCCTACCTGCTTAGTTTTGCCATTACCTCCGCGCATATGTAAACAATCTGATCTCAACGATCGATCTCACACATACCACCATGATCTGCATTACGAGATCTGGTTCCCTGTTCCCACAAGAGAGACTACGTTTCTCTGGTGGTAGGTAAATCGTTTCCCTAGTGGAGGGAAATGCTTTCTCTCTCGGGGAAAATGCCCCTAAAACTTTCGCTCTTAGCGAATCAGATCTGCACGAGATGATTATCGCTGAGTCGTTTACCATCCGCCGACCACGCTGGTCGAGTGCCGCTCCCGCTGTCTGTAGCGCTGCAGACGCGCGATAATACCCGGAGTCGAGAGTGTTCGAGTTTTAGCTGCGCGGGAATCAATCGCGTGAGTCGATTACATGTACGATCGTTTTAGTGAAGTGTACGAATACGTGTCGCTAATCTCACCTGGTTCTCGTGCACTTGTTTAATTATTTATGCCGTGAATGTGCGCACCGAGTTTTAAATTGTACCTAAATGTTTGCTCCTTAAATAGAACATATAAACAGCATCACATTTTGTACTTGCTTAATGATTTATGCAGTGAATGTGCCAACCGAGTTCCGAACATAAAAGTAAAACAATAAAAGTCATTAACAAACAACATCTAATCAGTGCGTTTTATTCCTGGATATCTTCGGTGAACAATTTCCCTATTTCGAACAGCTTGCGGTGAACTCAGTTTTCTGACAGTGTTTGGCGGAACATTGTCGCGGAACTTTAGTGACAATTTATGATGGAGGAGGAAGTGAACGGAGTGCCCATGTCTGGCACAATACTCCCTCTCCACAGACCCTCCGAGTTGGCTTTCTCATAGAACCATACTGTCCTCTTGGGATTTTTCTCGTTAGCGTTGCTGTTGGTTAGAGCAAATTTAGCTGACACGACACAGTGGCTTGAAGTGCCCAAGGGCGAAGAAACTTCAATTGTGTATTTGCTTGGGTGGGAGGTGAGAAACAGGTCCAGTGTGTTGGCGAAATGACCATCTACATCTGGTACTCGTGTTGGCTCATTGACGAGTTGAGTTAAATTATTTGACTCAGCAAAGAGCCGAATATATTGGCCTTCAGGTGTTGTGTGCCCGGAGTGACGAAGCCACTGAGAGTTGTGCGCATTGAAATCACTCCCAATATCAATATCTTATCGATAGAATCAGATATAACATCAAATTCGTTAAGGGATGCGTTTCTATCTAAGTTTGGGCCTCTGTAAAGAAAGCAGTAATGTATGATATGCCTACGAACGTGAAGTTTTAGCCACGAGAAATTAAATTCTGGATTGGAGCAAAGCCCATATTGTGGCAGAAGCAGATAAGCAATATCTGCTAAAGATAAATTAACAATTATTTATTATTTTTGTTGTTTTCACAAAACTTACCCCTGCGTGGTCTTTACTCGTTCAATTGTTGATTTTTGTTTTCCTTTTTTAATAATTTAACGTTGAGTTTGGATTTCCTTTTTTAAATTATATCTCCTAGTGTCACCAATTCCTTTTCGACTTTTATTTCGAATGACGCATTAATTAAAAAGAAAATGCTACCAATTCATTTTCACGCTTTATTACCGGAAGGAACATTTTGCTCAAATTGTTGGCACAAGTTTTAGGTGATTACACAAAAACTTAATAGCAGTAGGTTTTTACCTAAGTGGAGTTCCTCATGTAATTGGGTCAATCTCGAATCTTTTATTGATTCTTTAGGCAACTCACCTTCCGAGAAAAGGTGTCTTATAAACTGGAGGTTTTCTACCTCCGAAGGGTTTATCTCGGGTCCCCGATGACTTGATTTATTGTTCAAGTTAATTCTCGCTGACGTATTAACTCGCTTACCGGTCTGTATATTCTCCCGGTTTTCCAAAGGAAAGAAGGCATTGTCCTTTGTTAGAAGCCACTCCACCATTATCCGGTCAATGGTCTGGGGGTAATCTATGATATTGAGTGCCTCTATTTGGGCACTCTTCGCCCTTTTCAAAATACAATTTGGGAGTAAAATCCCCGATTGTACGTCTTTGGGTATCATTATTACCTCCTCCCGGACTTTTACGGGGAACCCAATCATCGTCCTTGAGCGCCCTGGTACAATGACCGGTCTACTCAGAAAGATTTCCACCTCCGAAGGGTTTATTGGTAGGCGTTCTACCGAAGCGTCCTCTTCTTTGCCACCCTTTGGCTTTCGGGTTATTGCCTGCTTGTTGGGGTAACTGGCGCCTGACAGGTTTTCACAGCCCTTCCCCTGTGTGGGTAGGGTCTTCGGGTTTTTTTCCGACCGCAGTATCGACTTTGTTAGGTCCCTGTGGTACGGTTTCCCGTCCGGCTGCCCTTTGTCTAAGCTTTCCCGTGCTTACTTTCTTGCATTTATTTGCAAAGTCAACAGAGAAGCTTTCAGGATTTGTGATTGTTTGGGGGAATTCCAAACAACCTCCTGGTCCATTAACTTTGCAATAACGCGACAGAAAGTCGTTACCCAACAAGCCGTCTTCTGACAATCCTGACAATGTGTCTACCACTTCGAAGCTACAGAGGATTTCATGATGTAGTTTGAACTTCCCCTGTATGCATTCTCTAGACTTTCCCTTGCCAAAAAGTGTTTGGAGGATTATTGCCTTCTGGGCATCCACTTCATACTTTTTGTGGAGTGCTTTAGTCTTTATGAGGCTGATCTCAACGCCGGTATCCACAATTAGGTTCGTAGATGTTTTACGGCCAATGTCCAAATATCTGCACCAGTTATTACCTGAGTCTCGGTAAGTGCAAGGAATGCTGGTTTCTGGTTACAGACGTGGGCAGACAGAGAGGAGAAATTGGATCTTAGGCCATTAATGTTGTAAAGATCAACGTCAAATTTCCGTTCCATTGAAATGGCGACAGATAAAACCAATCATCATCATCATCATCATCGGCACTACAACCGGGGACTGGTCTTGGCCTTATTTAGCATGTCCTAAGGCTTGTTAAATTTTCCATAATGATTTATTTTTTCTGGGCAAGGTCATTAGTCTTGCGCCAGAGGCTCCCTGACGGGGAATCGAACCCCGGTCTCCCGGGTGACAGGCGGGTATACTAACCACTATACTATCGAGGAGCCACGATAGTATAGTGGTTAGGAGCCATAAAACCAATACTGCCTCAGAAAAGGATGCAAGTTGGACTGGGCGATAGATGCGCGAAAGCAACTACTATATGTATTATGCCCTTGTGGTAGGTGCCCCAGTAGATCCGTGCCGAAATCTCAAAACACTGCAAATCCTTCAATAGAAATCAATCGACCGTATCGATGCCTTAGGGACGCAACAGAAAAAGAGGAAAAACAGGCACAAGGAAAGGAAAGGGTATGAGGTTTTCCCGCAAAACACAATTTTCACACTAGGGGGCGAATCCCATAGATATCACTACACTACACTCGGACGCGTTTGTGGTGATCCGTTTGTTTACTTCGGAACCCACAAAAGACTTGACCTACGAACCGATAGTACAATTAGGATATCTTGTGTTTACTTAAGATACCCTAAACGGATTAGACAGTTCAACGATGGTACGGATCACGAGGCAGAAGCGCACATGCTGACTCGTTGGCGGTTAGTTAGCAAAAACCGTGTTCGTTCTTGTGCCTTTCTTGGCATAGCAGCTAAGTCAGGTTTTTCATTCCTTATGCTTCTTCCTCTTACAATGAAATTCACAACACTTACAACACGTCTCTGTTATGAAGTCCAGCACGATAGCTTTCCATGTTGTGTCGCACATTCGTACTTCAGTGAGTCTGGTTGTACCTCGATATTATTTTGAACACTACGCTCTACTTCAACGAGTGCCACTTGTTAAGTTTTTTTCTATTTAGATGGTTGTCCTTCACATACTGAACCAAACTTCCAGTTCTGGCAGTAATCTTGTGACAGATGATGTTTACGGAAAATATCACATTTTCTATACGAGTACTAGCCGCGCCATCTGTGGTCTGGACCAGGTACTTAGCTTCCAACCCTTGTTCGACTACATATTTTTATTTTTATGTTTCCTTAAATTGAATTATGTTTTTTTTATTACGCTTCTCTTGGAAGAGGCGAACCTATAGCGCCGAGGTGCCCCGAGATGCCACCAAATAACTTTTGCAGTTCTTTTTGAACAGTTGCAGGTTGTATCTAGATTAAGTTCGTATGGTGAAATAACAATCAACTCTGCTCTTTGTTTTTTTTTAATCGAATAAAAACACTGACTATTTACTATTTTTTAAATCGTACTCTGCTTCTATTTATTTGAATTTGTCGCTACCAAATGTAATACGTAATGTATTTCGAATTTGTAAGACATAAGAACTATTATCCTCTTTTGAAATGATGAATTCAACTCTTTTTCTTCACCAACTGAAACAAGATCAAAACCCTTTCCGTCTAAGTTTCTTTTTCGGATCAGGCCAACACATTTCTCACATATCAAGTACCCTATAATAACTCATCTCTCAATTCCCTACTCATAGGTCAAAGTTCCAAACACCACGACCTTTTATAAAAGTTGAGGCAATTATCCCTTATTCAATCCGAATAAACATCAAATTTTCTCTCACAAAAGTTGGCGAAAAAAGGAGTAAATCTAAACAGGATTCTGTGGTCCAAGTGATAATTTAATTCCATTATCCACGTTGCCAAAAGCGTACGGGTTTCTGAAACCTCCCCTGTATTTTACCGAATATGAAAACCTGTTTTTAGTAGACAAAACTCTAGGTACTTTGTAAATACGTAATAATCCTTTTACTCAAATGGTTACGATGGGATACGTGCAGGGATGCTGCCAATTCAAGTCATCCTCTGATGACACTTGACACGCAATTATATGGAAATTAGCTTCTGTTCCAAGTCAGCAAATCCGAATGATATTCATTCGGATTTTGCTGTGAATTATGAGGCTTTCAAAGATAAAAAAGAGAATAGTATTAACATCCTGTTACTGATGATGATGAGTGAGGTCGATTTGGTCCATCGGGTTGACCCATTAGGGGTGAAAATGCGATCATTTTTCTGAACCAGAGGGTTGGAGATGTTCACCTGAAGATAAACAGGAATATCTAGTAAATGAAATATTTGAAAGGATGTGGAAGGAACTCTATTTACGTTTAATTAAACTTTAATTTAATTCTATGTGAATATTAACTAATTTAATTATTGGGTGAATATATATTAAACTAATTTTAATATATTATATAGTCATCATCATCGGCACTACAACCGGGAACCGGTCTTGGCCTTATTTAGCAAGTCCTGAGGCTTGTTAAATTTTCCATAATGATTTGTTTTTTCCGGGCAAGGTCATTAGTCTTGCGCCAGAGGTTCCCAAATTATATAGTGGTATAGTATATATAGTGGTATGAGTCCATTAATTTTAAAATTAAAATTAGCGTTTATGAATACTCTATTGACCAGCTCGGACTTTCTGATTAGGGAGCGTTATCAGACAATTTTAGGACAATACCCTCACCACGTTTAAAATAGAATCAAACACACCCCTCTTTAAAAACCAACACAGGTACACACAATTTATTAACTTGTTAAAACGTCTTTCATATATTTATATTAATTTTTCATTATTATTCTGAAAATTAAAAATAAAATTAAATGTCTGCTCGTGTCTCTATACATACTAGCTTTAATTCCAATCCTAGTTAGATCCTCTGGTTCCGTCCATCTGGATCGACAGCTACATTAAGTGGACTCAGTGAATCCATCCTTTCCAGCAAGGACACGTGGGTCATTGTACAATTTAGACAATTGGCTTGACTTCACATTAAATACGACAATTGGAATGTTTAATGCAACACTTTGGTGCTGTTAGTTTTAATTAATTGACGAAGCTACTCAACGGAATGAAGATAATGATGAACAGAAAACAAGTCTTTGGAACACATTAGAATAAAGGGGACAAAGGGTTGCAGTCTTATTTCATTAACTTAAGTGTTCGAGTGATTAAATTTAAAAATTGCACAAGGAAAACAAATTACACTGATCCTTGTCCTGGACGTGCAAATGACCAAACAAACACTTCTCTTACGGATTCGCATGCCATCAACTATTACAAAACGTAACAATTAGGACGTGCTAATTGGAGCGTGTAGTCTTTGACTTGGCAGACAGGAATGTCGGCATGATTTTGAACCCGGATCCATGTTAAGTGATTACGTGTCCAGTAGTTGAACAGAGCTTGCGACGTTTTTAATATTCCCATCTGGTGTTGAAAGCGTTCAAAAGATATCTTCCACAACATTGTGGATTTTCATAATTACATTCAAAACCGTTCGAAATTATTTGTAATCTTTCAAATATATCGATGTGGTATTAAACTTAAATTAAAAAATTGTTTAGTGGTTCATGCGTATGTGAAGTATGGAGTTCAGTGTTCATAAAGTAGACAGTGTCGCTGTACTGTGAAGAATTTTGTGCGTTGTCTTTACGAAGATTTTCGAGATTCCCTGGTATGTTAAAATTGTATCCGAACAACCTTCGGAAACTGAAAACAAATGCAAAGTTAACTGAATGGACACAGTATTATTTGCAACAAACGATCCCGCTGTAATACCAAATAAATCGTAAATCGTGCATAGAAGTTCAATAGTAAAATATGTCCACAGTGGTGTAGCATAGTACGAGTGTTAATTATAAAAACAAACAAAAAACACATTAGAGAAAAAGAGCGACAAGCCGTTCCATAGTTTGCAAATAATTTTATTGATCCTTTCATATAAAGGCACAATGTTCATGTAGAACGTTTTACAAAGAGTTCTAAATGGAGTGACAATATTTGAGTTGGAATGAAAGATGGGGGTAGATCCGGAAATTATACAAGAAAGCAATATATAGGGTTATACAAAAGGGACCTGACAACTTTGAATTTAATTTGTGAATGCACCCTTTCACTAATCATCGAACTGTCGCTGTCAATTTATTCAGTAAACTCAACATTTTCATCATGGTTAGGTACACGAACGAACAACGTCTGCAAATTACAAAAATTTACTACTGAAAAAAAGTTGTCAAGTCCCTATTGGAAAACCCTATAATTAGTGGCGATTTTATTGATTCCAATATGTTTAAAACTTAAACCAAATAACGGTAATAACGGAATAACGGTAAAGTGGCATTTTGCATATCTGGCGTTATGTAAATATTAAAAATTACTGAGAATTGTGATATAATTAAACTATTTTGAGAGTATTATAGTACAAGTATATTCTTAATGATCGGACGCTTATTTTCCGCAAGTCACTGAATAAAATGGGTTGCAGCGGCGCCAATTGCATTGAATGGTGGAGTACAGTGTCAGCTTCCCTTGCTCAGCTTGCTAAATCTGGGCTTTTCCACAAGAGTGCGTGGCATCATATCCGCCGTTCACCACTTTATTCGGGTCGTTTGTAATCGTTAAACTGTCAGTTGATGACAGGGTGTTCGGTTTTCGTTAGTCTAACCACCGACGAGACAGTATATGTGCTTCTGTCTGGTGGCCCGTACCATCGGATTAATTATGCAATCCGTTTTGGATATCTTCGAGACACCCAATTGCGCTGTAGGCTCGCGCGACAAGTCTTCTGTGGTATAAGAATATTATAAGCATATGATAATAAAGAAGGGGGGATGGGTGCGAACATACAGGGCAAAGTTACTGATTGCTTTCAACCCGGCGAAGGCCAGGACGATCCTTGCCCCTGTTCAATCCAAGTTGACATGTGGGGAGGAAGTATGTACCAGCATGGGTACTCTGTTCACTTCCGTCCCCATCATCTGTTGTTCTCGCGCTAAGGAAAGTGACACTAAACAAGTTCAAAATTCAGAATGGACACAGCACAGGAACAATGAAACAAACACTGGTGTAGTTATTATTTAGACATTGGGTTTTTATTTTCCGTAGGTAAACGTTAATATTAAATTTATATGCACTCAATACCGACTCGCGGAGACTACGACACAAACGATTATTTTATTATCGCTTCCCTGTAGCGATGGAGCCGCGACCCGCTCGGGTCGAAGGATGGAATTTGACTGCGCGATCGTCATCTCATGCAGAGATGATTTCGCTAAGGAAAAAAAAAAAGGAAGAGAGAGAAAAACTTTTCTCTTAAGGGTGTAACTAGTGGCGCAGTGGTATATGTGCGCGATCGAACAGATTCAATGTTGTTGCATGTGTTCGAAAACAGGCAGGCGGCAAGGACAATAGGGAAAAATGACCACATGCGCCGCTGGTAATGCGGGTCATTGTTTACACGATGCCTCGTCGCTATTTTCGACGTTAGGAGAAAAAGGTGCTAAAAGCAAATTGGATGTTTATGGCATCTCTGGCTGCAATAGAAACCGGGTTCATATTTGCATTAGGAAATGCTGGGGAATTTGGTTTCGGCGTCTATTGCGCTAATTATATGCAGCTGCTTGGGTTGTTTATTGATAAGACAAACAAAAAAGGTTGCCAGGCAATGTGTATGAAAAGGTATATGACGCAGCTGGGAAAATATACGGCGCGATATTTATGGTACCTGTCATGACGGTTACATTGAATGCAATCCGAATTATTTTGTTTACAGGAATTCATCTAAGGGAATATGACTGGCGACGTAGATGCCGAAATTGATTGGAAATTCCTGGTAAGTTAATAAAGAAATCTTAAGGAGCAATGGTATGCGAAGAGAATGCATGAAGGTAAGTTCCCTTTACAGGGACTTAAAGATCATAGATTTGATCTCTTAAATGCGTGCAGCATTTTTAGGTACTAATACTGTTGCATTAGCAAACTAAAGGGAGTTGGGTAGTAGTTATGGGGGTTTTTCAGGTAAGTAGACCGTAGGGTTTGGCGGCACCGCTACAGACATGCAGTCTCCACGTGACATCCCTGGATAGCTACTTAGGCACCCGCCAAGTAGTCAACCAATGCATGCAGCGACATCCTGAGAAAGGTAGGCGCAAGGGTAATAATCAGGCCCGTAAAAATGATTTATTATGGCAAATTTAACAAGCCTCGGATATGGAGCGGATACACGACGACGAGCACGGAAACGAAAACGGCTAAACGATTTAAAAATGTTTCCATGGAACGTCCGCTCACTATACAGAGCTCGAGTTGCACAGCAGCTAGCCGATGCCGTGTCCGAATATAAGGCTGACATTACAGCATTACAAGAAATAAGATGGACAGGGAGCGGTGTTATTCAAAGAAACGAGTATGACATTTATTACAGCTGGCATGCAAAACACCATGTGCTCGGGGTAGGGTTTCTAGTCAGCCAAAAACTGAAGCCTGCCATCGTCGGCTTTAATGCAATAAATGAAAGGCTATGCACACTTCGCGTGCGAGGCAAGTTTAAGAACATAAGCCTCATAAACGTTCACAGACTTACAGAGGAGTCCCCTGACGGCGAAAAAGAAGAATACTACGAGAACGTCAAACGGGCCCTCAATGCCTGCCCAAGATATGATGTGAAAATCGTTCTTGGTGATTTGAATGCAAAAATAGGTCGGGAGTCGGTTTTCTGGCACTACACAGGTTCCCATAGTTTTCATGAGAACTGTTTGTTTATAACTCTACGTTGTCCACGTGCAAACCAATAACTTTGTCGTAGGAGACAGAACAACAAAAGGCAGAAGTGAACTAGAAGGCAGCTTTATTAATAGACGTGTTGAAGGACAATTATTGACCGATGGTGTTTATTCGGTGAATGTTGATTGTAGACGATTGTAACGAGCCCGTTGAAGGTTGATTGCAGACTGACTGAATGGGCATAACTGCCAATTCAAAAAGCGACGCTATGACATCATCGTGGTGACAATGATGGCCAGTTGGTGCCAGCTGCTGCGCAACTCGTATACATGCGAATGTACTAGATTTCTCCAGTACATTCCAGCACATTTAATTGCCAATCCGCAACATTCCGCCCGCCTTCGCCAATCATTGGCGAATCATATCGTTCCAGGGGACGGTGGATAAGGGCCGGAAGTGTGCGGTCTGATGGTGGCGGTTGGTCTTGGTCGGCTGTCCACTTTCACGTGGATGATCGGTTGAGAGGGGCCGCCCGCCCTGAGGAGCGCTGGAGGCTTGAGGGTCTGGGGTGGCCCGTATGAGCGATGGCGACTGGAACCTCTTTCCCATCGCTGATAACCGTTGCCTTTTGTGGTCGCGGGACCGGCCAGTTGATCTGGGTTAGAGTTGTAACGTCGCAACCCACGATCAATGACCACGTGATGACTGGTGATGGGTCTAACTATGTCGAGACCGGTGGTGGTGCCATGTACTGCGCACGTTGGCGCCCGTCTGGAGTGAGTGGTCGGCGGGATGCGACCGTTGGGGGCGTGTGCTGTAACGTGGAGTCGGGTGCGGTGTCTACCCTGGCACTGTCCGCATATCCTTTCATAGTGGCAGTCACGGGCCAAGTGCGTCCCGGGGTCGTCGGAATGCAGCCCCTGTGGATGCGCAGAGGGGCGTGCTTTCTTGCTGGAGTTCGAAAGACCGCTGGTTGCTGGGGAGCGCCGCCCGCCAAGCGGGGCATTGTGCGCTCTCGGTCCTGTTGTGGTGGCTACAGGTGGTAGCGGTTGGCCTGGGTAGCTTTGGACCTGGGCAGGAGCTTGACCACGTGGTGTCCTGGGTGTGGTGGGATGCCTTGAAGTTTTCGAGTGGGTAAGCTCCTGGTTCCTCGATTGCCCCTTGCCCTGCAATGGTTCAGCGGGCGGGGGGTATGTCTTGTAGTTGGGTCGCGCAAGTGGTCGGTGGCTGGTAGTTGAATGGGCTTCGTATGTAGCCACTGGGGCCGATGCCGGCGAGACGTCCTTTGGGTTCTCTGATGGCAGCCGCGGCCGTCAGTCGGAAGGTCGACCAGTTCCTCGTAAATTCGCAACCCACGAGGAATGGCCATATGATGGCTGGTGACAGGCCTTGTCACCTTTGCGCTGGATGATGTGGTGGGTGCTGAGCCTGTTAGCACCCATCCCAGTTCAGTGGCCTGCGCGATGAGGCCGGAACGTTGGTCTTTCCTTATGCCTTCGAGGATGATGTTGGGGTATATGTCTGCCCCAAGGATGATGTCCACCTTCTCGGCGGAGGCGATGTTCGGATCTGCAAGTTCCAGATCCGCCACGAACGAGAGATCCCTTGTCGTTAATTGTGGTGGTGGTGTATACACTGAGGGCCCTGACAGGATGAAGGGCCTTAGTGTCCATTGGCTCGAGCCGTGGAGGCGAGGAGTAATGCTGATGGCGGCCTGAGTCCTGGTGGCAAGGCCACGAGTGCCCCCAACACCGTAGGTGGGGACGGGTGATGCTTGGCGTCGGGGGTGCAACCTTCGAGCGAGTGATGTTGAAATGAAGGTGCCACTGGAGCAGGGGTCCGGCAGAGCACGGACTTCAATCCTCTGTTCGGTCTCCGACGTCACGATGACTCTGGCTGTTGGCAGCAACGCGGAATGCTGTGAAGGGGTGCTGATTGTATGTGCGCAGACCCCTTCCTGACGGTCGATCGGGGGGGGGGGGGGCGGATCCTTTGGCCCGTTGTGGCGGTGATGTTGTCCCGTCGATGGCGGTAGACCGGACATGCAGCAGGGTGTGATGTCTCCGCTGGCATCGACGGCACGTCTTGTTGGAGTGGCAGTCGCGCAGGCGGTGGCGACCCAAGCAGTTGGTGCACAGGTTTCTTTTGTGTGCGAAGAACTTCCGACGGCCAGGTGTGAGTGATCGAAAGCCCTCGCAAGCGTAGATCGTGTGTGCGGCCCTGCAGAATGTGCAAGCGCCCTGTTGCTTTACGGGTGTCGGCGGTGTTTTGTGCATCGGGACACTGGGCTGGTTAGTCATTGGGCCGGCTACTGTTGCTGGAACAGTCGAATTCGTGGAGGGCATTGGCGTAGGATCTGACACGGATCCTATGTACGCCGTGCCCACTGCTTGCTCTGGGGTCCGTGTGATGGTAGCCAGTTCCTCTGGGTCGGAGTTGTAAGTTCGCAACCCACGAGGAACGGCCATGTCATGTTGTGCCCCACAATGCGTGCGCGGCATCGTCTTCTGTGGGGGTTTCGGCTGGTCGATCATCGGGACCTTGAATAGGTTGGGCTTTGGGCAGGCGGCGATCTGGTCGGCGGCCTGCTCACTCTTATCCACTGTTCTGGGGTGCGGTTCCGTTTCTGATGGCTTGATGTCGGCCATTGGCAGCTGCACTGGGGGCAGCTCGCTAGGGTGAAAGCGATTGGTGCTGTTGACCATGGTTGGGGAGGCTGACTTGAGCGCGTACTGAGCCTCGAGGAGCTTCGTCTGTTCCTCCGGGTATATTTCTTCGGTTTCTCCGAAACAATCCTCCGCGAAGTATGTGTGCTGTAGATAGTCCGGTGTCGCCGTAACGAAGATGTCGTAGTGCCGCTTGGAGAAGGCTTCCCATCCGGCTCGAAGGACCAGAAAATGTTTGTTGATAACTCTACGTAGTCCGCGTGGAAACCTATAACTTTGTCGTAGGAGACAGAACAACAAAAAGGCAGAAGTGAACTAGAAGGCAGCTTTAGGCTTCGGCATTGGTAAGCAACTCATCGGACGGATTGTCTAACAAAGCTTCTTTGTCATTGTTATCATTAAACCCAGCAACCACTGCACCTGGTCTCTCTCGGTTGTCGTCTACTACATCGGAAAATTCGAATTTGTCTTTTGCTTGGTTTGTGGGAGTGGAACACTTCGCTGAGAAGTCAACTGCAATATTCCTGGAATTCTTCTTGACCATAGCTGCATCGATTGTTCCCTATTTCACTGTTAATAAACCGGGTTCGTCGGTACCGTCAACCGGTTCTAATGTGTTGTTTAGAACAATGTTGATGTCCTCATTAAGAAGGGATGTTTCACAGTCGTTATCCATAGTAATTTCAGTCGTCCTTGATTTGTGTCGAGTCAGGTTGCAGTGTCTATGTGCCGCGAACTGGGCGGCGGTGATGTAAATCCAGATCGGCACTGGATCCGGCTCGAAGGACCAGAAAATGTTTGTTTATAACTCTACGTAGTCCGCGTGCAAACCAATAACTTTGTCGTAGGAGACAGAACAACAAAAGGCAGAAGTGAACTAGAAGGCAGCTTTATTAATAGACGTGTTGAAGGACAATTATTGACCGATGGTGTTTATTCGGTGAATGTTGATTGTAGACGATTGTAACGAGCCCGTTGAAGGTTGATTGCAGACTGACTGAATGGGCATAACTGCCAATTCAAAAAGCGACGCTATGACATCATCGTGGTGACAATGATGGCCAGTTGGTGCCAGCTGCTGCGCAACTCGTATATATGCGAATGTACTAGATTTCTCCAGTACATTCCAGCACATTTAATTGCCAATCCGCAACATTCCGCCCGCCTTCACCAATCATTGGCGAATCATATCGTTCCAGGAGACGGTGGATAAGGGCCGGAAGTGTGCGGTCTGATGGTGGCGGTTGGTCTTGGTCGGCTGTCTACTTTCACGTGGATGATCGGTTGAGAGGGGCTGCCCGCCCTGAGGAGCGCTGGAGGCTTGAGGGTCTGGGATGGCCCGTAGGAGCGATGGCGACTGGAACCTCTTTCCCATCGCTGATAACCGTTGCCTTTTGTGGTCGCGGGACCGGCCAGTTGGGTATCACCTGATGGAACCACTCGCTACCAAATTGACCACGCGTTGATAGATCGCCGCCACTCCTCGAGCCTGATGACGGTACGAACGTACCGAGGTGCCTATGTCGACTCGGATCACTATCTTGTTGGTACAGTTGTCCGAGCGCGGATTGCCTTACGGAGACGTATTGCATCCGCGGATCAGGTTCGAGTCAACACGACTTGCCTTACCCAATGAGAATACTAGTAACACCTTTGGTCATGCGTTAAGACTCGCCCTCGAAGAGGTCGACGGAGAGAGGGTAAGTTCTGGGGCCAGAATGCCGGACGTAGAAGAGAAATCGACACGCGTTAAGAAAACAGTCATTAGTACTGCCAACTCCATCTTAGGGAGTAGGCGTAGAGATCGGAGCGAATGGTTTGATGATGAGTGCAAACTAGCGACTGAACGTAAGAATGCTGCATACCGGGCAATGCCGCAGCCTCATAGGACGCAGGTGCGCGAGGAGAAATACAAAGAGCTCAGAAGATCTGAAAAAGGGCTTCACAGACAAAAGAAAAGTGCATGCGAAAAAAACCTTATCTATGAAATAGAGAAAAGTAGAGAGTGAGGTCCACACCAGGCGCGGAAGTTCTACCAAATAATCTGCAGTATGACGCCGTACACACCACGCTGCACTTACTGCAAGGATAAAGAGGGCAATCTGATCACCGATTCTGAAGGCATTCTGGAGCGATGAGAAGTGCACTTCAATGAATTGCTAAATGGTCAGCTCACAGAAAAATTGGAGGCTCCACCAATGCAAGATCAAGACCAAATGCTGCCGCCACCAGGCATTGAGGAAACATTAAAAGCCATTAGACAGCTCAAATCAAATGCTGATGGCATACCAGCTGAGCTGATCAAACAAGAAGGGACAGCGTTACATCACGCAATTCATGAGATTGTGGTGCACAAATGGGAGCAAGAGGAGATGCCGGAAGATTGGCGTCGTGGTATAATTTGCCCCATACATAAGAAGGGATATATCACACTGTGTAGCAACTATAGAGGTACAACATTGCTGAGTACCGCCTATAAGATACTCTCCACTATCCTTCCAGATCGGATAGCCCCATACGCTAAAACCATCATTGGTCAATATCAGTGTGGCTTCATCCCAGGCAAATCAGCAATTGATCAGATATTCACCCTTAGGCAGGCGATGGAAAAATGTCAGGAATTTAATATTCCATTATATCATCTGTTTATAGACTTTACGGCCGCCTACGACATCATAGCCAGAGTAGAACTAGATAATAACATGAGAGAGCTCGGCATTGCAAACAGATTGATACGACTTTGTAGGTTGACTATGACCAACGTAACTAGTCAAGTACAAATAGCGGGATTGCTGTCCAAACCAATAAACATCTATAATGGACTCCGACAAGGGGACGATCTGGCCTGCCTCCTCTTCAACCTGGCGTTGGAGAAAGCAATCCGTGACTCTGGCGTTACAACAAGAGGGACTATTGTCACCAAGTCCAGCCAGATACTTGTCTACGCAGATGACATCGACATCATCGGTAGAACCGAATCGGCGGTACAGGAATTCTTCATCCAGAACGAACAGGCGGCACAAAAACTGGGACTGGACATTAATGAGGGAAAAACTAAGTTCATGGTGGCAACTTCTGCGAAGAGAAGACCTAACGTTGGTCAAACTATCAGGGTAGTGGAGCACGAATTTGAAATAGTGCAATCCTTTAACTACCTTGGGTCAATAGTATCAGTCGATAACAATATGGAAGAAGAAATACGCGGACGGCTGATCAAATCCAACAAAGCCTACTATGGTCTATCAAGCCTCTTTAAATTCCGAAATTTATCCAGAACATCCAAGCTACTACCGTACAAGACCATGGTCTTACCAGTACTCATGTATGGATCCGAGATCTGGGTGCTCAATAAAAGACACTCTCAACTCTTAGCCGCGTTCGAGAGGAAGGTCTTAAGGAGAATTGTTGGCCCCGTATGTGAGGGAGGACGATTCCGGAGACTCTACAACCATGAGTTGTACGCAATCTGCCTTGAAGCTAATATTGTAAGAAAAATCAAACTCGGTAGACTCCGGTGGGCGGGACACCTAGCTCGAATGAACGAAGAGGAGTCTGCCCGAAAAATCGTTTGTGGCAGGATGTAAGGAACGAGACAAGTCGGCATACCTTGTCTACGTTCGAGGGATGGCGTAGACCAGGACGCCCAGAGCCTGGGAGTGCCAAACTGGATGACATCGGCTCGAAATCGGGACCGGTGGAGAGATTTGTTAAATAAGGCCAAGACCGGATCCCGGTTGTAGTGACGATGATGATGATGGTGATAATAAAAAAACACAATCACCACCAGTAATCAGCTTACCTTCAAGCGGTATGGATCGTCCTGTCTTACGGTTGTCTTACACTGGTTGCAACCGCATCAAGCTCTCCACATTTAAAATATATTGCACAATGACTATTGGCACCACTTGACAGTCGCTCTGTTTGCCACGTCACACTCATTTTATCTTATGCAATTACGAATAACAAATGAACTCGTTATGAAGTTCCGTATGGCTCCAAGTTACGTCAAGTTACCTGATCCACGACAACGGTCTCTAGTTCAACATGACCTACGACAACGGCCCCTACTCCAACATGACCTACGACAACGGTTTTGTGGGGTGGGTAATGGTGGCGCTAGCATGGACGCTAGTTCTACTACCGACCCACCACTTTCACTGTCACAAAGATCCAAGAAAAAGTTCCACTGTTCCGCCGCAAATACGAGCACCAAAATTGTCCACAAACGCGTAAGGATGGACGATAACACCCAGGAAACTGCAGCCCAGAAATTAAACACACTGGTGTCATTTTGTTTAGTTTTAATTCTATTACTTAACACTTTCATTAGATTCGGATGTATCCGTGGTATTTTGATGCATTTATTTTATTATATTCTCTGCTTAAAACACAAGCTTAGTAATTAGCGGCCTCACTATTGTCAATTTGCTTTTACATTTACGAACACGTACAATAATAAGACAGGAAAGCAAAGAAACTCGACTCCGGTTTAATTACGCTACTGCGCCACGCCACGGAGAGCGGGAGTGAAAGCGACCGCGCTGGTCTGCTGATAAAAATGGACTCAGCGATAATCATCTCGTGCAGAGATCATTCGCTTATGTGGTGAGTTTATAGCGTTTGAAATAATAGTGAAGAAGATCGTGTGATTCGAACTGACGCTATGACAGCTCGAATCACGAAAAATTTTTTACCTAAGCGCTACACACCAGGCTACTGACCGTGTTTAGAATTAGATTTCCAAACTCGAGTATATTCCACTGGTGTGAATTATTTTTATTTATCGCTTTGTATACGGTTCTGATGTATTTTTCTTATTCGATTTCTTTCGTTCGGTGTTCTTCACTATTTTTGCTTGTGAATTGTGTGTATCTGTTAGAATCGCTACAAGTTTGTGGTGTCGTGTTAGATATCCTCTCCACTAAGGATATCGTTTTTACTTACCACCAGAGAAACGTAAAGTCTCTCTTGGTGGAATAGGAAACCAGATCTTGTAATGAAGATCATGGTGGTATGTGTGCGATCGTTCAGAACTGAGTTGTTTACACGTGCTCGAGGGCAATGGGTAAACGAAGCAGACAGGCGGCAAAGACAAAAGGGAGATATGACCAAATGCACCGTTGGTAATGCGGTTCATTATTTACGCGATGCGTCGTCGCTATTGTCATCGTTGGAAAAAAAGGTGCTAATGGGATTGGTGGCCGAACGAATCCCTTGCATTCCTTTGTATATGCCGGGTAATTAGCTGCGGCAGGGAAAGAAATCGAAGATTGTTTGTTAGTGGAAAAACAAACGATGTGTTAGATCTAATGCATGTTTACATGCGTAGAAATATGGTTTATGGCATCTGTAAAAACAAGCTGACCGACATAGGATTTTAACACAGACACGGGGTGCCGACTGGCTTGGGATTCATGATGCCATATGCACTTTAAAGAATTGTTTCTGAGAATTTTATCTAACGCGTTGTATGCATTAAATGTCCTTGTGAAAGGAAGTGTTTCAGGTATGCGGTGGAGATTGCGGTGCAGGTGTGGGAAATTGAAATTTGCCTGGGAACCAAAGCTACCGAACAGGTTTTGGGATTCCTGAAAAGGTAGAAAAGAAATCTTACAGGACTTATATGCGAAGAGATGCATGGAAGGTAAGTTTTCTTATACATGGACTTTTAGATTATAAATTTGATAACCTAGATGCGTAAGGCACTTAAGGTGCTAATACGCTTGCATTAGCGAAAACGTGTGCTGATTGGGATCTAGTTATGGGGGTTTTTCGCGTAAGTGGGCCGTGGGGTTTGGCGGAACCGCCACAGTCTCTATTCCAACTTGATCTACGAGAACGGTCTGGATCCAAGATAACGGTCTTCATTATCAAATTGGCCAACTGAACCTCTCAAGCTTCACAATCCAATCGTTGGCCCACTCTCTTTCACCTATGGAGACTAGGAAGTTGCTTAACACCCCCAAGCCGATTGCTTCGCTCACCTAGACCCCTTCATAAACACTCACTAACTCCAGACTCCAACAGAGTTTCACTTTCTGCACACTTTTATCATTAAGTGTTTCATCAGTACTCAACACCCCACTCACCACCTCTTGGAACAACCTTTTGGAACACATGTAGTAGTTGCCTTTGCTCATCTAACACTGGTCCTAACTGCCGTTCTTGTCTGAAGCGGTATTGAGTTTCTATGTCGGGCAATTACAGTGGAACGGGAATTTCACGTCGATCTTATGCTCCGGATACAGTAGGGTTTGTTCTTCAGTCGAACTACACAAGCATGGAATGCTCTTCAGAGACATGTCTCCTCCACTTTTTCTGACTGCATTGTGCACTGACATTAAAGAGTATCAAAAATCCTTTTTCTACGTGGGAGTTATTAAAAAAATAATTTCCTTGATGTTTAATAGTACACCCCAGCCTACTTTGTGCGTCTGTTTCATGTGAAAAATGCAACAAAAAACATTGGAAAACTGTCCTGTAATACGAAGTTATAGTCCGTTACGGCGTATGTTCCAAAAGTGACAACGGAAGCCAATACATCACATATAGACTCATCCCACATGCCTCTTGTCCTCAGGATGGCTTCGGCGCAATCACTTTCGTCACTATAATTTAATTAGCCAATTTGCATTTGAGTCCCTTTACATCGAACTTCCTATGGCAAGTTCTCGGACGAAGTTAAGCCTCGCAGCCTGACAGACGGCCCCAACCATACGATAAAAGGAAATTCAGTAAATGTCACCAGCAATTGAGTGGGCGTTTTTAATTTCCCAGACCAAAAGTTGACATTTCCGAAATTTCCGCGTACAGAACTAAATTTAAAATGTCCTCTGCCATAACCTGAAATCGTTGGCATTATCAATACACATACAAAATGCCCTCAACAGCTGGAGAAAAGGCATTCCACCAGACAGGTACGGAAACATGGTAAATCATCAATCAATCTGCCAGATTGGCAAAAACATAACCACAAGTCAAAGTTACTTGCCACCAAGGAAGGATATTAATAATTAGCAGAGGACTTGTCGACTCCTTTTTGGTGGCTTAAGGGCCGCACGTCGTGCGCACATATTCATCGCGTGTGTCTATGTTTTGACTAAAGGATCAGGCGATTAACCAATCGTCCACATAACTTAGCTATGGTGGCGACAACAGTAAGGGCATCCTTGACGAACAGGGATGCCACTCATTAATCCAGATGCTTGCAAAAAGGATGATGATGAGGACGACAACAAGCACGACAAAAACAACAGCAACAGCGACAGCAGTAGAAACGACGTGACGGTCGATGCTGGGCTTGCTGAGTTGTGGGTGGTATCCTGAGGATGGTCACAAGGAAAATCTCTTGTGTTTTTCTCTACTAAAACTGTGCGGCTTATTTTTGTGACACGTACGCAGCATGGTTTCAATCGTCCTCAATGCCATACAACCATCATCACACATATCCAAAGGACAAGGCAGAAATTTGTTCGTTCACACAACAGCATAATAGCTAATGGTGGGTCCTTGCTTAAAACAAAAGAAACCGTATGCCCTGGTTCTTGTGTTGGTGGCACTGGTGGTGCTGATGGGGATGGCGTTGGCGGTAGCGGTAACGGTAACGGTGGTGATGGCGGTGCGCATCGCCCAATCTTCTCAATTGCTCCTCTTGGCCAGGCTCTCGAAAATAATCATACACAAGTGTACAAGTCCTGTGTGTCATATGTCTATGCTATGCCGCTGCTGCCGATCCTGCTGCTGCTACCGATGCTTTAGCCGTTCCTATTGCCAAGCAAAGGCGTATCGGAAAACAAAAGGGTTAAATTTACTCTCGAATGGTCAAAGGACATCGAAGGGGTAGGTTTCGATATGACATAGTCCCTGGAAAGGACATAAATGAAAAGGGTTAATGCCAACGCCAAATACCACCTACCACACTGCCAGATTGGTTCAGCATTGTCCGGGCTCTCGCCTTTGTGTATGAGTCCGCCTTGTTCCTTTTACCTTTTCTCCTGGCTTTTTTTATGTTTCTTATATAATATATATAATTTTTTTTTTTGCACTGGTCGTCCTGTGATAACTTTTCTCTGGTTTATTGTTGTATGTGCTTACTTACTGCTGCTGGATATGAAGGTAGCTAGGTAATGATGATGGCGGCCAGTGGTGGTGGTGGTTGACTTCCTGTTCCTTTTGCGTATGCATACGGGATAAGCGTTAATTTCTTTTGCGAATAATTGAATAGGACCTTTTGTTTTGTGAAGAGATTTTAGTTATGGCAAGAAGTGCCTTTGTTCTGTTATTTGGTTGGTGACGACCACCCTGGTGTGTCGTGTCCTGGTGATATGTGTTTCATATGCGCCACCAATTCGAATCAGCCATTTTGAATTGTTTGGTCCTTCTTATTCCGTTTTCATTCAAGTGTTACAGGTTTACTGGTAGGATTGGAGTTATTAATGTAAGGGAGATGCATTTAGGTCTCACAAGTGACATTTTAATGAGTCGTAATGTGCATCCTAATGATTATGGTGTGGAAGGACGAAAAATCAGAATTATTGAGTTCCGTTTGCTCCTTGAAGGATATTAATGGCTTAGACGAAGGCATGTGAAAACGTTCGGATTATTTGTTTGCAACCGTAAATTTCAGTGGATATTCTCTTATCTTATGTTATGTCCTTAAAATTGATAAGGAATGAATTGTATAACATAGTGCAGCTAAAGTGTTATGGATGGAAGGCGATGTAAAATATAAATCATCATCATCATCATCCGCACTACAACCGGGAACCGGTGTTGGCGTTATTTAGCAAGTCCTGAGGCTTGTTAAATTTTCCATAATGATTTGTTTTTTTCTGGGCAAGGTCATTAGTCTTGCGCCAGAGGCTCCCCGACGGGGAATCGAACCCCGGTCTCCCACGTGACAGGCGGGTATACTAACCACTATACTATTGAGGAGCCCAAAAGTAAAATATAAATACTCAACTATATATAAGGTAACCAAAAGCATTGTGACGGCTATACGAGGCTTTGAAAACCCCGGCAAGGTAGGTAATGAAAACGCCTGGATAGACAGGAAAAAGAAATTACTCCATGGGGCATTTATATTCTCAAGAACATGTAAATGGTGTTGTTGAAAGTTCGGACGTGTATGAGATTTTACAGAGGAGACAATGACATGTTTAGATCGTCTAAATCGTAGATAACATGACGCGAAATTCATCATTCCAGAAACCTGAACGACAAGTTCGCAATTAGAATTATATATTTAGAATTCCTACAATGCAGGCATCGATTTGTATCGTGCAGCATGGATTCCTTTCCGCCGTAACCCAGTTGATCATCGTTAACAAAATTCTGAATTATAATTGGCATATAGGGTTTTACGAATGTATCGAATATAATACTGTTCGAATCAACGCCATGATGGTTAGTATTACTAAAAGGTAGAACGAAATCATCATCAAACCACTGCCGGGTGTTACCATCATAATTCGATCGTTATTCTCAAGTAGACTCAACTGATATGGAATGGCTATGCTAATTACTAAGGTATTCCGCTCTGATGCTTTGATTACTCAATTTTCCTTCGTTGTTATTTCTTCGCTAGTCGCTTGTGTATTGCGTGTGTATCTGTCAGAAACGTCACAGCCACAATACGGTATCTATTATACATGATTGTAGTTGCAAAACGAGACGATGGTAGTGGAATCAGATTCTAATGATGTATCGGTACATTGTGATCGCGCCGCCGAAGTACATTCTCTGAGGGACAAAGGCAGGTAAATCGAATGTAATTTTTGTAT
Source organism: Microdon myrmicae (assembly GCA_963931805.1). Lineage (NCBI taxonomy): Eukaryota > Metazoa > Arthropoda > Insecta > Diptera > Syrphidae > Microdon > Microdon myrmicae. Next base: position 31,288,628 of record OZ007502.1, on the reverse strand, counting down.
TCCTACCTACAAAGGCAGCCACGGGCGAGGATATGTGTTTACCGAAATGGAATTTGATAAACGTCCTCGAGGGTAAATGAAAATAATAAATATATATATAAATAAATAAAAAAAAAGGGAGACAATTCGACACCTATAAGGCTTCGAAGAGCGGTAAATTAGGCGTCGGGAAATCTATTCCAGTATGAACAGGGGTCTTAAGAAGTCATGCGTCTGTATTTAAGTTTGAAATAAATAATTAAATTCTGTAAAAGATGTGTACATTATATAAACTTAAAAGAGGAATTGTAATGAAAACATTACCAAAGACATGTCGCCATTAAATTATTTACTGAACACTTTTGGGAACTCTGGTGATTTTTTTCAAAACACAAATTCAATTAGAAAAGGAAGAGTTGCGTTACGACGCCTCCAAATGACTATTAATATCTTTATAAATAGCACCAAAAGATGGATAGTTTATAAATATAGAAAAAAAAGGATAAAAAGAAAGGAGCGAGTCGGCATCCAAAATTTTTTCTCGATCAGGCCCATCAGCCTAGCTCCTTAAGATAGTTAAGAAGATCTTCCAACGATTATATCGAGAGTTTACGATAATATATTATTACTTTTTAATTTTTCATTTTTCCCAACATTTTTTATTTTGTCTTTGTCTTAGATTCTAAATTATATGCTAGACAAAAAATTATGCACCAATTCAAAAACCAATACCTAATTCCCACGGATGTTGTGTTACCCATCCCAAGGTCACGCAAACTCCAGTCTGCATAAGCCAGACGGATAACAAAAACAAAAAACCCAAATTCCAATGCATATCCCAATTATGCATACTAGTTTTATGAGAACTCATAAAACCAAACCATTACCCTAACGTTTGTTTCAAGATACAAAATCTCGATTTGTTTTCATTTATAAGGAAGATACATCGCGAGAGCAGTTGATTAACGTACATAGCGCTGCAGGAGGCGAACAGAGTAGTTGATAGATATACATGAACCCTGGGGGAAGTGCTGCAGGAGACCATCAGCATAATAAATAAATAATTTGACAAAATAAAAGAAGACCCTGTAAGCCTAAATAAAACGGAGTTTTATTCTGATATGGTGAGTAGAGCTATGGCTATCGCCCCTTTCATTTTTCTTTACAGATTGTCGCTGATGCTGAAGATCATTTGCCCCACGGAAGCCGGCAGAAGCCGCTGGCGGTTGCCCTCAGAAGTTTGCGGCACTAGAATCGACAACGATCGCTAGTCTTCCCTCGGGTTTGAGGAAGCACGGTGGCGACCGCAACGGGTCCCCTCAGAAGCGGTCAATAGAGATCCCTCATCCTTTTCAGAACCAGGAGACACGCTACCTGGGAGCGAGGCCAATAACTAATCCAGAACACATGCTTGATATTATACGTTTTATTAGAGGTCACATTAGCACTTTTGACCACGTAAAGATTTAACATATCGTAAAGTACATATAGTAAAGGTTTATATATGCTTTGTCTGGCCAGTTTGTAATATAACCCTTCGATCCAGACGGTGTCAAGGGCTCTTTCCAAGTCAATCAGACAGGCACCTGTGCATTGCGTCTTACATTTATACCACTGTATGTCGGAGACCAGTTTAACTGGGGCATGTGTGTTTTCATGGCCCGTCTTAAAGTCAAACTGGTTATTCGGAATAATGTTGTTGTCGTCTACACATTTTAGCAGTGCTTTGTTAATGGTCTTTTCAAATACTTTGCTGATGGTTGGGAGTGAACTTATCGAACGCACGTTCATTGGGTTTGTACAGTCTTTGCCCTTTTTTGGGATGGGCTGCATTATAGCCGTTTTCCAACGCGCGGAAAAGTATGCATTATTCAACGCGTTGTTAAATAGGACCGTGTATATATCTATTGCCATTGGGGGGAGGTTCTTGAGTACGTCTTCATCTATTCCCACTGACTTTTTGCTTCTCGATGAATCAAAGATACCCTAGATTCCTTCCCTCGTAATCAAAAGGCTACTAGCCCTACCATTGGCATTAATCTCAATAGACAAATTATCGTCACTGAATTCGGTAAAACCGGGATTCTCTGATTCGGAAGTAGGTGTTGTTTTGTCCTCCAAGTCGCGATTTCGGTGAAATCTTTCATTCACCTTGTACATTTCCCGAAAGACAGCTCCTACAGCGTTCACCTTTTCCAAAAGAACTTCGATCACGAAGACCTCATTATTGAGGATAGCGTTCTCTGTATCTATGCCAATGTTGATTAGCAAGTGCTTGTTTACATCGGCACGTGGAGTTTGGAGACCCTGAATCTCGTTTTGATTATTTCTCCTGAATATTTCATTTATTTGTAGGAACATATTGGGGTTATTAGTTTTTATAGCTCGAATTCTGCCGTTCCAATACAAATTTGTTGCTAATCTATAGTTAGCTTTAAGTAGTTGTTGAAGGTTTTTTAATCGGGATTTCAGTGATGTTATCTCCTGGTCTTGTCTGACTATAAACTGTCTGTGTAATTGTTTTAGTTTCGATTGCAGTCTGCTCTTTTTCTTGTGGAGTGCGTTTATTGTTGTGTTTCTGTACATGTTTATGTGATCTGTAACTGTTGTTTTGGGAATTGTTTTGTCTATTGTTCATTTTACGGTTTCGTCCATTTGTTGAGTATATTTGTCGATTTCGTCATTTGTCAGGTGTCTATTTGTTGGCAGATTAAAGTCATTCGAGCGAAGTTCTCTTGGGAATGATCTGGTGAACCGTGGCCATCGCATTGCCCCCTAGTTGTAAGGGTGTGTGTTCCCGAATTCCTCCAGACCTGCCAGTTCGTTCGGAAGCTTTATTATTGCGTTGAATGCACAGTGGTCACTGTCGTATTCAATTGACCGGAAACAGTTTCTGTTTCGTCTGTTGGTCGTAAGTAGTCCCAGTCGTGAGTCCAAAAGCGAGATATCTAAGAACGATCTACCTCTAAGGAACGATGGATATTCCGTAGCTAGCAAGTAAGCTTTGCATTCTACATGATACAGATCTAACCAACCAGCCAACTGATTTCATCTGGCATTAGATATATAATTTCCCCAATTTTTATGCCTGGCGTTCATATCTCCACTTAGAATAAAATAGTTGTTTGTAAGCATCGAAAGAATGTCTCGAGCTCTGCTATCAATGGGTTATGTTGGTGCTCCTCAGGTCCACAGACCGCAATCGCATACAAACCCCTTCCTTGCTGAAGGGGTTGTGGCGGTTCCGCCAAACCCCACGGCCCACTTACCTTAAAAACCCCCATAACTTCCACCCAATCTCATAACTTCACTAATGCAATCGCATTAGCATCTTTAATCCTTCACGCCTTAAATAGATCAATCGTTAACCTAAAAGAAAACTTACCCTTCATGCATCCCCTCGCATACAATTCCCCGTAAGATTTCTTGCTCAACTTATCAGGAATTCTAAACCAATTTGGCAGATTCCTCTAGACGAATTCCTAATAACAAAGGATTTGGATTACATATCATGTAACCATCCCCAGGGACCATAAACCGTGCGCTGTCTATTTTTTCAGCTTCGCCATGTGTATGATAAATATCTTAACGTACACATTGGTCGGCGACCTTTTTCTTCCAGCAATAAAATACCCAAGCAGCTGCATTCAATTGGCGCAATGGACTCTGAAGCCAATTTCCCTAACTCGCACCAAGTGCAAACAAAGAACGCTGTTCCTCCATACGTTTCCTGGCGATACCATAAACAATCCATATCGTTTGTGGTATCCTAAACGCAGTTTTCATTTAATGATTGGCTGCTATTTATCCAGCTGACCCTCATTATCGAACGATGCATGGGCCACTTTTCCCTTTGTATTGTAATTGCCCTGAATCCATCCCTCATGACCACGATGCATAATCAAACACAAACCCATTAGCATCCCACGAAATTCGATTTGTTGTTTCAACGAACACACATCTCCTGGATGCACATTATGCCCCTTCTTGGTGTTTCAGATTCGTTATCATGGCTTCGACCAATGAAAAGAATCGACGTACACATATACATGTGTACCGCGACGATCTCCTCTATGAGACACGGTTATTACCACAGTGAAGGCGAATGCACCCAAATTTCCCTTGGACAACGAATGAATATCGTTGAGTCCATTTCCATCCGCCGACCGCCATGGTCGTTGCCGCTCCCGCTCTTCGTCGCCCGGCGGAGAGGCGATATATATATTCGGAGTCGTGGGCGAAATAAATCCGAATTACTCGGTATGGCTGTACGTAAATTTTATTCGTCGCCCATTGAGTTGAGCGTAGATTTATCGAATTCGTGTTTAAGTGTGTCAAAGGCGGGTCGTGTTTCAAAATCGGACCGTTTCCAACATCAGTGTTCGAAATAGTTCATGTATTTTAAAGAGTGTTAACATTTATTAAATAGAACAATAAATTTAAATATACCTGTGCTCCGTGCTTTGGAGCTCCATTCTTGGTGAACCTTTTGCAGCGTTGCTCAGTGTTGTATCCGGAACTATTTACGGCGGAATTTGTAGTGATGATGGGGATAGAAGTGGAACTCGCACCCCTGCCGATGCCACGACTTCACCCCCACAGGGTATGCGTAGGATACAGGGTTCCGGAACGTGTGCAGTTCTCGACACTATATAACTTTATGATGGAGCCCTTTTCTAATGAAGATAGCGACGCTTCCCCTTTGAAAGGAGTTAGGTCGTTCTCTTCGTATTATATCGTAGTTTTCATGCCATATCTTATGCCTCTGGTTTAATTTAGTTTCCCCTGCCAGAAGTACATCGGGGTTTTCATCTTGCAACAGGTTGAAACGAGTAGTTCTTGTCTCGAGTACGAGCTCTGTAACGTCAAAAGCTTTGATTGATGTTTTGGTTAGAGGGTTTATATTTACTTTTTATACTGGGCAAGTTTTAGACTGAGCAAGTGCGAGTAGATCTCTTTTATTTGACTTTGCAGCTGTGTCATCTGTCTCTGAGCAAGATTGCGAACACGTCTCCTTGCAATGTTTTTTCAGTCTGTGTGCGAGTATCTGTGGCTACCAGTGTTGTAGCATATTTTGTTATTCTCCCACCCGACGCTACTTGTACGTACGACCGCTGCGATGTTACGGGCATTGTTGTTGGTCGAGTTGTCTCTGTTTTTTGTTTTTGCTGAGTCACACTTCTTGACATTAATTCTCGGAACTTACGACATCCTCGATAGTTACCGGGATGCCACTCATTCCGACACACTGCACACTTTAGAAAAGCTTTGTCTTATACCCTTTCTTTCCCCAGAGGGCATTCTTCTGCCTTATGGTCCTGTACGCATTTTGCGCAACGTACTGCATTTCACAGTTCGCCGCTGCGTGACAAAACCTTTGGCAGCGGACACATTGCAGGATGTCTCTGCCTTTTTTTTAATTTGTCCAATGTGACAATTTGATGATCAAAGACTGTAATTTTCCTTAGACCACCAATTCTACTGCTGGATATTAATTGAACCAAAAAGAAGGGACTTCCGGTTTTCCCTTCTTGCCTTGGTTGTGGTGAACGGTTTTACCGCGGTAAACGCGAGATCTTCATGCTTCAGCTTTTGAAGCATTTCGAGCAGAGCCTCCGGTTCAATTTCAGGGTCGACGTCCTTTAATAGAATTGTTACGCTCTTCGTTTGTTTCGGCGTGAACGAGTAAAATTCCGCGGTGCCTCCCTCTTTTTAAGACCTTTTTAATTTCGTCGTGGTCTGCCACCACATAGGTTTAAATGGCATGCCTGTTACCTGCCAGTCTTTTAACTACTAAATTGTTTCCTATAGATACGTTACAGAGACTTACCAATTCCTTACACTCAATATCTATGGTGTTGATTGGTGGTATCTTTATTTTTCTGTAGTTGTTTTTGATTTGCTGCTACTGTGTTGCTTGCTGTTCTTGTGGGCAATTGGTGTTAGTAGTTGCTGTTGCTATTGCTGTTAATGTTGATGTTGATCTTGATCAATACACCAACGTATATAACGTATCAATTATTCGCAATTGGTTTTTATATTGAATTAAATTCTTTTTTTCACAGTGCGAAATACATCGTCCGTGTAAATCTGATGTTCATAATTGAAAAACTCGACACTATCCTCAAAGAACAGTGCTACCGATGTCATTGACGACCAACGATCGACTGGAGCTCGTGTTCCATCTGGCCTCCTATATGGCGACAAAAGCTTCTATTTCATCTAGTTTTATTGTCGCCATACCATCAGGCACTTCATCCCCCGTGAGTCACCTTCTATACATTCGAAGTATCTGCTCAGCTAGGATATCTATGGGGAGTAATACGACTATGACATCGGACATCGTTGCGAAGCCGCAAATATTCCTTCAAAGCCGGTGCGACTCATGTCGTTCAATTGTTTTGTTTGTAGAACATTTGAACACGCTGGCGCGGCTTACGCTAATGTTGATATGACTACCCTTGACAGGATAATTCTCTTACTGGCCCACCAGTTTTTTACCAATATTCCGGATAGGACTACTTTACGGCTTCTTTACTTGCATACTCTACGTGAGACAAATTTTAGTCGGTTGTCGAGCATAACTCCCAAGTACTTAACAGCTTCCTTTGATGGCATGGTCTGGCATCCGATCTGGAAGTTTGCATATTCTATGCGCTGTCGACTAATTTATAGGACTGCCTTTATTTTATGGTACACTAGTTCTAATCCGGCAGATTGTAGACAGTCTTTAATCAGTCGAATTGCTTCACTAGTGGGTGCCCCCACCTAGTTAATATGCTTAGCAATTGTGCGATATCATCTGCGGACCCAATAATATCCACGGCTTGTGGTAGTTTTATTTGTAGAACTCCGTTGTACATAATATTCCACACGAGTGGACTAAGAACATACCCTTGGGGAACTTCTTCGAACACATCATAGGACTTTCTACCTTCGTCCGTATCGTACATCAGCTTTCAGTTGATGGCGGAGCTTACTACGATTATTAGAAAGTATATCAGACTGCCCGTTCGACTAAGGGATTTTCTGATGGACAGTCAGTTGGTTGAGTTAAGGGCATTTTTTATGTCCAGTGTGTCCTCGGGACATTCGCTTGTATCCTATCAAGCTTAAGATGAACAATAGAGTCAAATATCCATTAAGTTAGATTAAACAACGATCGTAATATTACCTACAGACAAGAATTACGCAGGACACCTTCCGGCTATGTTCTAATGATAACTCCCATGATTTAGTGATAACTAATGTGCTCTAATAGCCATTTGAACTTGAGTCCACAAGAATTTGTGTTGATCATCTTTGTGCCTAAATATACAAAGTTTATACTCAATCATGGCAGTACCGCTCCAAGGATATGATACAATCAAAATGATACAAATTTCACACTTATATAGCTTTTCTGACACACCTACTACAAAAGAAGTAGTTATGAACACTGATGACGACAATCATAATAGCAATTGGAGATACGCAAATGGTAGACAACGAAATCAAAAACGTCCTATAACGTCACCTAATTATGAGATTGAAGTCAATAAGACGAAATTCATATTATGGTATATTTAACTACAGATAGTCGTAATACATATCTCACTGAAATTCCGGTTCCGAAAGCAAATTCAGCTAATTACCTCTGTTGAGTTTGGTGGGGCTACCACCCCATTTATTTAGTGGGGCTACTACCACATTTATAGGCTTAATTCAAGACCTCCTTACAAACTAAAGAACTTAAGAACTAATTTAACTAAGCTTAACCTAGGGTAATCAGGACATATTATGATGGCAAGAGTAGGGGCAGTTTAGAGAGGAAAGTGTAGAAAGCGTCGCTTAAGATTGGTGTTGAGAAGGGTCTAGAAGGCGGTATTTGAGAGTATGGGTAGAGAGGTCGAAGTCGAAGAAGGTGGAGTTGGCGTTAACATTTCTCAGCATCCGCTGATCGGTCAAGCGGACCACAGATGCGAGAATGCCTCAACTGCTACCGCTAATGCTCTCGTATAAATCTTGGCGACATTTTTCGATTCTTTTTTGGAACTGTGTATTTCAGTAGGGTTGCGTTATCACCAAATTGCCACATCGCCGAATTGCCACATCGCCGAATTGCCACATCGCATCATCATACATAGAAACCAAAGCTATTTCTAAAGGATAACTAATGTTTACCGATTCTTAAATGAGATGAGGAAATTCGCGATGATTTTGACAACCTATGAACCAGTGAAGTCGTAGTGTTTTGCGACGAAATTAAGTATGTGATTCGAACCCACACAAAGTTTAAACTCAAAACATTTACACACCATACCACGGCCACGTGTGTACAAGATTAAACATCCTTGATACCTAAATTGTGATTGCTACGCTGATATATACGTATACAGCGTTGCTCATTTCTTTTTTATATTCTCTTTTGATGCTGTGGTCTATACTATGTTCATGTTCATGTGTCTGTGGCAATCGTCACAAAGTGGTCTAGTAATAGATTGTAAAATTTGATAAACGATTACGAACTGTAGCAATTACAGCCTATTCAGCTGTGGATATTACGCCCGAATTGACAAGGGTAAACTCAACATCATATATAATCTTACGAGCTGATACAAATCGAATAGTGAGGTATTGCATCTTATTAAGATAGCATTAAGCATATTCCAAAAAGGATTAATCAAAACCATACTAAGACGATGAAAAATATTTAATTTGGAAACCACAAACACCACCTATTTATCGCCTTTAAGACCGTCGATATCATAGCATATCATAGCATACTAGAGTTATTATAAGACTTGAGGCAATGCGATAAGACAGATAAATTGACTATTGTTACAGATTCGCAAGTTATCATCATCATCATCGGCACTACAACCGGCAGCCGGTCTTTGCCTTGTAGTAAGTCCGAGACGCCGTGCTTCCTCGTGAGGGGGAAGAGCGTGGACCTTTTATTTTATTTTTCCAATTAAAACTCCAAACTTTCTTCTTCTTCTTAAACTGAAGACTGTATTTATTCGACGAAAACTTAAAATTCAACTGAACTTTTACTTCCACTGAACTAACTGAACTTCTTCTTCTGAACTCTGATTAAAAACTAACTGAACTGAACTGAACTTCAATTTAAACTCAACTGCCTCAACTCAACTGCTTCAACTCAGCTGCTTCAACTCAACTCAACTGACTTTACAATAAATTTTTCTCTCTTCTTATGCTACTTATTGTTCTAATTGGTTGTAAATTATAATTTGAACAAAAACCATTTTCTCAAAGTATTAATTACTCTCTGCGACTTTTAAATTTTGAATAAACTTTGAACGAAAATCAAAGAGCTGTTTTAAATGAAAAAAGGGGCATGTTATGAAAAAGGGGCATGTAATGAAATGTACTGTAACTGACTTGATATAAAATATTGTGAATGTTTATTAATGATATATATTAAGTGAGAATGTAAGATGTGTTAAGAGGAAGTTTTAAGGATGTGTTAGAAAAATAATGAGATTCAGTGTTAAAGTTAATGAATGTAAGGACAGTAGTATTCTGGAATACTACAGCCTTATTTAGCAAGCGTGTTAAATTTTCCATAATGATTTGGTCTCGCGCGTGACAGGCGGGTATACTAACCGCTATATTATCGAGGAGCCAGTTATACTATTGGAAAAATTCTAGTACCTTCGCATTTGCCAGCTGTCAGCTGCCAGCCTTACGCCTTACGCTTTTTTAATAAATTTTCAACGGCTCACCCATCCGCTTCGACGGCGCTGGTTTTACACATTTATATTCGTCCATTCAAATGACCTACTCTTGGGCGCTTACTCTATTGGATGGTCGTCACCCCCTTAGACGCTAACTCTATTGGATGGTCGCCACCCTCTCGGGCGCTTACTCTAGTAGACGCACCTCTATTGGACGGTCGTCATCCTCCTGGGCGCTTACTCTATTGGGCGGTCGTCATCTTCTTGGACGCTTACTCTATCGGACGGTCGTCATTCTCTCGAGCGTTTATTCTATTGGACGGTCGTCGCCCTTTTGGGTGCTAACTCTATTGGACGGTCGCCACCCTCTCGGGCGCTTACTCTATTAGACGCATCTCTATTGGACGGTCGTTATCCTCCTGGGCGCTTACTCTATTGGACGGTCGTCATCCTCTTGGACGCTTACTCTATCGGACGGTCGTCATTCTCTCGAGCGTTTATTCTATTGGACAGTCGTCACCCTCTTGGATGCTAACTCTATTGGACGGTCGCCACCCTCTCGGGCGCTTACTCTATTAGACGCATCTCTATTGGACGGTCGTCATCCTCCTGGGCGCTTACTCTATTGGACGGTCGTCATCCTCTTGGACGCTTACTCTATCGGACGGTCGTCATTCTCTCGAGCGTTTATTCTATTGGACGGTCGTCATCCTCCTGGGCGCTTACTCTATTGGACGGTCGTCATCCTCTTGGACGCTTACTCTATCGGACGGTCGTCATTCTCTCGAGCGTTTATTCTATTGGACGGTCGTCAACCTCTCCGACTCTTACTCTGTTGGACGCACCGTCATCCTCTTGGACGCTTATTCTATTGGACGGTAGTCACCCTCTTGAACGCTTACTCTATTAGACGTACCGTCGTCTTCTTGGACGATTACTCTATTGGACCTACCGTCATCCTCTTGGAACTGTGGCGGTTCCGCCAAACCCCACGGTTCGCTTTCCTTAAAAACCCCCATATCTTCCATCCAATCATATAATTTCGCTAATGCAATCGCATTAGCACCTTAAATGCTACGCATCTCGGATTATCTAAGATATAATCTAAAAAGTCCCTGTAAAAGAAAACTTACCTTCATGCATCTCTTCACATATAATTCCTGTAAGATTTCTTTTCTACCTTTTCAGGAATCCCAAAACCTATTCGGTCCCCAGGCAAATTTCAATTGCCCACACCTGTACCGCAATCTCCACCCAGCATACCTGAAACATTTCCTTTCACAAGGACATTTAATGCATACAACGCGTTAAATAAAATTCCTAGAAATAATTCTTTAAAGTGCATATGGCATCATGAATCCCAAGCCAGTCGGCACCCTTTGTCTGTGCTAAAATCCTATGTCGGACAGCTTTTTTTTACAGATACCATAAACCATATTTCTACGCATGTAAACATGCATAAGATCTAACTCATCGTTTGTTTTTCCACTAACAAACAATCTTCAATTTCTTTCCCTGCCGCAGCTAATTACCCGGCATATACAAAGGCATGAAAGGGATTCGTTCGGCCACCAATCCCATTAGCACCTTTTTCCCCAACGTTGATAATAGCGACGACGCATCGCGTAAATAATGAACCGCATTACCAACGGCGCATTTGGTCATATCTCCCTTTTGTCTTTGCAGAAGGCGTGCTTCGTTTACCCATTGCCTTCGAGCACGTGTAAACAACTCAGATCTGAACGATCGCACACATACCACCATGATCTTCATTACAAGATTTGGTTTCCTATTCCACCAAGAGAGACTTTACGTTTCTCTGGTGGTAGGTAAAAACGATATACTTAGTGGAGAGGATATCTAACACGACACCACAAACTCACCCCATAAGCGAATCATCTCTGCATAAGATGATTATCGCTGAGTCGTGTTTCAACCGCGGATCTAGACGGCTCGTCTTTCGCTCCCCGTATCGCCGGGGATGCGTATATCTAGGAGTCGCGGTTAGTGCGGAAGTCCAGTTAACCGAAAGAAGTCGAGTTCTCCGTTTTTATCACCCGCGGTGTGCCGATATAATTCATCATCATCATCATCATCGGCACTACAACCGGGTACCGATCTTGGCCTTATTTTGCAAGTCCTAAGGCTTGTTAAATTTTCCATAATGATTTATTTTTTCTGGGCAAGGTCATTAGTCTTGCGCCAGGGGCTCCCCGACGGGGAATCGAACCCCGGTCTCCCGGGTGACAGGCGGGTATACCGCCGATATAATTCGTGTGTTCAAAATTGCAGCGAATTTCAAAATCAGTATTAAGTTTCGAAGGCAATCAAACGTAAATACTAAATCTAAAAACAGTTTAAACAACGTTGTGAAATGACAATCACACATAAATACTAAATCTAAGAACCGTGTAAACAACATTGTGGAATAACAACAAGACTTAAAATAAAGAACATTTAATATAATTAACATTTTGTTGAATTATATAAACCAACAGTTTCTGATTGACTCACTGTACATACGTGAGATTAGACAGTAAGCAGCTTATGCGCCATTTTCTTGTATAAGATAAGTCAGTCGTGTTCCACACTTCGTTAAGTCAACATCTCTAATAAAATGTAGCATACAACGGAACCGTCTCGCTATTGAATTATCTCAACACATTTGATGTCTAATTTTCCGTGCTGCCGTTCCTGGGTGTGTCTCCCTCATTGTTGTTCCCCTGTGATCGTGCTAGGAACTCAGTTTCCTGTCTCGGTGATTAACTCGTGGCTGAATTTGTGCTTGATGGTGGTTGAAGTGCACCAGTGTCGTACGACGGCACAATACTTCCTCCCCACAGACCGTTGCTCTATTGGATGGTCGTCACCCTCTCGGACGCTTGATCTATTGGACGATCTTCATCCTTTCGAACGCCTACTCTATTGGGCAGTCGTTATCATCTCGGACGATTACTCTATTGAACGCACCGTCATTCTCTTGGGTGCTTACTCTATTGGACGGTTGTCATCCTCTCGGACGCTTACTCCATTAGACGGTCGTCCTACTCTTGGACGCCAACTCTATTGGACGCCCCGTCATCCTCTTGGGCGCCTACTCTATTGGATTGTTGTCATTCTCTCGGACGCCTATTGTGTTGGACGCACCGTCATCCCCATGGAAGCTTATTCTATCGGACGATCGTCATCCTCTTGTACACTAACTCTATCAGAGGATCGTCATCCTCTCGCACGCTTACTCTATTGGACGCATCCTCATCACAAAGGTCGCATCTCTAGCAACTATGGAGGTTTCCATTGGCAATATGAGAAGTCGAGCGAAGATGTGAAGAATACTCTGCAAGCTTTCGAACATATTTAAGGGATGGGGACAAGGGACTGGCATACAATTTCAAGTGTTGACCATAAACTGATCCAAGATGCGGATGCGAAAATAAGAAGTCTCTGTATATGAGTGCGGGGGGTGGGAGCGAACATACCAGGCAAAATATCTGCTTTCAACCCGGCGAAGGCCAGGACGATCCTTGTCCTGGTTCAATCGAAGTTACCATGCAGTCTTCACGTGACACCCCCGTATAGCTACTTTGGCTCCCTCCAAGTAGTGAACCAATGCATGCAGCGACATCCTGAGAATGATTGGCGGTAGGCTAATAACCTTGCCCGGAAAAACGAATTATTATAGACAATTTAACAAGACTCCGTATTTTACTCTGGCTCGACTTCTTCTCCTGTACGAGGGTTGCCCTTTATATTTCGGGATTAGAGAACAAAAACAAATATTGATCATCGAAAATCACTTTATTTTGTTTCAAAATATTCCCCATGAAGATCTATACACTTTTGCATGCGTTTGAACCAATTGTCGAAGCACTTTTGCCACTCTGATTGAGGTATCTCCAACACATGCATTCTGAATGCAGCAACCGCTTATTCAGGCGTCGAAAAACGTTGACCTCTCAGTTTGTTTTTTACGTACGGGAATAAAAAGAAGTCATTCGGTGCCAAGTCAGGACTATACGGCGGATGACCCATCAAATCGATGTTTTGGGTGCTCAAAAATGCAGTTGTCGCAGCCGATGTGTAAGAGCTCGCATTGTCGTGGTGAAGAGTGATCCGTCTTCGGCGGTTGGTTTTCCTGATTTCTTGGAAGACAACTGGCAAACAAATGGTTGTGTACCACTCAGAATTGACTGTTCTGCGTTGTTCTAGTGGTACGGTTGCGACATGTCCAGTTTTTCCGAAAAAACAGGCGACCATTTGCTTGGAAGTGCTTCGTGCGCGAACAACTTTTGTTGGATTTGGCTCATCTTGAAACACCCAGACAGTCGACTGCTGTTTACTTTCGGGCTCATACGCGTAAATCCACGATTCATCACCTGTCACGATGTCATAGACGTGTTTCGAAGCACCGCGACCGTATTTTTTGAGCATTTCTTTCGACCAATTGACACGAGCCTTTTTTTGGGCGATTGACAAATTGTGTGGGACCCAACGCGAAGAAATTTTTTTGACAGTCAAATGTTTATGCAATATTGAATGTATGCTGGTCCCACTAACGCCTAAGGTTGTCTCAATCTCACGATAGGTCACATGACGATCTTCCAATATCAGTTTGCGCACAGCATCAATGGGTTTCGGAACAACAACTGATTTTGGACGACCTTCACGAAATTCATCTTGGAGTGAACTACGACCACGATTGAATTCACCATACCATCGATAAACACTGGTCCTTGATGGAGCTTCATCGCCAAAAATTGAATTAAGTTCATCCATGCACTGTTGCTGAGTTAATCCACGCCGAAAGTTGTAAAACTAAACTAATAAGCTGTCAATTGCCGGATTGCAACACTAGGGTTGCCAAATCCCGAAACATAAGAGGCAACCCTCGTATACTAAAACTGTTAATACGTGAGTCTTTAGTTATACCAGTTTCATCAAATCCCAAAACCCTACAACTCTTAGTTCCACAGAAATGTCTTATCAAGAAGTCTTACACCCATGTACAAGAGAGGATTGACGCAGTGATGAAACGACATTAATATTGTTAAAAAATTACGTTTCATAGGGATCGGTGGGGAGGGCACATAATTTAAAAAACAAGCTAATATTTAACTGAATGACTTACATAAGAGAGGGCGCTTCAATCGTCATTTTTTGGTTTAGTATGCACAACTTGATCTAATTAATACTAACTTTTTTATATTCGTATATTATCTGCAAAGGTCCTCTGCAAAGTTATAAGAACCTTGTCATATAAAAGTTGTAAAAGCATTTTCATATAATTTCATTTCATTCTCACATGTTTTCTCTACTTACTGCCAACATCTTTAACAATTTATAATTAAACACAGAAACTTTGTAATAGATAAAAAGAAATAAAAATGAGAAAAGTTTAAACCGTCACCTTAAATGTCGAACCTCGAATACGTCACACCGATTGCAAAGCGAATGTTTACCACACCATTCAGGGTAAATTAAATATGCAAAAAAGTTGTCACGCAACAAGTTTCGAATGCTCTTGTTCTTAGAAGAAAAAGTCCTTCTTATGTGAATTTTCCCACCCTTGTTGGATCTCCATGTCGAAGGGATCAGCAAGGAACCAGAATTCCGCACGAGTTTGCTCCGAAATGTCAAATTTTGAACTTGGCTTCCAAAGCAACCCCCCGATGGTGATAATATTTGGACAACGGCCGAGTCGTCGATTTAGCCTTTTTTTCATTTTTAGTTCCATTTAGAGAACAATTTGGGGCAAAGGGTTGACCGAAAACGTCCGACAGATTTTATGATTGATGACTTAGTTTTCAGGCATGTGATACAAATTTAATGAACGTAAGTGTTAGAAGTGCAACAAATTGGAATCAAATTGTCTTCTGGGACGAGTACCGGGTTGAAAGTGGTTGACTGGATATTCCGGAGTCAAGGAATTGTTAATTAAGAAAAACTCTAGTCAATGGCGTGTGGTTAAGGATGTGTGCAGTGGCGTTCATTAAGGGTAGCATAATGTGATAATGTTTCAAAAATCCCTTTACGTAATTAGAATGTCTACTCTTAGAGATTCTATTACACATTTAGAAGAGGACAATATACACCGAGTTGAGCATTAAACGACTCAAATAGTGACAGAAATAAATGGATTGCGTTCTATTCATTAGGTGTAGGATAGCATGTTGGCAAAATTTGAAGGAACCACACGACCAAATAATTTTTGTTTAACAAACGCGCTTAATAAATAATTTTCCTCAATTATAGGATTATTTTTTTTTTTTTGGTTTTTTGATGGACAGATTTTCTTCGAAGCTTTTCTTCGATGACACTATAGCGTTTTGGAAACAGTCGAATACGTGATTCGCACCAACGCTATGAAAATGTTAGAAGCAAAGCACCAACCACGACTCCGTGTGTTCGAGGATATCTCAATTCTTTATTTAAACCGTGGGATTCCTACCCTAATGCTTTAGTATGCGGCACTGATGTTGTTTTGTTCTTTCTTAGGAGTGATGCGTTCTGGCGTCTGTAGGAAGTCCCCAGACGTCGCGTCGATCAGAAAAGTTGAAATAGATGACAAGTTGGGTTGCTTCCATTTTGTTCTATCCCTGTTGCACAGCATGTGCTTTAGATTTGTGGCAGTTCCATGCATCATGAACAGGGGTTATGCATTAATCGGGTAATTTAGAGTCTCCATCGAGCGGACGGACAATAGTGTACTTACGCAAACGTTTTTTCGTATTCTAATCGTTTTAGTGGATTGGATATACATCCGCTAAAGTTTCACTGGGTCCATGACAACATGTGACTTTCCACCCAAATATGAAAGATACGTTGAGTTCATGCTACTGAAATATAATTATAGAGCCGAGGAAATGAACCCACAAAGAAGCAGTAGAGAAGCGAAGCACTAACCCATCAGAGTAAAAGCCCGTTGTATGAGATGGATTGCTATTTCAACAACTCTTTACGGAAGTGGGAATATTATATTCTCTATTTTCTGCTTGTATTGTTCTCCACTAGCCGTTTATAATTGGTGTGCAAGTAGAAACTCGGCTCCGAAGTCCGTTGCATTAAAAACATACTTGAACGGATCCAATTGGCTGGCCAGTTGGGATATATGTAGCTCAGTCATTGATGTTTTATGACTAAGTTTTATTCATTTACAAGCTGTCATTCCATGTGCATCAGTTGTATAAGAGATGGATGTCGATAAGCGACATTTACGCCATTGCATTCTATTGTTTTAACAAAAGAAAAAAAAAATCTGCTCATGGTTTTTTAGTGGCATCCCCGGGCACCGACTCGGCGCTCTAAGTTCGTCTCTCCTGAGAGAATATATATATATATATAATATAATATATATAATATAATATATATAATATAATATATATAATATAATATATATAATAAAATATATATAATATAATATATATAATATAACGTATATAATATAATATATATATTATGCATACATATATACGAGGGTGGTTTGAAAAGTTTCCGACCTCTACGTGAAAATAACCGTACTCCTAAAAAAAAGCTAGTGAATGTAGTTGTGCATCTTTTGACACAACTGCAACTGTTCAAAAAGAACTGCAACAGTTATTTGGTGACATCTCGGGGCTCCGACTCGGCCCTGTAGGTTCGCCTCTCCCGAGAGAAGTGTAATAAAAAACAAAATAAAAAAAAACACAAAAAAATGAAGTTGGAATATTATGAAGAGGCTGGAGACACGCCTTAGAATGTCAGGAGCCTTGGCCTAGGTGAAATTAAGAAACCTCAAGGCTGTACCGTAAGTCACGGGAGATCTGTGTGAAATATGTATTTTCTAGTCATGTAAGGAAGTCGTTGCCACCATGAGGTCACTGGTCATAGGATCTGAGTTCACGGATATATATCACCATCGGCTCCTCGATAGTATAGTGGTTAGTATACCCACCTGTCACGCGGTAGACCGGGGTTTGATTCCCCGTCGGGGAGCCTCTGGCGCAAGACTACTAACCTTGCCCGGAAAAAAACAAATCATTATGGAAAATTTAACAAGCCTTAGGACTTGCTAAATAGGGCCAAGATCGGTTCCCGGTTGTAGTGCCAATGATGATGATATATCACCATCGTCAGGATCAGATCTGACACTTGTTAGCGACTTTGTAGAGCCAACCAAGGTATTCGGGAAGCCGGGGAGAACCATGGGCTACATACAGTTTTACACGCGGTGAGTTTTAACTGAAGGTAACTTGTCGGCTTAGTAGTTCACATGTGGCGAGTTCGTCTTATTAGCGTTGCGATATTTTTCTTTGATTGAATTAGCTCCCGTTCATGCGACGGTCTTGTTACGGCTCCAACGCCGTGCTTTCTCTTTCGAGGGAAGAGCGAGGAGGTTATTAAAGAAATAAAAGAAATCTCTTTTATTTAAATATTTATTTAATTTTATTTTATCGAACTCAGCTATCTCAAGCTGAGCTCTCTTCTTTCTACTTTTTTCATATAAATTTACTTGTTCATATAGAACATTTTGTTCTAACTGACTGTGGCGTATAAACTGAACAAAACAATCTAAAAGTCGCTGTGACTTAGAATTTTGAATAAACTTTGAACGAAAATCAAAGTGGCCATGTTTTGAAATGAAAAATGTGCTTGTTATGAAAAGGGGCATATTTATGAAATGTGCTGTAAGTGACTGGATATAGAATATAGTGTCTGTTTATTTATGAAATGTGCTGTATTAACTGAGAATGTAAGATATGTGAGGATGTAGTTTTAAGGGTTGTGTTTGAAAGGACATGAGTTAGTGTTAAAGCGAATAAGGGTAGTATTCTGGAATACAACAGTCTTTTATCTTCCCCGGTGGGCGATTATTCATAGACTGAAAAACTGCTTTCCAAAGTTTTTTTTGACGTCTTGTTATAGATTTCGTCGACAACTTTTTTTTTTAGGTTATTGTCAAGTAGTTCATATAAATTTATTACTTGGTGCGATTATAATAATAGAGATGGGGGTGTTGTGGGTGAAAGTGTGGGTATGGGACCCGTAACACATCAACGTTGCACCAACTTAGATGTAGCCAGATCGGCTCTCTGAATCGGGATCTGGATAAGGTTTTGCAGTGGGAAAAGGCCAATCTCGTCGACTTCAATGCCATGAAGACACAGTATACAACATTCACAAAGAAAAGTGGATCATCAGTTCCATAGCTGATGATGAATGGCCCGGCCCTCGAGGCTGGGGAAAGTTTGAAATTGCTCGGCGTTACGGTCTGTGGAAATGTATCGTGGCATAAACACGTGTCGAACATCGCCAGATCCGCCTCTGGAAAACTGAGCTATCTTTTTAGAGCCAAGAAATATTTTACTCCGGCCCAACCGCTTCTCCTATATAAATTCCAAATTAGACCCGCGCTCGAATATTGCTCTCATGTTTGGAGCTCGGGTCCTAAACATACCCTCGACCTACTACGTCGGGACTATCACATCGAAGGCGCGTAGCCGACCTCTGTCTGTTTTACCGATATTATCACGGGTACTGTTCTTCAGAGATTCGTGGTATTGTTCCACGCAATTCGGCTTATATGCGCTCCACAAGTCAATCCGGCGGATCGCACCCGTTTGTGGCTCATCTCCCGACGGCGAGAATATCCCTGCATCAGAATTTGTTCCGTTACAGAGCGAACTCCCTTCCCACGCGAGTGTCCCCGGAGCGTTACAACCTGCAACTGTTGAAAAAGAACTGCAACCGTTATTTGGTGACATCTCGGGGCGCCCACTCGGCGCTATAGGTTCGCCTGTCCCGAGAGAAGTCTAATAAAAAAAATTAATAAATAAATCCCCACACAAGCCTTAGAAACCTCCAGATCCTCCACCCAGCAAAGTAGCCTCATCCCCACGTATTCCACGACGTACAGGTACGTGGGAAAATACGAGCCATATTACCTGTGAGTCCCGCTCTTGCATGGCTATCTCATGATATATGGTTGTTGTAAAACCAAAACTCTCTGATGGCTCATATCCTCAAACACACAATTGGCCAAGCCAACACTTTAAAATTGACATCGCTGGTACTCGATGTAATTCGATTCTTAATTTAAATAAGCATATTTTCGAAACTACTTCACGCATGTAATTCAGCCACAATTTCCCAGTTTACCTTGAATAACAAAGAAATTAATTTCACCAAGTCAGAAGTATCAGAAATAACATTGTACACTCTCAACTCCATTATTCAAATACAGACCGAGAACATTTTGTGTGTACCTGTGATATGTCCACCAACATTGCTGTGAAATAGGAAGTTGCGTTCTACATCTCCAGATATGCATCAGCTTAGGATAAAGGTAAATATTAGGCGGACAGATAAGCGCACTGACTCGTTCTTCAGTCGAAGTAGATGAGCACTAAGCGGTAACAATATACAGGCATTAAAAACCAATGTTTATAAACACCTCCTTTCATAATCGTCTCCTTCTTTTTCAATTGCACCATACAATGACATATAATGGTATCAACATTACCAGGATTTGTGAAGAAATTGTTCAGAAATTCATAGGAATTGACTGATCGAAAAACTAATAGAAAGCGCTCGACGATCGTAATCGATATAATTTAGCTGTATAAATTCAACCGTCCTTTTTGTTTTTAAGCCGCTCCCACCATCCCTCCATCCAAGAAAACACCTGAACTAATCCTGCCCACAATATCCTTTGATACCCCCCCCCCCCCCCCCCCCCCACCGCCAGCACACACCCAATCAATCCCCTTTTTTTTCTTTTTCAGATATCTCTAGGCCGAGCCCAACTTCCTCCCGGATGTGCGTGATTCTGGTTATCGCAAGATGATAACAAGCCAGAGACAAGGTGGAGAACACATCTGTCCTTGTCTCGCCAAAGTGGGCCTTTCGCTACCACCTCTTTTTTTCTGTTTTTAAGCAGCAATTTTTTTGAATCCTCGAATCTTCAATAAATACTATTACAGATTATGCGTCCGTAAAGCGTCTTAGTTGTTGCTACTACCTTATAATTAATTTTCATTACAGAAAATAAATAATTATTATTACAGATTATGAACTTAAAACCACTAACTGATTCATTTTACTTCCTTAAATGGGGTAAGACAATTTAGATGACCGTTTTTTTTTCTTCTATTTTTTATTCTAAAAACACAAAAAGCTGATGAACGTTACCGACAGGAATCAACTTATATGTTTCATCTTTTCGAAGAAAACGAAATAATGTTTATGTGAACATATGTATAAAATATTTTCAAAATTCGAATAAACTCTGTTCATTTCTCCCTCATTGAACAAAACCATGATAATTACTTGCAAAACCAAAACGTCCTGACAAACTACTATAAACACATATATACGAGTATATGTATAGAGATATCCTGCAAGTAGGAAACAATTACTCTTTCAGTGACCAGAAGAATGAATGAAAATAAATTAATCTTCCGTCAGTGCCATCTATTTGTCACTTTGTGAACCGAGTAAAGTTATGAATTTTCATAATTGGATTGAAGAGAAACTTTTCACTCTCTTCTGTTGTTTCCTCTCAGGTTGCAATTTTTCACTGTCCTGCTTTTGTATGGTTTCCACAGCTAACATAAACAACCCTTAAGCGCTCTTTATATTCAGAACTACTAATTGAAAGAGCAATGCTGCCCTTAAGGGTTGTGATAGGGGTGGATTCACAAAATCCCATCGAAGAAATTACCAATAAGAACATTTATAATATTTGTGTTGTCCATTGAGTAGAAGAAATTGGGAATGAAAGATAGAAAGAGCGTTCTGTCTGGTGAACGGGGAATATGTCCTTTTGTAAGTGACTTTAGTCAGTCCTTGTGGTCATTCATGGAGTTGGACAGAGGCTGGTAATGATTACAAGTAGATTCTAGGGTGAATTATTTTATTAAATTGTAAGCGACAGAGGTTGATTTTGGGATGAATCAGTACACAGTAAGCACCTTTCTGTATACCCTAATAGCGTGGAAGATAGTATACATATGAACTTTTAAACCAAGTAGGAGATTGGGCGGTGAAGGGGAAAAATGTCCTTCTTTAATTAACTTTGCTCACTCTTTTCGTTCATTTATGGAATCGGTAAGAAGCTGGTAATGAGTACAAGTGGCACTCCACACAATTTATGTCCTAAAATTATAATAGTTATTATAATGCATCTCTAATTATTATAAGATACAACATATATAAATTAAAGAACTACATAAAGAAGTTATATTTGTTTTTCTATTGAAACTCAGACAGTTGAGGCCCGTAAAGGATTGTCATTCAACAACGGTCAAGTATATAGTACGGAATTCATTAGTGACCTTTTGATTGTAGTTACTGAAATTTGTTTTTTGAAAAAAAGTAAAGACGCAGCACATGGCATATGCCCCATATCTTGACTAACGTCTTTTCTTCTTTGTATATCAGTAGGTCATAAGATATTCGTACTATAAGATGACCAATTAACACAAAATAATTAATCTAGGTTTGCTAATGGTAAAAAAATGGGGATATTTCTAAATCAAGTATATTGAGTAACAGAGAAGTGAAACCTTGAAAAAAGTAAACTTCGAAAGAATGAGACAAGTGTAGCATATCAGGAGTAGGATAATCGTCATCATCATCATCATCATCATCATCATCATCATCATCACCATCATCATCATCGTCATCGGCACTACAGCCGGGATCCGGTCTTGGCCTTATTTACCAAGTCTCGAGACTTGTTCAACTTTCATTGTAGGGTTATATTTTTGTTAAATTTCTTACCTCAATGAGGTGTCTTCCTTTAGGGTTGCAAATCAAAATGCGATTTAATTTTATTTATTTAATTCATTTATTTAATTTTTCAATTTTCGGCCGTTGCCTCGGCGAGAGGCCGACTTTAGGGTGACAAGGACAAATGTGTCCTTCATCTTGTCTCTGGCTTCTGGTCATCCTGCGATAACCAGAATCACCCACATCCGTGAGGATGTTGGGCTCGGCCTCAAGATATCTGAAAAGAAAGGGGAGGGAGGTATCTAAGGATAGTGTGGACAGGGTTAGTTCAATTGTTCTCTAACTACTTGGATGGGGGGATGGTTGGGAAGAAATCGTACAAGACCGGTGGGTCTTGAGTGCTGTAACTCATCTCGAAATAAAAATGTGCCGCCCTTTTATACTCTGGGTCATCGGGATTTGTCAAATTTTATTTAAAAATTCCAAGAAGCACAAACAAGATTTTGTGTGCTTCAATTAGAATAGGATTCCGGGAAGTTGATAGGAATTTATTTGAACAAATTCCTGGAAGGAGAAATCATGAAATGCATTTAGAGTTAAGCATTTCATGATGTTGGGATTATTAGGAATTGGATCAATGTGCGACAAATTCACTTTTGATTTAATCTGTCGCTCAATGATTCACTATGGGATATGGTTAGGTTATAGGATATAATGGGGATTGGATTGGATGGGAGTAGTGATTTAGGATCACTACACCCCCCCCCCCCCCCCCAAATTGTTTAAATTTTGTTGTAGCTGTGTCTATTTTAGCAAGATGTGATTATTGAGTTTATTGAATTGACATTTAATTTATTTGTGTTTAGATTGTAGCGTTTAATAGCTCGTAGCATTTTCGTTTTGTTAGTAGTTTTGCTTATTTTGGTAGATAGATAGCAATATTTTGTTAATGATAAAAGATATTATTTATCTGGTATGTACATTTTTTTTTTATTATTATTTATCTAGGTAATGAATTTTTTGTGTTTTACTGTTTTCCAGTAAATTTAAAAGTAGATTCATATAATTGTAAAATTTGTTAATGCTAAATAGTTAAAATTAATAATTGGTATTAATACAGAAGTTAATAATAATAATAATAGGCTACGTTACTTTGGATTTGCCAATAAGTTTGTTCAGCTACTTTCTTCTTCTTACAATTTAGTTTATAAACTGTCTTCCTCATCGAGGGTTAATGTTTGTTGGTTCGTACGTGAATTCTTTTCGTATTTAACTGTTTTCATGTTTTTTTTTTATATTATTTAGTTTGTCATAACATTTGTTTTTTCCCTCCTTTTTTTATGCATTCTTGTTTTAATGCTTGAACGTTGAGTCATATTTTTAGTATTTCATCTTCGTCGGCACTACAACCGGGAACCGGTCTTGGCCTTAATTAGCAAGTCCTGAGGCTTGTCAAATTTTCCATAATGATTTGTTTTTTCCGGGCAAGGTTATTAGTCTTGCGCCAGAAGCTCCCGGACGGGGAAACGAACCCCGGTCTTCCGCGTGACAGGTGGGTATACTAACCACTATACTATCGAGGATTTTTAGTATTTAGTTAGTTGTTAATTACGATTTACATTAATTTTTTTTTTTTTTTTTTGAAATAGTGACAATTTTGTTTGGTATTTATATTTTGTCTTCCTCATTGAGGGTCAATGTTTGATTTAATTTATTTGTATGCGTTTTTTAGTGTGTTTTCATTACTTTTTTCTTTAATCTTCTTTTAGTATAACATTTATTAGTTTGTTTCTATTATTGTTTTTATTTATCATATATCTTTTGACTTTTTTTTTGTGTCATCTGTCATCTTCGTCAATATTGTGTTTTATTATTTTTAACTACTGTAGTATTAAATGGCAATACACCCTGGGGATGGCATATGTGGGGTTGATAGTGGAAGGGGAGGTGAAACTAAGGTGGGGATAAGTGCTAATCAACTTTGCAATATGGTTTCAGTCTCCTATTGTTTATTACGATTGATTTTTGATCAATTTTGATGGCCGTATTGTTTGGCTCGGTTATTCCTGTCATGAGAAAAGGGCCCTTCCAGGTGGGTGTTTCTTTGCCGTTGCGGTTTTTATACCTTACTAACACTATGTTTCCCACTTGAAACGATTGCGGTTTCGTTTCATTTCCGAAGCATGCGGTTGCCATCGAAGAACGGCATTTCTCGCATTGCTTTTTATATTTCCGAATGTCGGAGAGCATGGACGTGTTGTGGGCTTTTGCAAAAAGTTTGTATTTTGAGAGGAGCGGGGCACGAGTTTTTTGGATTAGCTGACGAAGTGTCAGTTATTTGATTAATGCTTTTGATGTTACCACTTAGCTCCTTGGGGTTCCTCTTTTTCATTTCCAAGCAGACCGTCTTCTGTTAGACCGGGCATACTTTTCACTACTTGGAACTTGCATGGGATTTTAGACCTACCTTTTAACTGGAAGTTGACCTTGCAGCTTAGCAAATTGCTAAGGTAATTTTGGCTGATCAGACTCATGTCCGCGCCGGTGTCCACTACTAGTGTTGTGTTTTTGTTAACACCTACATCTATAGGTAGTTGGACAGTTGGCACACTGGTTATCGGCGCGCGTGGGGTCCTGACATGGTAGCTCCTTTTTGTCACCGACGTTTTTGGCCTTCTTTGTTCATGTTGTTTAATGTGTACAGTATGTCGGAATGAGGGACACCCCGCTAAATATCGAGGTTGTCTCAAATTCCAGAAAAAAACCGGTGAAGAGTGTGACTCAGCAAAGAAAAACTGATACAAATTGCACAAGATCAATGACTGTTACCCCTCAGTGGTCTTAAGCCCAAATAGCGAGAGGCGGGGGAACCCCAACACAGACTCCAACACTGATACCCACAAATACTTCGGCACAGACTGAAACAACATCACAAGCAGTGTATTCACAATATTGCTCAATCTACAGAGCCAAATGACACAGCTGCAAAGTCAAATAAAAGAGATCTGTGGGGGTTCTCTAACTTTACGCAAGAACCGCCCACAAATCCATCCCAACTTCCTTTGCAAACCTGCAAACATTTCCTTCATCAAGGACATTTAATGCACCTTGTGCATTACCTAAAATTCTCTGCAAAGAATTCTTACAGTTCATGCATCCAATGCATTTTCAAAATTCCCTGAAAATAATTCTTTACAACCACATGCATCATTAAAGCAGAAAACCTTATCGGCAAAAGCAATGCATTGGAGCCACTCCATCCACTACTTCGGTGAAAGCAAAGTTGTTGCAGTGGATATATCAAAAGCCTTCGACAGAGTTTGGCATCCAGTCCTTTTATCAAAATTACATTCATATGGAGTGGGCAATTCCCTGATCCAATAGATAAGAGACCATCATTCTGGCCGTTCAATCCAAATGGTTCATGATGGTGTCAAATCTGTCTCCCATCAAATTAATGCTGGTGTTCCCCAAAGTTCTGTACTCTCATCCACTCTCTTTCTCATCTTTATAAATGATCTCTTGTCCATTACCCACAACCCGATCCATTCGTTTGCTGATCATAGGACATTGAGTTTCTCATACTCATACGAACATTCCCGACCAAACTCTTCGAACGTCAATACCAATCAGCAGGTTATGCTTAATACACTGAATTCTGACCTCAACAAGATCTATCAATGGGGATTATCTAACCGAGTAGAATTCAATCCCTTAAAAACTCAGTGATGTTGTGGCGGTTCCGCCAAACCCCACGGTTCGCTTTCTTAAAAAATCGCCATAACTTCCATCCAGTCTGTATCAACTTTCTGCTAATGCAATCGCATTAATCACCTGTAAAAGCTTCACGCAATAAAATTCACCAAATGTATTTACCTAGAAGCTTCTGGAAGAGAATTCTTACCTGCATTCATTTAGTTGAATTCAAAATTCCTCTTAAGAATTCTGTTCCAAACAGCATATCCCTGGAAAAGAAAACTTATCGGTTCAAATATCATGTAACCATCCCAGCCAGGGATAACTATCATTGCGTCGCCTATTCCCAGCCTCATTCATGTGTACAACAAATCCCCTTTCATACACGTTGGCTGGCGACCTACACCCAAGGGACCAAGGCAAATATACGCATCTCGCGTCTTAAATCATAAATTAAATCATACAGCATGGGTAAATGCAAATAGATATGGTATGCTTACCCTTGGCAGCGATGCTATGAACACCAATTCCCTGTGAATACGCTAAAACCAATTAGTAATATGTGCATGGGCATTGCGGCTATCGTTACAGCTGCAATGCATAGCTTAGACAATAATCTACCCGATCCCCTTGTCTTCTTATATTTCGGGATCTGCTTTTCATCAGCAGCGGCAATAGCAAACAGAAAACCAATTATCATCCAAGGAGATTCGGTTTGTTTGCTTTACCGAATTAGCATCCCATGAATACACTCTATGCCCTTTTCTTTGTTTAGATTCTTTCCCATTGCTTTGATCCATAAAAGAACCAGTGTACACACGTACTGTGGCGATCTTCTGTATGAGATCTGTTGGTTACACCAAAGAGAGACTTTACGTCTCACTCGGAACAGGAAATTTAAGAGAGCCAGTTTCACTGGCAGAATTTCATTAGCCTGCGAATTGAATCATGGAGTGGTTCACCATCATCCGACCGAACCGGTCGGTTCACTTCCGCACTCCGTGGCGCGGCGGAGTAGCGTAATTAAACCGGAGTCGAGTTTCTTTTGCTTTCCTGTCTAAGTGTTTTTTTTTTCTTATTATTGTACGCGTTGGTAAATGTAAAAGCAAATTGCCCATAGTGATGTCGCTAATTATTAAACTTGTGTTTTAAGCAGAGAATATAACAAAATAAGCGCGTCAAAATACCATGGATACATCCAAATCTAATGAAAGTGTTAAGTAATAGCAATAAAACTAAACAAAATGACACCAGTGCGTTTTATTTTTCGGTGACTTTCATCAGTGTTCTATTCGCTGTGCTGTGTTTGTTCCGCGTGTTGGACTTAATCCTTGACAATTCGGTTTGGCGGAACCTTGTTGGACAGTGGAGTGAATGCTGGAGGAAGAAGGGAATTAAGTGCCCGTGTCCGGCACCATACTTCTTCCCCACGCTGTCTCCTGTCGTCAAAGGCGAACCCCAAAGTAAATACATTGTCGATGAACGGCACTTGTATCGACGAAGCCAAGGAACTATCAATCCCCGGCACTCGAATTCATTCGACTCTTAATTGGAGGGACCACATTTTTGAAGCCGCGAAAATTGCGGCCAAATATATGGGGTTCCTTAAGAGATGCAAAAAATAGTTCACTCCATCCAACCTGACCACTATTTACAAGGAGTTCAACCCCCATATTTGGTCAGCACCATACGGTACATACGCACTCGATAGGATGCAAAAACGAGCAACGAAACTTATTAAGAACCCAGCCCTAAATCGATCAATTCCGTCGTTAGAACATAGGCGCAACAATTCATGCCTGTCTCTTTTCTATAGATATTATCACGGTCGTTGCTCAACTGAACTTGCTCAATGTGTTCCGCCTCCTCAGACATTTTCCCGCGATACCCGTCAATCTGAGAATGCGCATCAGTTCACGTTGAAAGTCAAATTCAGGCGCACGTATAAATATAGAGAGTCATTCTTTAGCCGAACCATACGAATGTGGAATACTCTACCTGATCATGTGTTTCTTCGTCGTTGTAATGTTCAGGCATTTAAGACCATTTTACATCGATACCTCCTTTCCGTTATCACTTCCTCTCCTTCCGCTCGCACTGTGCTCTGACATTTAAGGGTACTCCAAAATCTCCTTTTGTGGGTCCGTTTGTATAAAAAAAAAAAAAGACTATACTCACACCTTTTCTCGAACATAATAACAAACACTGTATAATGTATTCTATATCATTCTATCTCCCAGGCTTAATCCTACACGTGTATGTGTTTGCCTCTTTTTAGTGTCGTTTTTTCGTTTCACCGAGTTTCTAATTACAACGGTACTAAAAAGGTTTTCACTTCAAAAACAGACGTAGAAAACATGTCACTGAAAGTATTGTCCATCGTTGGTCACTACTTCTTCCCACCTTTATGGCATCATTTGAATTCCACTTCGGAAAGCGACATGTCTTTTAAGGCTATCCAACGGGCGACCCATTTTTGGCATCCTTAATAGAATGTGCTGCTCAGCGAAACTTGAAACAAGTGATATTCGGAAGGAATTTGGAATAATTTGATTTGGTTCCACTCAAAGAGTCTGCGAATTACGAAAACAAACACTAATTAATAACATATTATTAATAATGACTGCCGAACTGAAAACGAAAGTCGTGTTGACAATAAAGATAAGGAACTGGCTTCAGCAAGACCACGCTCTACACCCTTAATATTAAACGTCTATGTAATATCTTGTACAGTAAATCGTAAGCAAATTGCAAAAAGGGACCGATGAACATATTGTTACTGAGGTTTTTGTTATAACTCTTCTCGGAAAAGCAGAGAACCCATAAGAACAAAATCTGTCTAACCTGGCAATACTATATCGTGGAATAAAATAGTAACCGCGCCTTTGAACTATGCTTAAAGGATACTCCTCTACCAACCCGAGATCGACCTTGCCTGGTTTAGGGGATGGTTTTTCATGATCACCCCTGTGTGTGCATTTGTATATAAGCAATGTTTTCTTACCTACGCTCGTACACCTATTTACTCGTATAACACTCTGGCTAGATGAAGATAACTTCTATATTTAATGGGCCACATAAGTGCATTCGTGTGCGTTTGAAAAATTAGTTTTAGAATCATATTGAACTATATCCTAATTGCGTTGCATACATAGATTGAGTTTGATCTCGATTTAATTTCTCCCAAAGTTCTTTAGAATTAATTTGTACGAAAATTTTGTATTCTAGTTTTCCGATATGTTAATTGGTTATTTAATTTACTTAAATAAATTACAAGCCCATCGTAGACTACGGCACCATGGAAGTAATGTGGACCTTGCTGCAGACGTAGATTTATGTATGTTAGATTTATAAATTCTATGTCGAATTAAATGCTAGCTTGAGAGTAAATATCGTTTTGTTATATGGCACTATATTCCGATTTGAACATACGATCGATTCGCGATTTTCGTGCTTCATTACGATATATTTTGATTGATATTTGCCGTATATGATGACTGAGTTCCTACCAAAAATATTTAAATTCAGGTAACACTCCTATGACACGGTAGATGGGTTCTTAGAAAATGCCGTGTTGTGTGAGATCCAGAGCCAGTGCAAAAGGAGGGGTTATGTTCCAAAACCTTTTTAGGTGGTAAACATATTATTTTAACGTTGGGATGACTCAAGTCTTATGAGTAACGTGGAGCATTATCTAATAGTAACAGCGCCTTAAAGTGCAAGTTTTTCGGTTATAAATAATTTTCAACGGGCGGCAAAAAATAATTTAAAAACCATTCTTTAAATAAATTTTCAGTCACCCACGCTTTTGGAGTAGCTTTCCAATATATCGGTAAGGTGTTTTTATTGACGCCTTCAAATGCACAAGAATCTAAAGATCTATAAACTATAACATATCATAAGGTCCCCCAACACATTACTGCACAGAAATAGCGTTACACTATCCTTAGGCACCTTAAATCAGGGTGGTATTTTTTCTTGCTTCTACTTGATATTTTTCTTCACCAAACCCGGACTCATCGGCGTAGAAACCTTGATGTGTTGTGTATCCTTGCTCTAGAATAACGTTCAGAATTTTTTCTGGATACATTCCGACAGTTTCATGATCAGCCAACGCAGTTTCTCCTTGAACTTGTATGCTGTATATTGCAAAGCGCTTTTCGAATCTTTTAAACCAACCTTTAGTTGATGTTACCATCCAATGGAACTCTTTTTTGACAGAAATCAGCAATGTAAACGCTGAACGTCTTTTCCATTTTCTCAATAACTGGCGCCTGGAGAAGAACTGCGTATTTTGCGCATTTCGAAGATCCTGGAATTGCATTTTTTATTTCTTTTTCATTCTTCTTAATAGTTCGGACTGTTGCTTCATTTGAGGGGACAGTCTGGTTCTTTTGGCCTAGTTTTCGGATTTTTTTTTTTTTACAGAAAAATTTGTTTTGACAATTTGTTAATTTTATACATTAATTATTGTAGTATACAAACATTTTTTTTTATTTTTCAAAGTTGATATGGCGGAGATAGGGCAAACTGAAGACGATCCTGTTTAAAACTGCTTGACATGACTTCTCCGCTCTGGAACATCTGAAACAAAACATTCAAAATTCTATTAAAATATAAATTTCTCGCTATGTCCGGTAGTAAAATCAAATATTTTTTGGAAAGAAAAAAAAACCAAATGGTGGATTTTTAAATCGTTTGACCCAGAAAGGTTAAATACTAACGGATATATATAATTTTACTACGAGACGTGTAGAATAGCATGTGAAAATTTTAGCCCCATCAGTTGAATAGCTTTTTCGTAATTACGTCAAGGAAACGTTGTTTCGAGAAAAACTTGTTTTATTGTAGAATTTTGCGGAAAATTGGAAAAAAAAGAATTTTCATCTAATTGTTGTATAGGATATATATGCAACACTTACGTGTGGGTTTCTTCTGTCCCAGTGCGGGGCGAATTATCCCACTATAGTTGTAGGACCTCGGTTGAGGTCCTCTGTTGGAGCTTCTGTGGCCAGGGGTATCTTCCTGTCACTTCAGGTCCTCGGTTGAGGTCCTGGTCCTCTGCTGGAGCTTCTGTGGCCAGGGGTATCTTCCTGTCACTTCAGGTCCTCGATTGAGGTCCTGGTCCTCTGTTGGAGCTTCTGTGGCCAGGGGTATCTTCCTGTCGCTTCGGGTCCTCGGTTGAGGTCCTGGTCCTCTGTTGGTATCTTCCTGCCGGTGATCTTCCGGAACACTGATGAGCCAATGGTGGTTTAAAATAAAGAGGCCGACTATTTGTTTTGTCTTTAGAGTATATTTATATTTAGCCCTGTAAGTAGAGCGTTAGAATATATTCACAGCTAGGCCGGCTTGCCGTAAGAGGCGACTAAAGGCCGAGTGGTAGCCGGGGTCCCAACTCCCCGTGCGCTCAGTGAAATACCACCCCATCGAGCTTTAGGCTCCGTGAAATGGTCGGGAGAAATCCCTGACCATCTTTCGGGGTTTGGCTGATGGACCGGTTCGAGAAAAGGTTGGTTAGGTGATTGTCGGTCCCAAGGTGAGATACACCCCCTTCAGCTGTGCATTTCGCAATATCGCTGAGAGAAATTTTCGACGGTCTTTCGGATATGTGGCTGATGGCGAGGACTGACACGGGGATAAGCCATGATAGTGCCTTCCGATATAAAGAATTCCGGAGGTAAACTAGTCTTCCATTCGGCTCTCCGGGGGGGGGGACTATGTCGGGGGGAACATCATGCAGATATCATGATAAATGGAGGAACTTTAAGAGGTTCGTCGTCGCATAACCGGGCTCGCTCTCGACGCTCTGCCCACGCTCGACTGGTGACGGCATTTTGTAACATCAGGGGCATCGGTTTCACCAATACGAATGTAAACGCCGTCCACCAATATTTGCAAACAACGAAACCTGATATCCTTGCCCTACCTGAGACCCAGGTCGATTCGTCAACGATACGACACGACTTACATTCGATATTTAATTTTAAGGCGGAGTCTGCGTCTTCGCGCGGTCCGATCTGGCTTGCCAGAGGATGGAGGCGTTGGAGCCCAATAATATGGACATCCTATAGTTGAGGGTCGAGTTGAGGAATTCCGTTAAATTTCTTTGTTGTCTTTACCACTCCCCGAATGACGATCGACCGGTGACATTTTTCGAACATCTTTCACATACCGTCGACTGGATACAGATCAACCACCCGGCTTCTGAAATTGCTGTCATTGGTGATTTTAATGTGCACAATTCCGGCTGGTTGTTACATTCCAACAGAACCGACGAGGCTGGGAGGCTGGCGGAGATGTTTGCTGTAAGCCACAACTTGACTCAACTCGTGGCTGAGCCGACGCGGGTGCCGGATGCCCGAGGCGATTGTGGGAACACCCTGGATCTGTTTTTGACATTCGAACCGAGTATTTATACCGTAGAAGTTTCTGCGCCACTAGGAAACTCAGATAACTGCTTGGTGTCTGTCGCGCAAGCACTTGCATATTGAGCGAATAACCGGTCTAGGCAGCTTCGCCATGTATGGAAGTATGGGGCTGCTAACTGGGACGATTTGCGAGATTTCTTCGCATCCTTTCCAGGGTCCGAGGTGTGCTTCGGAATCTCCGATGTTACCGCTTGCGCGGAGTCGGTATGAGAGATTATTCTTCTGGGGATGGAGATGTACATCCCACATTCCATCAAACGAAGTTCGTCTGATAAGCCTTGGTTTGATAAACAATGCGAGCAGATTACAGCGGCAAGAGCTTTTAAGCAATGGCACTCCAATCCCACTGATGTTAACAGAACGAATTTTGTTAGAATCAGAAACGCGTGCAACCAGGCGATTGATACCGCGAAGAAAGCTCACAACGACAGGATGATCGAAAAGCTTCTTCGGTGCCCAACTGGTTCGCGCTCCTTCTGGTCAATGTCAAAAGCTGTCAGCAGCAATTTCGAAGCTCCCCCTTCCCTCCGTTGGTGACAGACATCGGAACGTTAGTCACGAATTCAAAGGATAAAGCTGATGTGTTTGCGAATTTATTTTCCACCAATTCAAACCTCGATCCCGGCCTTTTGGAGCCGCCTGTGATCGCGCCGGTACGGTCTTCCATGCGGGATGTGAGATTTCGTCCGCGCACTGTTCAACGCATTCTACGTGAACTGGATTGTAGGAGGGCAACCGGCCCGGACGGAATACCAGCAATAGTCTTTAAGAACTGTGGTCCAGAACTATCGCCGGTCCTTATCCGCTTATCTTATGCACGGAGGACCTTTCCTGCCTGCTGGAAAATCGCTCGAGTTCAGCCAATCCCAAAGACGGGAAAAAGGTGTCTCCCACAAATAGTCCGATAGCATTACTGTCTATGTTATCTAAGATGATGGAAAAGGTCATCAACGGCGAGTTAATTAAGTATTTGGAGTGCAACGGATTTCTGATCGTCAATACGGATTCCGTGGCAGGTGGTCCACGGGAGACCTTTTGACACATATAACCGATATATGGGCATCTGCGATTGAACGGCATGGTGAATCAAGGGCGATCGCATTAGATATCTCCAAGGCCTTTGACCGCGTCTGGCACGGAGCATTGCTGAGCAAACTTCGTTCGTATGGACTTTCCCAAGAGCTTTGCTCCCAACTGGAACTTCCTCGAGAATCGATCGATCCGGGTTGTTGTGGACGGCGAGTGTTCGGATCTGTATCCTGTCAATTCGGGGGTGCCCCAGGGTTTTATTTTGGCTCCAACCTTGTTCTTGCTTCACATAAATGATTTGTTGGACGCAACGGATAACAAAGTGTTCAGTTTTGCGGATGATAGTACGCTTGTTTCCTCCTTTTCGAGTGTTCGGCCGATTGGCGCATCTGCGTCGCATCAGCTGACATGCAGACAGATTGACTCTCTGAATCAGGATCTAGATAGGGTCCTGCAGTGGGGAAAGGCCAATCTCGTCGACTTCAATGCAGCGAAGACACAATACACAACATTCACAAAGAAAAGTGGATCATCGGTTCCACAGTTGACGATGAATGACCAGCCCCTCGAGGCCGGGAAAAGCTTGAAATTGCTCGGCGTCACGGTCTGTGGGAATGTATCATGGCATAAACATGTGTCGGGCATCGCCAGGTCAGCCTCAGGAAAACTGAGCTATCTTTTTAGACCCAAGAAATATTTTACTCCGGCCCAACTTCTTCTCCTATATAAATCCCAAATTAGACCCGCGCTCGAATATTGCTCTCATGTTTGTTGCTCGGCTTCAAAACATACCCTCGACCTACTTGAGAGTATACAGAGACGAGCGACCGCCTGATCGGGGACTCGGCGCTGACATCGGGACTACGCCGACCTCTGTCTGTTTTACAGATATTATCACGGGTACTGTTCTTCGGAGATTCGTGATATTGTTCCACGCAATTCGGCTTATATGCGCTCCACAAGACAATCCGACGGAACGTACCCGTTTGCGGTTCATCTCCCGACGGCGCGAACATCCCTGCAATCAGAACTCGTTCCGTTACAGAGCAGGGAAGCTGTGGAACTCCCTTCCCACGCGAGTGTTCCCCGAGCGTTACAAGCTCCAACTGTTCAAAAAGAGCTGCAACAGTTATTTGGTGGCATCCCGAGGCGCCCACTCGGCGCTATTATAAAAAAATAAAAATGTATTTGTTAACTTTTTATTTTAATTAATTTAAGTGAGAATGAAATGCCACACTTGGCTGTCGGATTCTAATTAATTTTATTCCTAACCGAACTCCCTGTTTATAGTCAGAATCTTCATCAAATTTCCACATACCTTCCCACGGTCATGGCTGTCCTCCAGACAGCCACCTGACGCCAGTCGCAGTCGAAGGCCAAGCCAAGGACGATGAGAATTTGCAACGTTGCATTTTTGCAAATTCTTCAACCAAAGGCCATGATAATATTTCGATTCACGGTGACGGGAATCTGATTTTCTCATAGCGAACGATGTGCAGGTAGAATTACCTGCGCGATGATGGGGTGTTGGGTTCATTTTTCATCTAGGTGATGAGACTGTTGGATGTGGGAAATGCAGAATTGCAATTTAGATATGGCAATCGAAATGCATGCATTTCAAGGTAAGTAGAATCTGGGAATGGCAAGATTGCAATTCTAAGTATGGGAATTGGGAATGCGTTTAGCAATAGGTAGACATGTTATAAGGTTTTACATGCTACACCGAAAGGATTCCATGGATTGTAGCAAGAATTATTTGATGCTACACTGAGAGAATGCTTTCCGTTTTAACATTAATTAATGTTGACCCATATGTATGCAATATTGTTTTTTGCAGGATAAATGCTAGGGTTAATTTACATGTTGATTGGATAATATATTCTGTGTGTAATGCGAATGTTAGGGTTATTTACTAAATTCGGAAGGCTATTGGGATTCTGCGTGTAACATAATGAATATTTGAGCTATGTATTTCTTGACGAAAGCCGAACTTCAACTGCTCCAAAATAGTGCCAGAGACACCTAAGAAATAGATGTCGTATAATATTGTAAATCTTAAATATCAGGAAACCATTACGTTCGACAGCTGCTAACGTGCTCCGAAATGCCAATGTATCTAAACTAAATATGTATCTTATGCATGTCTCTTCATCTCGGCGACCTAAATAAGATATTGTATAGTTTTTCTAATGGTATCTAGTATATAAAACAGGGTTTTTTTAGATAATCTATGTTTGACAACATAGAACCAGACTGCCCCCTTAAATTATGACTTTCTCCATTGTGAGATGTTTTTTTTTTCTCCTTCCAAAAGACGACCCAAAATTTGTATTTTTATTTCAAAAGACATACATTTTACGCTTAAACGTTATTTTTTATCTTTATCGGACAAGCCTCAAGATTGAAACTTGATGTTCGAAAAATAAATCGGAAATTAAAGACGGAAAAATCACTCCTCAACGTATCGGGGTTTGTCGCAGATTACTCGCTTAACGCCATTTGCGTCCAGAGCATGGAAATAAAAGGAAACAAAACAGGGCTTGCGGTTTCACAACAGACCGGAACAATACGAGGATGTCGCATTGCATTTTATCCCTTTAGGTGCGGCACGTAAATCCCAAAACACATCGCATCCCAAAAAACGGTCAAAAAAGGATTTTTGCGGAAGGTCGTCTTTTGCATTTCATCGGCTGTTGAGAAGATGGATAGCAATATTCAGAGTCCTGTCTCTACTCCTCCGGATCGTAATGATAGACCCATGACTAAGAGGGAATGTTAATTTTGTTTACCACCAGACACGCTTCTGAAGGTCATTTCATGTGTGTTTTTTTCTTCAGCCTATATTTCAAAACGTGCTCCATATGTTTTAGTTTTTTTTTACACTAACGGACGCTCAAAACGGGATTTTGGAATACCCTTAATTGTCAGAGCACAGTGCGAGCGGATTTTGATGCTGCGCAATGCGTTCCGCATGGTCCACAACGTGTTCCATATGTGGGGTAAGCTGTAAGACAAGTTGTCGAACATTTGTGAAACATATTGTAACACATGTTGTAGAGGATTATATAGAATTATAATGTTTCCTTGGTACACCACCGTGCTTCCGGTTCCCGGGAAGAGTGGTCTACCGTTGTTGTCCTTTATGGATGTGTTGAACTCAATGTATGTTGCCCTTCCGCGCAATATCGAAGGTTTCGTCGCACGATTGTATCGAATCACTAAGGACACAAGTTCCCGTGGGGATGAAGTATGGTGCACCGGCGTACGGCGCTGATTCACTTCACATCTCCATCATCCACTAAATGTTCCACCGAATACAAGCCGAATGAAATGCGCAAACACGAACTTCAGCTACGCACCGTCCACCAGGAGGAAGGTAAAAGAAATACACCCACGAACTGCGGAAAATTAAACACACTGACTGGGTTTGTTATTATTATTATTTTTTATTTCACGTTTGCGCGAATGGTAATTCCACCTTAAAATTAGAGAGGTCCTTGGGGGAAAATTCCCAGCGAGGGAGGGAAAGAACAATTACATTACAAGCTTAACAATACGTCAAAGTTACTTGATATGAACTGAACCACGATGGGAATATCAGCTTCGGTAGCTGTGACACTTTTTGGCCAACGTACTCAACACTACGACAACGACTCCGGGGTATATTATATTCACGCCTTCCTGCGCACCGGAGAGCGGGAGTGGCACGACCGTGGTGGGCGGCGGATGTAATTGGACTCAACGATATTCATTCGTTGTCAAAAGAAATTCGGCCAATGAAACTGGCTCTCTTAATTAAGGGGGGCATTTTCCTATTCCAA
The DNA here is from genome assembly GCA_963931805.1 of Microdon myrmicae. Lineage (NCBI taxonomy): Eukaryota > Metazoa > Arthropoda > Insecta > Diptera > Syrphidae > Microdon > Microdon myrmicae. Next base: position 31,251,287 of record OZ007502.1, on the reverse strand, counting down.
GAGAGGCGTAAAATCTCTCTTTGGGCCAACCTAACAGATCTCATAGAGAAGATCGTCACGGTACACATGTATGTGTGTACATTGGTTCTTTCATGGATCAAAGCCATGGGAACGAATCTAAAACAAAGAAAGGGCATAATGTGCATTCATGAGATGTGAATTCGGCTAAGCAAACAAGCCGAATCTCATTGGATGCTAATTGGGTTTGTGGTTGCTTATGTGAGAAGATCAGGAATATGTAAGATAAAGGGAATTTATGATCTGAGAGTTCAACTGAGTAAACAAGTTGGAACTCATTAGATAGTAGATGCATTTGGGATACTTGAATGGTTTGAATTGTTTGCCGTATCGCCTGAATGCCTGCTGAAGGACAGCGTTCCTTTGTTTGAACATAGTACATGCTAGGGAATTAGTTTCAGCGTCTATTGCGCTAATTGCATGCAGCTGCGTTGGATTGTTTATCGTTGGTGCAAGGATCGCCAGCCAATGTGTATGTAGGTAAATTTATTGTACACATGTTGAGGCTGGGAATAGCCGACTCAAGGCTAAAATTCCCTGATTATGCGGTTGCATTATATGTGAACCGATGAGTTTTCTTTCAGGGATTCATCTAGGGGGAAATGCACTTGGTGAGATTGGGATTTGCCTGGCACCGAGGGTGCCGAATTGGTTTTGCGATTCATGATAAGTTAGGAAAGAATTCTTATAGGGAATTTGTATGCGAAGAGATGCATGAAAGGTAAGGATTCTTTTACAAATGCTTAACGCGATTGCATTAGCAAAAACGTATGCAGATTGGTTTGTAGAGATGGGGGTTCTTCAGGTAAGTAGGCAGTGGGGTTTGGTGTAACCGCCACATGCCCATACACACACGGAAAGAAACCAATATTTATGACAATCAAACTTGCTAGCTATGGGGAACAACCAAATCGTGATCCGAAAAAACAATGCAGCGACGAAAAAACTTCTTGTTAAGCTCTAGTCGTAATTAAAACACAACTGCTACATTTTATTCCATATTTATTCCTACTAACACTTTCTCGACCAGCTACTACGGACTGATTATCCGCTTGACTTCTCGATCCTGACTCTCGATTCTGACTCTATCTGTGTCTTTTTGTTATCTTTTTCCTTCGAAATCCGGACGCATCGCCACTTATCACGGATCCTTTTTGGGGGTTCGTTTGTCTTACCATCTGGCTAATGCAAACAAGAGTTTGCGTGCACTTCAGATGGGTAACACAAGATCCGTGGGAATTGGGTGTGAAATTCGAATCTGGGAATCTGTGTCTATTGCAAAGTCATAAAACGTCTGGGATGTGGAGATATGCATTATGATGTATAGATTGTCTGAATTGTGTGTCGGTGGATCAAATAGACATGTTTTTGTTAAGACACGTGTTCATTTTGGGTTTTGGGTTCTAGGTTTTAAGAAGTGTTAATTGCACATACCATACATATGAAGATACGTATTGTGCTTTTTGAATTTTAAGGAATTGAATTCAATGTGCGGAAATTTTACGTTTGGTTCGATTTGCTTGCCATTGAATTCAATGTTGATTTGGGGATATGGATGGCATTTTTGGATGGGATTTTTATAGGTAGGTAAATGTGTATGTGGCTCCTCGATAGTATAGTGGTTAGTATACCCGCCTCTCACGTGGGAGACCGGGGTTCGATTCCCCGTCGGGGAGCCTTTGGCGCAAGACTAATGACCTTGCCCGGAAAAATCATAATGGAAAATTTAACAAGCTTCAGGACTTGCTAAATAAGGCCAAGACCGGTTCCCGGTTGTAGTGCCGATGAGTGCTTCTTTGAGCACTACAGAATATGACGTCTAACTTTGTGTGGGACCATAAAGTTATCTCTTGTCTGTCTTGGGGCGGCCACTAATGAGAACTCGTAAAAAGGAATCAAATATCTTTACTTATCTTGCTCGTCCTGCCGCAGCATCGCAATTTCACATTAGGCGAGTTCGTGTTCCCGCTACATTAGTTCCATTTCGGGCATATGAAGTTTTCTTCCGTGACTTGTTAGCGCTGCACTGGATTGAGATTCTTGGCTGCGATCCTTATCTTCGGTATTTCCTGCGCAATTGCGGAGTCCTGTGTCCGATGCGATATCATGGCTCTCCTCCTCGTTGGTGATTCTCATCCAATTGCTCGTTGGATCATGTTTGTTGTATATTTCTATACAACATTTATTTTTATTTGGTTACTGGTGCTACCGGATTTTTAGCTGGAGGTATGAGGGGTGTTTGAACAGGGTGTTTCCAACCTCTTAGCTGTTGAGGGTGGCGGTGAGCCAATAATATTAGCGCCGGATTTAAATGAAAAGCCTTTTTGATTCTTTCCAGTGTTTATTTTTCCAATGCAATCACCCGCTCCCTTTGCTATCAGATTTTAACTCCTTCTGCCTATAACGGAACTCCCTATTTATACCCCTAAATCAAATCAGAATTTCACATTCCTTCCCACGATTCATTTCTCATCTTGAGACAGCCATCTGATGCCAGCTGAAGTCAAAGGCCATGCCAACGAGGGTGGGAACTTCAACGTTGCGATTTTTCCGCCATTCACCTCGAGATGGCAACCTTACGCCTACTCTGACTGCAGCTCCCCCCCAAGGCCATGGGAAAATTTCGATTCAAGGCGATACGAATCTGATTTGCCCATAGCAAATAGCATGCATGTGCATGGATGGAATTTCCCTGAAGGTGATGGGGTGTTGGGTGAACATCAAGGTGATGAAATTCTTTTTGTTTGCTTGTAGCAAATAGCATGCAGGTGCATGGGCATGGGTGTGGATGGAACGTGGGAGTTACAAAATTGCATGTTTAGTTGTGGGAACGGAAAATGCATGATAGGGATTTGCGTTTAGCAACAGGTAGGCATGTGATAAAGTTTTACAGCTACACCGAAAGAATTCCGTCGGTTGTAACAGGAAATTAATTTTAAGCTACACCGAAAGAACACCTTTGATTTAAAGTTGTTAAAACTTTAATGCAACATAAATCATTTGTGGAATTATGATTTAATTTGTGACAGCTAATGTCACATATGTTTGCAACATGTTCAACCAGTCGGGCGATTATCCGGGCTTTCGTACCGCCGACAGCTAATCCATACATCTTAGCCTTTTGTCGCAATTCACTAACTGTGAAATCGTTCGCTTCAGGCATAGTTAATTTATCCTTTCGAGATTGGAAGTTATGTTGTCGTCTTTAGTCTGTCTGTGCCGTGTTTATTCCTTTGCTGTCGTCTGTATTCCTTCTATATTCCCGAATGAGCCCTCAAATTTTTTATACAAATATTCACTTTATTATACTTTTCATGACTGACCCTCTTTTATTCTGTTGCTCACCCTATCAAGAGTGCCCTGCTCTGATTGACTGTGAATTATAGAACTAAACACAATTCAGCTTGTCTCCATTGTCAGGATGCGACTGTGAATTTTAGGTTTACCTCAAATTCGCCTCCGTCATTTCTATTCCACACTGCTGTCACGGAAAAAATAAGTACCATATATATACCTATTAATTATAAGCCTTTAGTTATCATTCGGGATGGAAGAAACGTTTAAAATTGTTAGTTGCCAAATAGCTCCAATTTACAAAAACAAAAATCATTCTTTGTTAAGAGACGGAGTCATCAGTTGAACTTACGAATGTACTTTTTTCATGTTTTAACAATGTCCTTGTTCCAATGCAAAATTGAAATGCACTAGTAGAAAGTCTTCTTTACCCCACGTCTCTGAAGTACTGTGTTTCTACTTGAATGCAATAGCCAGAGGTATTATTCTAATCATGCACTAGACGCACTGGGGACTAACAAGCAGAGATAGCCTAAGGTTCCGACAATCACATGCTGTTACTTTATTATAAAGTTTTTTTAAAATCTCCTGAAATAGTTGCCCATAGCCTGATAGATCATCCAGCAGGACAATGAAAGCATCTAAATTTGAAGGAGAACATGCCTCGCACAATAATACAATCGAAAAACATTTTGATTGAATTCTCGAAAGGCGGGCGTGACCAACAGGAAATAATTGGAAACTAACTTCCCTTGTGCCTTTCCATCAGGTGTACCTAGCAACCCGCATCTGCTCGCCTCTTTCTGATCGACCCATGTACATGTACCAGGTTCAACAGATTTATCTTCCGCTCACAAGAACCTATCAGCTTCACTACGGCCAATGACCAAGATAAAGAGCTCTTTTCCTTTACCTTCCCACCCCACTCCTTCCGATATAGCCCTTAAGCGGCCACAACAGATGACTATCGGGTCGAGATGCTTCGAAGAAATAAATGTGCGGGTGACCGAAATTCCTTCGTAGCACAAGTTTCTTCGACCGGACGTTAAAATTGTCAGTCCTCTGCCACATGAGGACGACCGGTTAAGAAGGGAGAGCGGCCGTAAGGCAGGTAACAGAATGAAAGGCAATAAAATAAGTAGACCGAAAACTAACTAACAAGACAGGAACAAGTGAGCTTTTGTTCGAATCAACATCTTTGGTTGGTAAAATCAATCCGAAAAGTTCATCCTAAGCATTATTCAGAGGTTTCTATCCTCCTGCGGTGTCCAACGACTGGTACATTGATGTGCTACCACCACCCTACAAGGCAGACAGTCACCAAAGCAATTTTGTATTTATGCCTAGGATTGTGCATACATCTACACGTCGGTATGTATTGTGTGAATGTTTGTCTAGCGTCCAAGTCTTTCCATAGAATAAAGCAGCAGGATACCTTGAGGGCAAGGCAAAGCGAACAAATACGAGCGACTAAAACAAACACTTAAAGAGTGGTTAAGGAAGTACACGAAGGACACAAATAGAATCGGCTTGTGGTTTATTAGAGGAACATCCCCATCCTGAGTTTTTGGGGTCCTTTGTGATTTACCCACAAAGAAATGGCATCCGACCGACCAACGGTGATGCCGTAACAGCTCTAGTGGCAACTAAACCACTACGTTTTCTCGACAGCCATCGTTTTGGTCCTTCTTTGTCGTCCTTAAATAAATATTTGTGAACGCACTTCTAGATATATGTGGAGCACATATCGTTAGAAAGATAATAAGGGATTTCTTCGTTTAATTCTTTCTTTTTTCTGTGTCCTTTTTCTTGTCCTTCCTTACTTGCCTTCTACGTCTACGTTCTGGGCCGTCGCTGGTTTGCCATCTTTGCCATTTCGTCCAATGGTTTTGCTAACTTTTTATAGACTCAAAGTAAATATCAACATTCCACCTGCGTCAAGGAGTCGAGTAGCAGAGGACAAAGCGAAATGGTCGCGAAACAGCTCAACATACCTTCATTTAACACGAGCCAACGTATCCTCTACTCTGTGCGGATAGTCCTGCGGATATCATCTTCAAAGGATGTATCTATGTTTGTTCAATTTTACGAAATTCCTGTAACAAATACAAAAAAAAAGCAGATGGTACAAAAACATAAAAAAAGAAGAGGAAAGAAACAAATGTAAAAGGAAGAAAAACGAGAAAGGACGGGAAAAAGGATATGTCGTCGGTACTCTCTATAGAATCAAAAGCAGATGATGATGGTGAACATATCTCTGGCTTCACTATTTTTGTCCTTCTCCATGGACGCACTTTACCAAGAGCTTCACGCTCACCTGATTTTCGTTTTCCAATTAAAGTCGACATAGAGATGTTGAGGACGAAAATCTTCCATAAATGGCAACTGTATACAGGGATACGACTCCTTGATTTGATTGTGTTTCATTCGATTGTGAAGTGGAAGGACTATCAGGTGTGAGGTGGTGGGAATGTCAAAATGCTCCACAGAAATGAACTCTTTTTCTTTCCAATGGGGTGCGCTCCTGCTGGTATCGTTCGAACGTGTCTAATTGTTGCCATCGGATTCGAGAGGACGATGTCGCCGTTAAGCTCAAACTCTAGTGGTGTGGTTGTATTGTTGAATGTACTTTTTGAAGACAAAACAGGGAGCTAAGAGATCAATTTGTGAGTAGAAGATGTTGCGTAAAAGATCATTTTTCAACTGGATTGCCTTTAGATCAAACGAGTGTTTTTAAATTAACCTACAGAAAATAATAAGAAAGTAACCAACAAGAGATTATTGAAAATTCAGTCTTTGTTACGATCGTCTTAATGTTTTGATTAAAATGACATTTTTGCCGGTATCTTCGAGAGTGATCCTATTTCAGCTTCCGAACATTTGTTGCCAAATTTGACACAACACTTTAGAGAACCTACGATTTTTGGCGCGAGACAAATGTTTGAAAAATTACATTAATTAAAAGAGTCAGTAAGCTTCCTTTAGATTACTTTCTAGACCCAAATTCATTGATCATAGATCATTTCAGGCTATACACTGGCTATATCTGGTGAGATCTTTAGAGATGCTGCAGTATAGGAGTGCTGCTGATTATATTAGATGATAGGCGCACCGTTAATGAGAACCCCTGTGAGTAGGGCGTTCGAATATACTCACAGCTAGGCCAGCTTGTCGTAAGAGGCGACTAAAGGCCGAGTGGTAGCCGGGGTCCCAACGCCCTGTGCGCCCGGTGAAATACCAACCCATCAAGCCTTAGGCTCCGTGAAATGGTCGGGAGAAATCCCTGGCCATCTTTCGGAGCTTGGCTGATGGACCGGTTCGAGAAAAGGTTGGTTAGGTGGTAGTCGGTCCCAAGGTGAGATACCACCCCGTCACGCTGTACATTCCGCGATATCGCCAAGAGAAATCTTCGACGGTGTTTCGGATGTGTGGCTGATGGCCCGGACTGACACGGGGATAAGTCATGTTGGTGTCTTCTGATATAAAGAATTCCGGAGGTAAACTAGTCTCCCATTCGGATCTCCGGGGGGGACTATGTCAGGGGGAACATCATGCAGATATCATGATAAATAATGGAACTTTGAGAGGTTCGTCATCGCATAACCGGGCTAGCTCTCGAGGCTCGGCCCACGCTCGACTGGTGACGGCATTTTGTAACATCAGGGGCATCGGTTTCACCAATACTAATGTAAACGCCGTCCACCAATATTTGCAGAAAACGAAACCTGATATCCTTGCCCTAACTGAGACCCAGGTCGATTCGTCAACTGATTCGACATATCTTCGTTGCTCAGGATACGACTTACATTCGAGATTCCGTTTTAAGGGCGGAGTCTGCGTCTTCGCACGGTCTGATCTGGCTTGCCAGAGGATGGAGGCGTTGGAACCCAATAATATGGACATCGTATGGTTGAGGGTCGTGCTGAGGAATTCCGTTAAATTTCTTTGTTGTCTTTACCGCTCCCCGAATGACGATCGACCGGCGACATTTTTCGAACATCTTACATATACCGTCGACTGGATACAGATCAACCACCCAGCTTCTGAAATTATTGTCCTTGGCGATTTTAATGTGCACAATTCCGACTGGTTGTTACATTCTAACAGAACCGACGAGGCTGGGAGGCTGGCGGAGATGTTTGCTGTAAGCCACAACTTGACTCAACTCGTGGGGGAGCCAACGCGAGTACCGGATGCCCGAGGCGATTATGCGAACACCCTGGATCTGTTTTTGACATCCGAACCGAGTATTTATACCGTAGAGGTTTCTGCGCCACTGGGAAACTCAGATCACTGCTTGGTATCTGTCGCGCAAGCACTTGCATACCAAACGAATAACCGGACTAGGCAGCTTCGCCATGTATGGAAGTATGGGGCTGCTAACTGGGACGATATGCGAGATTTCTTCGCATCCTTTCCATGGTCGGAGGTGTGCTTATCAGAGATTATTCTCCTGGGGATGGAGATGTATATTCCGCATTCCATCAAACGATGTTCGTCTGATAAACCTTGGTTTGACAAAAAATGCGAGCTGATTACGGCGGCAAAAAATAGAGCTTTTAAGCAATGGCGCTCCAATCCCACCGATGTTAACAGAACGAATTTTGTTAGAACCAGAAACGCGTGCAACCAGGCGATTGATACCGCGAAGAAAGCTCACAACGACAGGGTGATCAATAAGCTCCTTCGGTGCCCAACTGGTTCGCGCTCCTTCTGGTCAATGGCAAAGTCTATCAGTGGTAAGTTCGCATCCTTCTCATTCCCTCCGTTGGTGACAGAGAGCGGGACATTGGTCACGAATTCAAAGGATAAAGCTAATGTGGTCGCGAATTTATTTTCCGCGAATTCAAACCTCGATCCCGGCCTTTTGGATCCACCTGTGATCGCGCCGGTACGGTCTTTCATGCGGGATGTGAGATTTCGTCCGCGTACTAACCAACGCATTCTACGTGAACTGGATTGTAGGAAGACAACCGACCCGGACGGAATACCAGCAATAGTCCTTAAGAACTGTGCTCCAGAACTATCGCCGGTTCTTGGCAGACTCTTCCGTTTATCTTATGCACGGAGGACCTTTCCTGCCTGCTAGAAAAGCGCTCGAGTTCAGCCAACCCCATAGACTGGAAAAAAGTGTCTCCCACAAAATTAACGTCCGATAGCATTACTGTCTATTTTATCTAAGGTAATGGAAAAAGTCATCAATACAGAGTTGGTTAAGTATTTGGAGTGCAACGGTCTTCTGAATGATCGTCAATACGGATTCCGTGGCAGGTGGTCCACAGGAGACCTTTTGACACATATAACCGATATATGGACATCTGCGATTGAACGGCATGGTGAGTCAAGGGCGGTCGCATTAGATATCTGCAAGGCTTTTGACCGCGTCTGGCACGGAGCATTGCTGAGCAAACTTCGTTCATATGGACTTTCCCAACAGCTTTACGACTGGACGAGGAGCTTCCTCGAGAATCGATCGATCCGGGTTGTTGTGGACGGCGAGTGTTCGGATCTGTATCCTGTTAATTCGGGGGTGCCCCAGGGTTCTATTTTAGCTACAACCTTGTTCTTGCTTCACATAAATGATTTGTTGGACGCAACGGATAACAAAGTGTTCAGTTTTGCGGATGATAGTACGCTTGTTTCCTCCTTTTCGAGTGATCGGCCGATTGGTGCAACTGCGTCGCATCAGCTGAGATGTAGACAGATTGACTCTCTGAATCAGGATCTAGATAAAGTCCTGCAGTGGGGAAAGGCCAATCTTGTCGACTTCAACGCAGCAAAGACCCAGTATACAACATTCACAAAGAAAACTGGATCATCGGTTCCACAGCTGATGATGAATTGCCGGGCCCTCGAGGCTGGGGAAAGTTTGAAATTGCTCGGCGTCACGGTCTGTGGGAATGTATCATGGCATAAACACGTATCGGGTATCGCCAGATCAGCCTCAGGAAAACTGAGTTATCTTTTTAGAGCCAAGAAATACTTTACTCCGGCCCAACTTCTTCTCCTATATAAATCTCAAATTAGACCCGCGCTCGAATATTGCTCTCATGTTTGGAGCTCGGCTCCTAAACATACCCTCGACCTACTTGAGAGCGTACAAAGACGAGCGATCCGCCTGATCGGGGACTCGGTGCTGACGTCGGGACGACAGTCGCTATCACATCGAAGGCGCGTGGCCGACCTCTGTCTGTTTTACAGATATTATCACGGGTGCTGTTCTTCGGAGATTCTTGGCATTGTTCCACGCAATTCGGTTTATATGCGGTCCACAAGACAATCCGACGGATCGCACCCACTCGACGCTATAGGTTCGCCTTTCCCGAGAGAAGTCTAATAAAAAAAAAAAAAAATTTAAGAAACTGGAAATCAATTGATACTTATGTTTCTAAATAACTTTGTAAAAAGTTGGCACTTTTCTACAGGTTATCTACACATGGCTGTCGGATTGAAATGTCTACTCCTTAGCTGTTCCTTTAGGGAATGAATGTATAAAACTCATTGAAAAGTGGTAATATATAAGTATAAGTAGTGGAGAGATTAACCAGACACAACGAGTAATTTCTGTGATAAATGTAAAACTGATTCCGCGCATACCGGGACGTACCAGTAAGTAGGTGGTTAAGGCAGGGAGCCATGTCGTGTAATAGGATGAAATAGGTGTGCAAGTAGAAACTCGGTTCTGAAGTTAAATTCTCTGGCCATTTTGGATATACTCGTATGTAGCTTAGTCATTACTGTTTCTACGACAAAGGTTTAGTTTACCTGCCATTCCGTGTGCATCAGTTGTATGAGAGGTGGATGTCGGTAAGCAACATTTACGCCTTGTGAGTTGGACGTTAGAATAAATTTCGACAGACTTAAGAGAGGAAACCTCTTTAGACGCCTCAAAATGAGTAATTTTTTCAGTGTTTTCAAAGTTGATAAAATAATCGTATCATTTTTCGCATCACGTATTCATTTTAACATCGCCTCGCTTGCCCTGTGAGTAGGGTGTGGGGGTTCTCTATACTACATGGAAAACCAACCCACAATTTCAACCACAATTTCCGCCTTATTTCGACCGCTTTCAGCGCGTCATATCAACCCCTATCCCACGGTTCGGCAATTCACCTGCAAAACATGTTTCCCAAAGGACGCATAGCTAAACTCATTATCCTATACAGATAATCCATAATTGAGTTTAGCTATCTTTTCGCCATACGGCAACTCAATTCGCTAACCCATGAGATTTCCACCGGAAATCGCATCATGTCGGTTAGCAACGGCATAGTCTGATCAAAATACTCGGTTGCATAATCATGCAATCGCTGGGGAAAGTATCAAAGCATTTAATTTACTTTCCATGATCAGATTTCCCTAGCCAAGTCGGCGTCCTATTCACTTTGCCCAGACACTCTATTCGCTGGGGATCAATGATCTCTTTTCACAGGTGAATAGCCACAAAACATTTTCCTCTCCTTCACATTTTTATCTTCCCCGTGTTCAATGCACTTTGAGATCACCACAGTCATCGCACTAGGGCAGTAGGTCACCTCAGAGCTGCATTGATACACGCACACAAAAAACCAAACCCACCCCGAAATCATTGCACATTGTGTTTCTTTTCTCTCATTCTCCCTTGTTCGTCGACTATCCAATTAACCGAAGTGTTCACCACACCTCGACGGCGGGGAACATGAGAGAGCAAAAACGTAAAGACGATCTCGATTGGTTGTCCTGTGTGCAAATCAAAAAATCCCATCTTCATCCCTAATTCAAGTCAGTCGCTTTACAATGACCATCGCGGGCGGCCACGCTGCATCGAGTCACATTCAACTTTCAAAATGTGCACACAAACAACCAGTCGATAACTACCACTTGCGGAGAGAAGCCGATTACGTCTAGCACCAGGAGTGCACGAGTTATTTGTTCGGGGTTTATCAATTGTAATAATATAATTTTGTGGTTTATCAATTAAATTTTAAGTGTTCAGTACGTCTAAATGAAACAATAAATGTAAATATAGTTTTAGAGCGACCTTGTAAGCGAATCCAGTGGCAACAAATATAAGCGAAATAGCGAATGCATTTCCGCTAGATAGTTTCGTGGGAAAGAAGAACTTAGTGTAAAATAAAGGAAAGAAGACATTTACACAACAAAACCCCCAGTGCGTTTTATTTAACTTATTCTCCTCGGGTGAACAATTTCAGTGGGGAAGATAGTGAACATAGTGCCCGTGACATGGTGCAATACTTCTTCACCCCCACAAGGGCGTTAAAATATACTCACAGCTAGACCGGCTTGTCGTAAGAGGGGACTAGAGTCCGAGTGGTAAGTGGAGTTCCAACACCCTGTCACCTGGCGAAATGCCACCCCATGAAGCTGTAGGCTCCGTGTAATGGTTGGAAGAAATTCTTGATCATCATTCGGAGGTTGACTGATGGGCCGATGAGAAAAGGTTGGTTTAGGTGGTTTGCCGGTCTCAAGGTGAAATACCACCCCATCACGCTGTGCATTCCGCGATATCGTTGGAAGGAATCTTTGATTATGTCTCGGATGTATGGCTGATGGTCCGGACTGGCACGGAGATAAGTCATGATGGTACATTCTGAGACAAACAATTCCGGAACTAAACTAGGGCGGGGGGGGGGGGGGCTATGCCAGGGAACATTATGCAAATATTCTGATAAATAACCGAAAGAAATTCGTCATCGCGTAATCGCGTTCGTTCTGGAATCATTGCCGACATTCGGCTGGAGAGGGCATTTTGCAACATCAGTGGCATCGGTTTCACCTATACAAATCTAAGCGCCGTCCACAAATATTTGCAATCAGCGAAACCTAATATCCTTATCTCAGCTGAGACCCAGGACGATTTGTCCTTCGTTGCTCAGGATACGACTTATCTACATTCCAGATTCCGTTTTAAGACTGTAGTCTACGTCTTCACGTGATACGATCTGACTTCCCAAAGGATAGTGTGGGGGTACGAGGTCGTGGCTCCGACATGGGAGCAGGGTTCTGCCTCGTCCTTGTGGCGGTTCCGCCAAACCCCAAACCGTAAAACCCCCCTTATTACAACCCAATCTACATCAGTTTCTGCTAACGCAACAGCATTAGCACCTGTAAATGCTTCACGCATTATATAAATCAAATCTATAATCTTAAAAAGTCCCTGTAAAAGAATTCTTACCTTTTCTTGCATCTCTTCACATACAATTCCTGTAAGAGTTCTTTATTACCATATCATAAATTACCCGAAAGAAAATTCAACGGTTATATATAATACAACCGCATATCAGGAAATATGACCCTTGCGTCGCCTATTCCCAGCTTCGCCATGGGTACGATAAATTTCTTTATGTACACATTGGCCGGCGACCTTTTTCTCCCAGCAATAAAATTCTCTGACTCGCACAACGTGCAAACCAAAGCAAATACGTATTCCGCGTCTCTTGGCATCAATTGAATTCAAAGCATAAACGATGCAAAGATAGAATCCGTTTGCCACAAACGAATTTCCCTGCATATACAAATGCAAACAAGGGATTTGTTTCGTCCACCAACCAATTAGCACATTTTCACATCGCATCGTTGTCTCATTGTTTACCCGCGACGCACATGTTCCAACAAAGATCCCGTTAGTATCCCATGAATGCTCTTTTTTCCCTTTCCTTGTTCTAGGTTCGTTTTCATCCATGAAAGGGCCTTGCACACATACATTGCCAAGTCTTTCTTTCTTGGGCAAACTCACCCAAAAACGATGAAATATCGTGGAGTCGAATTTCATCTGCTGACCGCCATGGTGACGCGGCACTCCCGCTCTCCGCCGGCAACGGAGACGCGTAAATATACAGCCTCGTAGTCGCGGATCTGCAACCCCGAGTCGCGCAAAAATACTGTGCGTTAAAGTGAAAACATCACCACGTCGAATCGAACAGTTTATATCCGAAAATGTAGTCTGTATCGATCGTGTGTAGTATCGAGCAGTCAAATAAGAAAATAAATTCCGGTGCGTCGTATATGTTAAGTGTAAGAAATAAAGTCAAACAGACAGTTCCGTATATGTTAAGTGTAACCATGTTTTTGTATATCGCCACCTCACTTATAATATCCTATATTAAAATCTCAAGGATAGACAAAAGAGCTTTTTCTAACAATAAAAAAAAATAATAAAATGGTATTCAGTTCGTTTTATTCCTGGGACTACCATCCGTGTGTTCGCTTGTTTCTGGTGACAATTTCCTGCGGACAGATTCCTTTTAGTGTTCGGCGTAACAATCGACGGAACTATCGCTTAGTGAATGGGTGGGGACGGAGTAGAACTCTCGATGCCACGACTTCGTCCCCCACATCCTCACAAAAGTATCCTGTCGACCACTAAAAGAAATCTGTTCCCCAGCAAGGGGGTTCATAACACAGCACAGCGAATAAAACACACGGAATAGATACTATATGTTGATGGTTTTTATTGTTTTCTTTATTTAACATTAATTGTGCACTAGTGATAATGTAGAAATTAGTTTAAGAAACAAATACGAATACGAAACTAGGAAACAGTTTTAAAATATATATTGCAATGGTGCTGAGAATAAAGGATCACTCGACTGTTGTTAACGAGCGTAGAAAATCGCGTCTGTAAACGTACCGTACCGTATGCACTGCACGGCGAAGGGATAGACGAACCGACCGACTCCCGTGATGGGTGTAATGAGACTCAACGATATTAAATCGCTATCAATAGAAATTCGGCCAGTGAAACCGGCTCTCCCGAATTAAAGTACACATGTATGTGTGAACATTGGTTCATTCGTGGGACGAAACCATGAGAACGAATCTAAAACAAAGAAAGGGCATAATGTGCATTCATGAGATGTGAGTTCGGCTAAGCAAACAAGCCGAATTTCATTGGATGCTAATTGGGCTTGTGTTTGCTTATGTAAGAAGGTCAATTGTAAACGGTTCCAAGAATATGTAGGACAAAGGGAATTTATGATCTGAGAGTTCAACTGAGTAAACAAGTTGGAACTCATTAGATAGTAGATGCATTTGGGATACTTGAATAGTTTGAATTGTTTGCCGTATCGGCAGAATGCCTGCTGAAAGACACCGTTCTTTTGTTTGTACATAGTACATGCTAGGGAATTAGTTTCAGCGTGTATTGCGCAGCTGCGTTGGACTGCAGCTGCGTTGGACTGTTTATCGTTGGGTAAAAGGGTCGCCAGCCGATGTGTATGTAGGTAAATTTATTGTACACATGTTGAAGCTGGGAATAGCCAACTCAAGATTAAAATTCCCTGATTATGCGGTTGCATTATATGTGAACCGATGAGTTTTCTTTCAGGGAATTTATGATAAGTTTGGAGAGAATTCTTATAGGGAATTTTTAATTCGAATTAATGAATGAATGTAAGAATTCTTTTCCAAAATCTTTTAGCTAAATACCTTCGGTCATTTGTTGCGTGGAGTATTTACAGGTGCTTAATGCGATTGCATTAGCAGAAATTTATGATGGTTGTAGTTATGGGGGTTCTTCGGGTAAGTGTACAGTGCGGTTTGGCGGAACCGCCACAATAGAAGCAATGGAGCTCAATAACTTGGTCTTCATGTGGGGGAAAGTCGTGCTGAAGAAAAGCGTTAATTTTTTTTTTGTTTTTTATTAGGTGACATCAGCAGTAACTTCGCTTCCCCCTCCTTTCCTCTGTTAGTGGCGGGCTGTGGGATACTAGACACAGTTTCAAAAGATAAAGCCTATATGTTCGCGAATTTATTTTCTGCGAATTCAAACCTCGTGCCGGTCTTTTGGAGCCAGCCGTGATCCCGCCGGTGCGGTGTTCAATGTGGGATGTAAGATTCCGCCCACGTACTATTCAACGCATTCTGCATGGAGTGGACTGTAGGCAGGCAACCGGCCCAGACGGAATCACAGCGATACTCCTTAAGACCTATGCTCCAAAACTATCGCCGGTTCTTGGCAGATTCTTTCGTTTGTTTTATGCACGAGGGACCTTTCCTACATGCTGGAAAGTCGCTCGAGTTCGGCCAATTCCAAAGAAGGGGAAAAATGTCTCCCACAAAATTACAGCCAGATAGCATTACTGTCTATGTTATCTAAGATGATGGAAAAGGTCATCAACGCCGAGTTAATTAAGTATTTAGATTGTAACGGACTTCTGAATGATCGTCAATACGGATTCCGTAGCAGGCGGTCCACGGGAGACCTTTTGACACTTATAACCGATATATCGACATCTGCGATTGAGCAGCATGGTGAGTCGAGAGCGGTAACATTAAATATCTCCAAGGAATTTGACTGCGTCTGGCACGAAACTTTGCTGAGCAAACTTCGTTCATACGGACTTTCCCAGCAGCTTTGCGACTGGACGAAGGGCTTCCTTGAAAATCGATCGATCCGGGTTGTTGTGGACGGTGAATCTTCGGATCTGTATCCTGTTAATTCCAGGGTGCCTCAAGGTTCTGTTTTGGCTCCAACCTTGTTTTTGCTTTACATAAATGATTTGTTGGAATCAACGAATAACAAAGTGTTCAGTTTTCGGATGACAATGTGGTTGTTTCCTCTTTTGTGAGTGATCGACCGATTAGTGCATCAACGGCGCACCACCTGAGATGTGGTCAGATCGAGTCTCTGAATCGGGATCTGGATAAGTTCCTGCAGTGGGGTAAGGCCAATCTCGTCGACTTCAATGCAACGAAGACACAGTATACAACATTCACAAAGAAAAGTGGATCATCGGTTCCATAGCTGATGATGAATGGCCAGACACTCGAATCTGGGGAAAGCATAAATTTACTCGGCTGTGGGAATGTATCGTGGCATAAACACGTTCGAACATCACCAGGTCCGCCTCAGGAAAACGGAGCTATCTTTTTAGAGGCAAGAACTATTTTACTTCGGGTCAACTTCTTCTGCCCTATAAATCATGAATTAGAAACTTGCTCGAATATTGCTCTCGTGTTTGGAGCTCTGCTCTTAAACATACCCTCGACCTACTTGAGTGCATACAGAGACGAGTGATCCGCCTGATCGGGGACTCGGCCCTGACGCCGGGATTGCGGTCGCTATCACATTGAAGGCGCCTAGCTGACCTCTATCTGTTTAACAGATATTATCACGGGTACTGTTCTTCGGAGATTCGTGGTGTTATTCCGCGTAATTCGGTCTATATACGCGCCACAAGACAATCTGACAGATCACACCAATTTGCGCTTCATGTCCCGACGGCGCGAATATCCCTACAACAGAACTCGATCCCTTACAGAGCGCGAACGTTGTGGAATTCCCTCTCCGGGCGAGTGTTTCCTGAGTGTAAAACCCGCAACTGTTCAAAAAGAACTGCAGCAGTTATTTGGTGGCATCTCGAGGCCCCATGTCGGCACTACACGTTCGCCTCTCTCGAGAGAAGTATATTTAAAAAAAAAATTAAAGAAAATCCTGCTCAACAGATGGAACTGATTAATTCGACTGTGGACGGATATTCAACAGTAAGCGAGTGGTTGCGGAGATTTTGTGAAGGCAATTTTTGTTTTGGGGGCGCTCTACGTCGAGGTGCAGTAAAAAAATTTCACGACGAAGTACTTCAAGTTTTACTGGATAAAATTCCACGTCAAACTCAAGAAGTACGTGCGGAACAGTTAGAAGTTTCTCACCGAGCAATATCAATTAATCTGTAGTATCCGACTACAAAAACCCCACTTTACATGGTAATCATATCGCACACGATGCGCTCTTACCAGGTGTACCGGTGAAGTGAGGTTTTTTTTTTAAATAAAACCCTAATTTTGAATGGGAAAGTAAAAAACATTTTATTCGAAGTATTGGCCATTGCTTTCTACACATTTCGACCACCTTTCTGGCAATTTGTGGATACTACGCCAATAAAACCGGTCGTCTTTTGAGGCAAACCATTCGGAGACCCAATTTTCGACTTTATTGTAGGAATTAAAATGCTGCTCAGCCAATGCGTGTCTCATTGATAAAAACACATGGTAGTCGGAAGGAGCCAAGTCTGGTGAATACGGCAGGTGGGGTAACACTTCCCAGCCAAGAGCATTTATTGTTTTTTTGACGGGTTTTGCTGTATGACTGGGAGCATTATCATGTAACAAAATTACCTTTCGTTCGTTTTTCGACCAATACATGGTTCAAATTGATCATTTGTTGTCGGTAGCGTTGTGCATCAACTGTTTCGCCAGGTCTTAGAAGATCATGATACACCACCCCCTTCTGGTCCCTCCAAACACAGAGCATTGTCGTTTTTCCGAACCGGTCGGGCTTCGCAGTCTATGTTGACGCTTCTCCTGGATGTACCCATGATTTTTTACGTTTAGGATTTTTAAAATAAATCAATTTTTCATCACCAGTCACAACCAAAAAAATTAAAAAATTCTCTTAACAAGGAGCAAGAATAATTTCAACACATATTTTAAAGTACAATGCCCTTTCCAGCAAATTTGCCGCTACGTGACATTATATACTTGTGCACCTGGCGATACCGTGGAAGGGGCTCCAGGCCAGCCCGAAACGAAACTAAATTCGAATGGCAAAGAGTAAGGGTGGGGGGTGGGGGGGAGGGGGTAAATTTGTCTCCCAGTATAAAAGGACCCGCATGAGCAATTCGTTGTTATTCGAAAATTGAGATTCGTGGAGGTAAAAATCGGTCATGGGTTCGTGTCGAAAAGTCGTTGTTAAGAAGTCGATTCAATTAAATTAGTGGAGAGAGCAAGTGTTTTAGTAGATAATTACATTTATGGTATATTTTACAACTAGTACTTAAGAGATTTAGGATAGCAATTCCTTTACAACTATAATCTTAAATCTATATAACGACAACTTAAATCTATATAACGACAAGAGAGCAAGTGTTGATCTTTTACCCAAATGTCTATTTTACCGGTGAGTGTAATTAAAATTAAAAATTTGTAAAACGTTAATAAAACAAACAAAATTTGGAACAATTGATTTTTCTTTCCGTGCCTGTTGGATGTGAATGTGTGCCCGTTGTTGCCTAACACTTCGCCCATTGACAATTTATTCGGTTACCGACCACATTATCACAAATTGAATTCACATGGAAAGTCGGGACTGGTGTGTGTTGTATACACGAGCGAGTTCAAGTGACAAGGAACCGAGGATACCGCGGAAACCATAGAACCAACTCAAGGAAACCCCGGCAGCGAACACACCAGCGCCACACGAACCGAGTGAGTACCCATCCTCAACCATAAGAAAAAGAAGAAACCACGACACCCGAGTCAAACCCGAGAGCAAAACTGTGAGTACGTTCTAATATATTATTTCATATTGTTGTGTGCATATATTCTGCAACAAATGGAGGAGCGTTGCTTGGGGAGAATTTCGGGGATACCATGCTCGGTGTAAACTCGTCATTGAGTTTACTATGAGTCGTTGAAATCGGATTACAGTCAATACCCACTACGACCATTAAGAAAAGAAAAGAATTGCAAAGCGCTCTGTATGGGAACAGACCAGATTATCAGCAAAGACATAATAGGCATATTTTCCTCTACCAAAATGCACCATTGCACTCGTCAACAATGGTGCCAAACTGTAGGGTACGAAGTCGTGACGCCAGCATGGGTGAGAGTTCTACTTCGTGCCACTCACTACTTTCACTAAATGTTTCACCGGGTTCGGTCCACCGTTGATCAAAAGAAACGAAACAAAGTCAGCGACACCGCCACGTTTGTCCACAACCGAATGCAAAGAAGAAAACACCGCCCACACATAACAATTAAAACACATTATTATTTATTCTGGAGAGGTTCTTTATTGTTTTTTTTATGGTGTACCACGTTTTTGTATAATTGTTTATCCCAAATTATAAGAACTCTTTTGTTAACTTGACATGATCCACAGCTTTGAAAATTATTAATTTTTTTAAATATCAAATCGTTGTACAGCGAAAAAGAAAACAAACACAAACAGTCACACAAAGATATACCAGACACCACCTTAACACAAATTGCATGAGAACAGGTAACAAACGAGATTTGCTCCAGACACAGCTATTGCAATACTGACATCTCGAAAAGGCTGTATCTATTCGAGGATAGATCACTTGACATAGTCTCCCGACTCCGGTTATGTACGCGTCCCCGTGGTGCGAAGCGGGGGGCGGGAGCCGCGCGTGACGGTTCTGGTCTGCTGATGTAAAACGACTCACCGAGATAGAACTCTGACATGAATTCCATCCTAGGTTAGGGTTAAGAAAAGGGAAGAGAGAGAAAAAACTTTTCTCTTAAGGGTGCGACCACCAAGGACATGCACTCTTCCAGTGCAATGGTATGCGTAATTAAAGGTATCGCCATTGGGAAGAAGTGCTTATGGTTTTTCTATTTACACAATGGGAAATGTGTATCGCTGGTGATGCTAAAGGGATCGAATTGTATACATGATCACATGCGAAGAAATTCGTTTTATGGCACTAGACGTTAGATGCGTGTATTTGCTTTTGTTTTCACATGGTGCGAGTTAGGGAATTTTATTGCTGGGAGAAAAAGGCCGCCGGCCAATGTGTACGTAAAGAAATATATCGTACACATGGCGAAGTTGGAAAATAGACGGCGCAATATTTATGGTCCCTGTCATGAAGGTTGCATTGTATGCAAACCGAATCATTTTGTTTACAGGAATTTGTCTGGTACCGAAGGTGCCGAATTGGTTTGGAATTCCAGATAAGCAATGAAAGAAATCTTACGGAAAATTGTATGCGAAGTGATGCATGAAAAGGTAAGTTTTCGTTACAGGGACTTTAAGATTATAGAGTTGATCTAATTAATGCGTGAAGCATTTTCAGGTGCTTAATGCGATTGTATTAGCAAAACGTATGTGACTTGGGATGAGGTTATGGGGGTGTTTTAGGTACCGTGGGGTTTGGCGGCACCCCCACAAAACCACTTGAAGGTAGTCTCCCTTTCCGCTTATTCACTAGATGTGGCCCTTTTAGACTACTACCTGTTTTCGGCCATGGGCTACGCGCTCGCTGAGCAGGACTGCGATGCTTTCGAAGACGTCCGAAAATCGGTTAATGAATGGTGCTCCTCGAAAAGGGAGGAATTACTACCACTCCTACTACTACCACTGATACTACTAATTTCTCTGTCTTTAATACATTGAAGTTATTTTTTATATTTCTCGCCTTGAAATTGTTTTCTTTAGCTGGTATGCCCGTATATAAATAAATATTTCAAAAACAATACTTGTTTTGAAATATTTATTGGAGCTGATGTTTTTGCTTTTATACACTTTTCTTCCCGGACCCCCTAAGGTACAGCTGATGTGTCCTTCTCAGCTTTTTCTACTATTTACAAGACATTTTTAAATAATTTAAGTTGATATTATCTATCATATGTGAATATGATTGGATGCTCTTGGTGTATTTGATCGGTTAACCTTATAGAAGAAATTTATAGTGAAAAAATCCTACACATCCTACCAGTAGAAATATTTCTTTTGTCACAGACTCCTCCCCATATTGTCGACTACCAAATCAGAGTTTGTTAAATTATAAAGACTTTTTTAAATTCATAAAGCTTTTCCCGTAATTGAAATTGTCTGCATCACATACCGAAACAATTCATTTGTCTTTATCCACACTAACATTTGAACAAAGTCAATATACAGGATCACATTGAATTGGTCTTTATTTTTATAAGATATTGGCAGCAAACTTAGAGTCTCAACAGTCACACATTATATGGTTCGAAATATAAATCAGAGCAACGCCTTGTACAATTGTACTAAAAGAAGTGCACAGGTTACTCGTCCAACCCCATGAACTCTAACTTCGGTCGTTAATATTCGAATAGTCCTTTTACGATTCAAAAGTGACTCGTGCCTGCCCCTGGGAATTACCCATGTCTTCGTTCATCAACTTAAGAGAGAACATGCCCGAAGACGTCCTCACCGTACCTCCGACCCGTCCATCAGGTTCTGATGCCATTTGCAACGTTGGCTGACCGAAGGTACAACATTCACACGTTTTGCAGGGTGCCTTAAGTTGGCCCAAAAGTGGTTTTTGTTGTTCACGAGAACGTATTCTATAGGAAGAAAAATTGCACCCAAAGGATGTCCAGTTGGAAATTTATTATCCTGTTCTGTAACAACTTTGTACAGAAGATATCAAATTTCATGACCCATCCATTCGTTTGGCTGGGAGGTTATTGAATTGGATTGATTTCTTAGCTAATCTTTTTCCGATTGCAATTCGTAAACGTTTGAAAAGATCGAATTTCCATCAAGGATGCTAGCCCTAAGTGTTAATTGCAAACCATTATCCACCCATTCACCGCCCCCTCCCTCAATAAATGTGTATACCAGACGTGATGGTGTTTGACTGTTTTGTGAATAGCCCACGTCCCAAAAGTGACCTGTAACATCTAAAGATGAAAAAAAAAAACAGAAACAGAAACAGGAAAGACCAAAAAGGACACAGCGAATCCAAAAGAAAAAGGACACTGTCGCATTTATCTCCATTTGACCCTCTTCAAAGTTATATTTTTTTTTTCAACGTGTTTGGTCTTCATTCGATATTCATTCCCCCAAAGACAGCCGCAATATCCAGGGGGTTGCCGACCGACGGTCTTGGGGCCTTTTTCCTGTTATTTTTCTCTTTTAAATTCTGAGGCATGTAAATACCCTGTCATGTTGGGTCGTAATACTGTAACGTGGACCATGTTTCCTTTTTTATAGTGTGCTCCTTTTTGTATTCTTATTTTTTCTAACTCATCCTGCGACCAAATGTAGGCAAATCCATGCATATGTAACGAGGATGTAACTGCGTGGACGTGTGTTTGTGCCGTAATAAGGATGGCCGCAGTCGGGGTATCCACCAGAATTCCTGCCATCAGCAGTAAAACCTTTAGCTATATAGCGCACACTGGGCAATGGCGACCGATGATACCCGGTGTTAAGTTGAGTGTATTTTGGTTTTAGTGGCCGAGGAAGGGTCCGTTTTATGCTTACTGCCGCTCTCCCATTCTGTGTTGAAATAAGTAATAGGTCCTGCTACATATTTGGTCGGTTACGTGTGGACTTTACTTAAGGGAATTTAAGGGATGAAAAATGCTGATTTGGTTACTTTAACAAAGCCGGACTTGGGTTAGAAAGGGCACACAGGAAAGATTGTCTGCACATTGATTGGAGCAATTGCCTTGTATTTGTATTCAAATAGACGAGATAATGTTCTTTCTACTCATGCTACGAAAATATATGAGATGAGGATATAAGGATGACTAATCCAGGCAGTGATAACGAAAACATAGTCAATTAAGTTTCGAGAGATTAAGAGTTTTCTTTCGATTTACATAATGTAGTATCTCGTGTTGGTCAGTGGATAAGAAAGTCTTCGAAAAAACATGTGATGACCACATGAGACGTATATCTTTTACACCATCAACTCTAGCAGTGGTGAGCAATACATTCCTCCATAAAATATTATGAATATAAAATAATGTATGGAAATATTATAAGATTATTATAACGTGGACCATTTCAAACTTCAGGAAAAAAAGGAAACAGATGAAAAGGTCGGCATATAACGAAGATCTAGATGACCCACCCTATACTACCATAGCAGCTGATCCAAGTCATGTTGCGAAAGCAATGATTTCAACCAACTGTTTTCGTAGCAATGATTTTTTTTTACCTGGATAAAGGTATTTACGCCGGAGATCTCTTACATTCTGATGGTAGAGTGTAACAAGGAGCTTATGGCAATTAATGTCGAGCTTAGAGCGGGAATATCAAAAGACATCGCGAGCAAGAAATCGGGAAAGGAAAAGTGAAGTAAGGGAGGCTACATAAAATAGGAACAAAAAGATCAAAAGGAACGAGTGTTATAATATTTCGGTTTCCTATATTTATAACACATTCCATTGGGAAACAAGTTTCTAGCATGTTTATGGCGTTTGCGACGATAGTGAAGAACGTGTGATTCGAACTGGCGTTATGGCGGTTAGAATCACTAAAAAATGGAACCAATGCTTAACACATCAGGCCACTGCTGCGTGTACGAATTCGATTTCTAAACCCAAATACACTCAACTGATGTGGAATTGTTATGTTATCGCTGTGGTATGCGGCTCTGGTGGTTTTCTTGTTTGATTTTCTTTCGGTGTTCTTCACTATTTGCTTGTGTATTGTGTGTGTATCTGTTAGAAACGCCAGACTACTCCCTCCTCAGTAACTTTCTTACGATCAACATCGTGTGCGAACGACGGAGCGAGGAGCGAGCGAGCGAGAGCATGTCGGAGCAGGCGAGTGTGCCGGTGCTCTATGCGGAAGTCGTGATTGTAGTAGTAAAGTTCTGTTTACATATGAAGATTGTGTGCTGTGTGTATACAGATCACGTCGGCGTCACCAATTATGGCGTTTGCGACGATAGTAAAGAACGTGTGAATCGAACTTACGTTATGGTAGTTAGAATCACCAAAAAATGGAACCAATGCTCAACACATCGGGACACTGCCGCGTGTACGAATTCGATTTCCAAACTCAAGTACACTCAACTGATGTGGAATTGTTATGTTATCGCTATGGTATACGGCTCTGATGCTTTTTCTTATTTGTTTTTCTTTCGGTGTTTTTCACTACTTGCTTGTGTACGAGAGTTGCCTCTCATGTTTCGGGATTTGGCAACCCTAGTGTTGCAATCCGGCAATTGACAGCTCTGTCGTAAAGTTGGACATTTTTGAGGTTATACGCATTCAGAACGTTTTGACATACGAGCGCTATTTGTGTTGTTTACAGTAACTTAAAAGATTCATCTGGGCCCAAAAATGGAATTAAATCGTCAACATTTTCGTGCGATTATTTTTTACAACTTTCGGCGTGGATTAACTCAGCAACAGTGCATGGATGAACTTAATTCAATTTTTGGCGATGAAGCTCCATCAAGGATCAGTGTTTATCGATGGTATGGTGAATTCAATCGTGGTCGTAGTTCACTCCAAGATGAATTTCCTGAAGGTCTTCCAAAATCAGTTGTTGTTTCGAAAACCATTGGTGCTGTGCGCGAACTGATATTGGAAGATCGTCATGTGACCTATCGTGAGATTGAGACAACCTTAGGCGTTAGTGGGACCAGCATACATTCAATATTGCATAAACATTTGACTGTCAAAAAAATTTGTTCGCATTGGATCCCACACAATTTGTCAATCGCCCAAAAAGGACTCGTGTCAATTGGTCGAAAGAAATGCTCAAAAAATACGGTCGCGGTGCTTCGAAACACGTCTATGGCATCGTGACAGGTGATGAATCGTGGATTTACGCGTCTGAGCCCGAAAGTAAACAGCAGTCGACTGTCTGGGTGTTTCAAGATGAGCCAAATCCAACAAAAGTTGTTCGCGCACGAAGCACTTCCAAGCAAATGGTCGCCTGTTTTTTCGGAAAAACTGGACATGTCGCAACCGTACCACAAGAACAACGCAGAACAGTCAATTCTGAGTGGTACACAACCATTTGTTTGCCAGTTGTCTTCCAAGAAATTAGGAAAACCAACCGCCGAAGACGGATCACTCTTCACCACGACAATGCGAGCTCTCACACATCGGCTGCGACAACTGCATTTTTGAGCACCCAAAACATCGATTTGATGGGTCATCCGCCGTATAGTCCTGACTTGGCACCAAATGACTTCTTTTTATTCCCGTACGTAAAAAACAAACTGAGAGGTCAACGTTTTTCGACACCTGAAGAAGCGGTTGCTGCATTCAGAATGCATGTGTTGGAGATACCTCAATCAGAGTGGCAAAAGTGCTTCGACAATTGGTTCAAACGCACGCAAAAGTGTATAGATCTTCATGGGGAATATTTTGAAAAACAATAAAGTGATTTTCGATGATCAATATTTGTTTTTGTTCTCTAATCCCGAAATATAAAAGGCAACCCTCGTATTGTGTGTGTATTTGTTAGAAACGCCACATGTTCACTACGAAAATCACAACAAACACTACTAAGCAAACGCGTATTTTTCCAACATAATTTGTCTCTCGTCTTTACTACAAAATTAATTATCCAACCTAGTAATCATTTTCCCTCGGCCTGCTACTTGTCGTCCTCAAAACTAAGGCACCCACATACAACATAAACATGTCATGTGTTAACATCAATCAAAAATTACAATGGCCGAATAAAACAACGATGCGGTGGACTTATCGACTCCGAAACTTTTAGATCAACTTGTATGCGACCTCTGGTCGCTCTTTTCAACAAGTCAGCTGTGGGTGTATTCTCATTCCACCGCACAGGACCTGTGCGGGGGGGGGGGGTGGGGGCAAGTCGTGGCACCGCCATTGGTGCGAGTTCTACTTCGTCCCACAACTTTTCGTTAACTCTCCGATTGTTCCACCGCAGCAACAAAAGAGAACTGTTCACCAGGAAAAAACGAGAAGGAACCAAAACACATTAAAAACACCTAGGAACTGCAGCCGGAAAATTAAACACACTGGTGTCATTTTGTTTAGTTTTATTCTCCAAATAAAAAAGCCACTACCTTTGTTAACAATATTGAACGTAATGTAAATTAATACTAACACTTATTTATATGAAGTATTTCTTTTTGTCACTCGATGAAATGTATATTTTAACAAAATCCTCCGGAATCAAATAACCGACAAAACACCGCTCAATTCGGTGACGAATAAAATGTACGTACAGCAATACCGAGGAATTTACTACGCCAACGACTCCGTATATTATCGCGTCCCCGTGCGCACAGGGGAGCGGGAGTAGCACGACCGGCACGGTCGGCGGATGTAATTGAACTCCGGTGATAAACGGGTCGTGCAGAGCCGACTCGCTAATGGGGTGAGTTTCCCCGAGAGAGAAGGTGTTCCTCTCATGGTGACAACGAGGAAAGAGGATCTCACTGGTGAGGTCCTGTAGTGGTGTGTGTGAAGATCGTTGAGATCAGATTGTTTACTAACGCTCGCAGGTCAAAGAGAAACGAAACCTAGACAAGGGATGCAGAACAAAGGAAGAAACGACCTAAGGCATTGTTCGGTAATGAGGGTCAGCTGAGTAAATAGCAGCCACTCATTAGATGCTAAAAGGGATTGCGATACTTTATACAATGGAGATCGTATATCGTATTGGGTGTACAACTTTGCCTCCGGCGTTTTTTTCCGAAATTCGAGGCTTTATTGTAAAAAACTGGTTATACATTTATGATTCAAAGTATTGTCCATCGCTGGCCACTACTTTCTCCCATCTTTCGGGCAGCATACGAATCCATTTCTTCATATTAAAGCAGAAAATTAAAACCTCCCGCAAATGACGAGAATTTGGCTCGTAAGTTGACATGTTTAATCGAGAATAACTTTCTGACGCAGACACAAATCGACTAATATTTCGATGGCGTTATGTTTACAAATACCTAAGCTTATTGTATGACATCTATGATCTAATTATTTCAACTACCACTTACCGCTACAGCCATCTATTGCAAAACGACGGAAGCAAAGTTGTACACCTAATAACTTCGCCGACTGGAAGAATCGGATTCTTTTGTTTGCATATATTTATGCTATTGAATCCAATCCGGCGGCTAAGCGCGACGTTGGTGATTGTTTGAAGATTCAAACAAAGAAGTATTTCCGAGAGAAGTGCTTGCAGCTGAATCAATAGTTGCAAGTCTTTGGAAAGTAATTTAGATGGTTACACAATGACGGTTGTGTATACCATCTGTGTCAATTGTGCATGGCATCTATGGCGACGCCAGAGTCGAACACTAGTGTGAATATCTACACTAATTGGAAATTCGGTTCTTGGTCGCTAATACAGAGATGCATTGATAAATGTATGAATGCCCTTGTAGGAAAAATTTTTACAGGCACTTCCAGATAATGCATTGAAAGTATTAATTATCCTTGGGAAGGAAATGTTTTTGTTGCGGGGAGATTGCGGTGCAGGTGTGGGAAGGTTGGAATTTGCCTGGCAACCGAAGGTACCGAAGAGGTTTTGGTTTTATGCTCCTGTACAATGGAAAGAATTCTTGTAGGGAATTTGTATGCGAAGAGATACATGAAAGGTAAGAATTCTTTTACAGGGACTTTTAGGTTATACCTTAGATAACCTAGATGCGTAAAGCATTTAAGGTGCTAATGCGATTGCATTAACGAAACTTATAAGGTTGGATCGAAGTTATGGGGGTTCTTCAGGTAAATAACAGTGGGGTTTGGCGGAACCGCCACAGACCCACTAAGTTATATTCATGCAAACTGAAGTCCGAAATATCGATATCAGCAACGAATTCATTTTCATTTAGTGAATAAATTGCCAGAGCCTGTGTAGACAGACACTGTAATGGAACTGTGGTCCCCGTGTTGCACTAATCGACGCGAAACTCTGGTGTCATTGCAACCACTCGGCACAAACATCGCATAAGTGCCACAACTGCTGATATATTCGGACTACCTCCCAAAAGCGACTGAAAACAGCGACACCATGCGTGCCCAGTAGTTTTGGCGTTGACAAACTAGAATTCGATAATGTTAAACTGCTTTCGACATATGTTATTCCGAAAATCATTTCAATTCAGGTCGTGGATAAATACGGTAAATATGAATAACTGCTTTCGACATATATCATTCCAAAAATCATTTCCATTCAGGTCATAGGTAAATACTGTAAAGATGAATGGATAGGGTTCTCAGAGATACGAGTGTTTCCATTAAAGACCCTAATTAATTCGTAATTGTCGTATACATCATGATATCGAAAAGCACCATAAATATCGATTTGATTCGCAGATTTCTAAAAAAATCTTTCGATATCACTGATCTGACATTTTGTGTTATTTGGGATCTGACGATCAAAATGAGCCAACGCGAATATATTTCCAATGTCCAGTTGTGACCTAGTTTTCAGTTGACTTGATACAGGGACGAATTTAACAAGCAACTCACGCTATCAGGAACTGATAACAGAGCTTTTATACCTTCTTTTTTTTTTGGTTTCGGTAGGAAGATGGACATCTTCAAAAGATACTTCCACACCGATCCAGGGGCATGGCGGGTTTTTACCGACTAAAACCACCTCCCGCCAGGCTCATATTCCCGTTAATCCCCGTGGAACTTTCTTTTAGATATTCCATCGTGGGGCGGGACGGAGCTCACCTGTTACTCCGCTCGTCACGTCGCAACTGCTGCATCATTTCACAGAGAATACCATTTGTTACGGACCATGTCTGTTTTGAGCTCAGCATGTAGTCTATTACTGCAGCCGGAGTAACTATCCGTCTCATATGTCTCTCCAAAGTCGTTCGTGCGGTCTCGAATCTCACGCACTCTGTGAGTACGTGTTCCGCATTCTCTATTTTGCCTTCGCAATACAAGCAGTATGGGTGATTCACATGCTTATACATGTGCAACTATTGCCATCCATGTCCAGATATTAGCTGAGTCAAGTGGTAATTCAGCTCGCCTTGTTTTCTTTTCACCCAGGTTTCTATATGAGGTATCATGGTTTGGGTCCATCTTCCTTTGGTGGAAGAATCGCACCTTCGTTGCCATTCTCTTAGGCTTGACAGCTCTAATTGTGGCCGCATTCTCCGACGATTCTCTTGGGAGACCTTATGCAGTGGAGCGTTTTCTTTAGCTGCGATATCACGTGGTGTCCCCCCGGCCAAATATGTATGGCATCTTCGGATACCGTTCGAAATGCACAGCATACTCTTAGTGATGCCAGTCTATGCGCGGAGTTCACTCCCCTCATGTACGACTTATACTGTGCGGCTCCTGCACATATGTGAGCTGCATACATTATAGTGGAGGTGTTGACACTGGTTATGAGTTTCCTTATGTGGGGCCGTGGTCCCCCAACATTGGCTAGCAGTCTCGCCAAAACTTTGCATACTCTTGCCGTTTTTTCACTCGTTTTCCTCAGGTGTTCCTTGAAACTCAACCTGTTGTCGAGTATAACACCAAGATATTTAATATAGGGACTGGATCTGATTACTTGTCCTTCTATTTCCAAATCAAGGTGTTCAACTTTCTTGCGGCTGCTTTTTAAAACTGCCTCCGTTTTATGTCCAGCTAGTTTCAGTCTGGCCATATCTAGCCAGCATTTAATGCTCTGGATTGCTTGGGAGCAAATATTCTCCAAGTCATCTAGATGGTTAGCGACGGCTACTATTGCCAAATCATCTGCGTACCCAATGATTCTAACTCCGTCTGGTACATTGACTCTGAGCACACCATCATACATGATATTACATAACAGCGGACTTAATACAGATCTTGTTTTTTTTTTTTTTGACAACCCTTGCAGCCAAGAGCACCTCTTCGGTGGTCACGGGAGGTAGCTCTTCTTCAGTGATACTCCACTCCTCTTGCACTCTCAATACCTTATCACACTGCGGGAAGAGGACAGCAACGATTCTGGCCATGTCGGTTTTACTTTATTGCATTTGACTACTGTTGCTTTGTAGCCTTTCCATAACTATCCTGTAAGCGCTGCCCCATGGGTTGTTATTTAATTCATCCCTTAGGGAGCAGAACGCGTCAGATTTACTTTTGCGGATTACATTTCTCAACTCTTTCCGTTTGTTGACGAATTCCGCATGCAACTGTGGGTGGTTATTACGGTTTCTTGCTCTTTGTTGCAAGCGTGGTAACCTGTTGCACTCCGATCGCACATGGGCGATTTCTGAGTTCCACCAATACACTGGTTTGATAGCCCCTGCTGGTTGTCTTTTTCGTGGCATAGAAGCATCACATGCGGTAGTTAGCCACTTCATGACTTTTCCAGTCTGCCTGTTCGCATCGGCCTCTGCGTCAAACTGTGCGATTTGGGGTTCCAGTATATAATCGAGCAGTTCCGCATCGAGGTTCTTCTCTTTCCACCCATTTTTTTGGGCTTTCTTCGCCAATTTGCCAGTGATAAATCCCCTGTGCGGTAATATTTCGTACATCACGGCTTGGTAGTCACTATGGGTGTGGTTGTGTCCAAAACTCGCCACTCCATATTTCTTGCCAACATGGAGCTGGCAAATGTGATGTCGATTTTGGACCGGCCTCCCTCGTTAATGAAGGTGTCATCAACACCATCATTAAGTAACACCACATCTAGGACTGCGAAGGCTTCAAGTAGTGCCTGGCCTCTACTGTTGGTCATTGTAGTTCCACATTCTACTGCCCAAGCGTTGAAATCTCCATGAACTATAAGAGGGCTCTTATCTCTTCTTGTGTTATTCTTGTGGCGGTTCTTTAATACATTTCCAAAGAACCACCCATCCTCTTAAATTAACCACCTTCCAAACCCATTGTACTTACCTGCAATTAGGGGCAACGTAAGCTCCCCTGCAGCATCACACCTGAAAGTTAAACCTCATCAAGACATGCATCACATTGAATTATTATATGAACCGTACCATATCTCCATCGGCTCGACTTGTCAGCAATTATAATAGATAAATACTTGCTGGCCAGCGTAATTGTTGACACAGTCGTAGCCGATGGGTTTTGCTACGGTTCATAACCATTTATTGCCCCAGTCCCGAGGTTCGCAACACTTGCGACCAATTTCCTTTATCGGTTATCTACCGATCATGGGATTTGGGTACTAATATGATTGACGTTAGACAATCATACCCCAGATCATGCCTAACGATGCTCCGGCCTGTAAAACAAACAAAAGCTACCATAGCCTAGGCCGTAGGCGAGCAAACCATTGGTTTACTTATCGCCACGAAAAACGATTGCCTGCAATGGTATAAGTCTGCGGCGATTATGTAAACAGCCGATGTTCCCATATAGCATCGCCTAAATCACAAATATCGCATCGTTTGAACCTTGAAATATCGTTTCTGTTTATTTAGAACACAGAAACCTATTTCTTCCTTCGGCGATCTTCGCTATCGCGTATCTCATAATGCCAGCAATGCATTACACCAGCCCATGTGTATTCAGGTCCGCTTTCGTCGTTGCCGATATGCAGGCTGAAGGGCAGCGTACTTGTCCTATACGGACACATATAGAATCCTCCCACACCGATGTAATCCACCAGCGTTGAATTTGACGGATATGGATCGCATCACAGAGTCAAATTTTTACCGTCCAGCCGCACGTACGTGTCGCGAGTCTTCTCCACAGTGCCGTTCTAAAATAAACAAGTATTTTCGATTTCATCTCGCAGTCCTTTATACCGAAATATCGATTCGTTTCTTTCGTGTTTTGACTGTATAAATCGGGTGAACGGAAAACTTGCCGTGTACCCGCGATTAGAGCGCGATTACGTAACATTTCGTCCAAAATTAATCAAAAACCAAAAGGAACATTAGTGGTGTGTTGATGTGGTGTGTCTCACTTGAAGTTCAAATGTATAATCTATAAACTCAATACGAAAGAAAAACATTGTCGGGAATTACTCAATGAAGAAAACTTTAATTAATATCTAAACTCCTGTGTTTAATTTTTTTTTTTCCTGTGGTGCTCAGTTTTGGTGTATCTCAGTGTGGAGAACGGTGACCGTAGGATCAGTGACAATTTTGGCAGCAGACATCGGTGGTGTTTTTATGGAACCCGCATCCTTGCTGATGCCATCATAAAAACTACCCACATTTTGTCCAAAAAGCATTTGAAGTATTCTATTTCCCACCTTGGCGGAGCGTAATAACAGTAGAAAGAATTCCTCTGATCTTAGCATAGTCAATTCCTTCCAGCCGCTGGACACTTCTGCATTCCAAGGGGGAATTTCCAGTTGTGGAGATGGCCACTGTTCCGCTGCTGTCTTCTTGCCACGTAATAATACCAGTGCCAGGCATCCTGTACTGCTCATTGATGAGTACCACGTCGGAACCATATCCCTTAACCGTTTGGGAGAGGAGATCTTGTGCGGCTCCACAATGGTTTAAGTTGATTTGAATGCACTTAAAAGTGTCCACTTTTGTTGAGCTTTTATACCTGTCAGTAGCAATTCGTCCCCCAAACGTCTCAGCCCAATTTAATGATTAATTTAGAGCCACATCTAGGCAAGCGTTGAACCGCATATTATGTAACCTAAGGAATACAACAATCGTTGGCAACACTTTTAAAGTCGATGGAGGGGGACTGATCAGTTAACTAAACCGCCTGCATCGACGATAGGATATCGTACACCAGATACGTGCATACCATGAATGGAAGATCTACTTCTTGGAAGCAGCGTACTCTCAGTATCAGAATCAAAGTTCATGGCAGTCAGTCTAATGGATAGAGATTGGAATCCATAGCCATATATCGGATGATCCACTTTCTCTTTCTCAACTGCAGAGAGACTATTAAGATTAATGGGGCTACCAGTCTATTTATTAGCTTAGTGCAAGCTTATAAACGGTTGTTATGGGCTAACTTTTTCGGGGCAAGGCTACTAACAACAAGATATAACAAGTCTTGGATAAGGACCGGATACCGGTGGAGAGACTTGCTAAATAAGGCCAAACCCGGATCCCGGTTGTAGTGGCGATGATGATAATGATGGGCTAACTTACGGACTAACTTTATTAATCAGTTAATAACTTAACAACAATGGCGAAGAGTAGAACGAGAGATGGAAAAGAGTAGAGGACGACATTTAGGAGACGGTGTTTGAGAGTGAGGTTGCTAATATTGAAGTCAAAAATGGCTGACTAGGAGTTCACACTTGGCAGCCTTCGGGAGATGGGTTCGCTGGAGTCGTAAGCGATGTGTCGGTGATTGGCGAGGGGTTGGGGGGGTTAAGGTAGAGCGAGCGAGGATTACGTATGTCGTGTGGGCTTGGGTTGAATATGGTTAAGTTGAGAAGATTAAAATTCCCTTTTGTGCGAGCGTTAGTGTAAAAAAAGCGCAGTCGACCGAGCCAGAGAGAATTCGGTAAATGAATAGAATATTGGACAGGATTCTGCGTTCTTACAGGATTTTCAGGATAAATAATTTTAGACGGTGGGTGTAAGGAGGCTAAATCAGACGGGTTTCCGATCCCAATCCATGGAAAGCAAACGTAGGAAACGACGTTGAATACTCTAGATTATGCGACAGTGAGTCTGCTGGTTAGGGGACCATGCCCGACTACCATATTCGAGCAGTATACGAACAATGGAAATGTAAAGAGATCTGGTGACATACGGCTTGGAGAATTCTTTAGACCATCGTTATATAAACCCGAGGGCTGAGTCAGCCTTAAGGATCATCTCATTAATATGTGAGAGGAAACTAAGCTAACTATAGCATAAAGTACCAAGTTCGGGTTTCGATTAAACGATGGTGATGGTTTGGTTATAAAAAAGGTAAAGACGGGGAAGAAAAGGTAATCGCTTTCGTAAAAAGATTATAGACTAGCATTTGATGACATTAACGTCCAAGCAGTTTTTACGATACCAATCAGAGAAGTCGCCCAAATCTGTTGGAAGCAGTGCAGAATCAAGTGATGGCATGATGGTTTTATAGAATTTCGTGTCGTTAGCACGGATACTAACAAAGGAATACTTGATGACCTTATCAATGTCGTTTATGATTAGTATAAAAAGAAAGGGGGCTAAGTTAATTCCTTGAGGGTCCCCAGAGGTAGCTAGGAAGGGATTAGATATCGCGGATCTGAAACGTAGGTAGGAAGAAATCAATTTTAACAGAATGGGTTCAAAGCCGAGGACAATACAAAAAGTGCAAGTTTACGAGAAATCTTATGGGAATCTTGTAACAATGTCAACCTCCTTATCAGTTTCTAGGTATGAATGCAATACTTCCCGAAATCATCGGAGGTGATAAACCTTATCAAACGACAGTTTTGCTTAACTCTTTTACCCTCCACACTAAGTAATCAACATCAAACCCAAGTTGATTGTGTGGTTTGATTTCGGAGACAGGGCGGCTAAACAGTTAACAGCTCCCGGGTGTATAAACCGGACAGTATAACGCAAAACAGAAAGAGGGCACAAGGGGCGGCTGCAATGCATATTGTTATATAAGCTAATGGTTCTGCCCCTAGTTGTGTAACCTCTCCCACTATGTTCACACTTACCCAATTATGGAACCTGGTTCTCGTAAACACTTAATGTTTGATTGATGCAAACACTAAGTGTGCGTTAAAAGTTGAGCTCAGTACAATCGCTGTCTCGGAGCTCTTCTTTACGAAGACACTGGAGTGATCGGATTGTGCAACGAATCAGTAGTTCATTTAACCTCAGCAGTGGAATCCATCCAAAAACCAAACCACATATAAGGTAGATGATTTGGTACTCGTAGAACGAGAGCCTACAGCAACCGGTGAGCCCCGGAAGCTTGCTCCAATTTATAGTGGACCGTACGTCGTGGCGAAAGTGTTGGAAAATGACCGATATGTTTTGAGAAATGCCCCCGAAACGCAACGGACCCAAAAGAAATTGTATTCCATAGAAAGTTCAGGTAAATGAAGATGTGGTGCGGGCCTTTTGGTGACGACAGCCATTCCGAGGGCTAAACAGACGAATCAGAATCAGAAGATCTGGACATCGACGCGCCCAACCCAAGGATTCCACAAAGACTGGAGGACGAGTCTTAAGTTAAGATAGACGAGCTGTAATACAACTTTCCTACTAGTAGCCGTAATTTTAAATGGTGAAAAACAATTCTGTTCCGTGTAACCCTGACTCTGGCACGGCTTACGTCTACTTGTGTTCTCGGGCACTGAACGAACGAAAACTTCACTGTTCGTTAAGTATGCAATATAAAAAAAGCGCATGACGAGCACTCACTCTCTCTTTTTCCGGTGGTGAGCGTCCGGATTATTAATAGAAATATAAGACCCTTTGTTAACAGTATTACGAACCTTTTTATTTTTTGAATCAATTTTCGAATACAATACCATTTAGTTGTAAAAATTGAAGTCTTAAAAAGAGAATTGTACGAGGTGGCGCAAAATTAATCACCCTGTAGCGGTTCTACGAACCACTCAACCCACTATAGGGTGAGGTATCCTTCCGCCAAGGAATATACTCACCTGTGCCAGTACACATGCCCACAGACACGTGTCCCCATACTCATTAATCACACCTGAAACAAAAGGTAATATGACATGCAACAACGTTGAGGTCGATATCAGAAATCAAGGAACTAAACGTTCAAAAGTATCGAGTTCAACGCATCCATACATCGTATCCAAACCAATGCGCCAAACGCAGCTAGGCATCGCATGTAAGTCAAGCACCCATTTTAAGCATCAACGCGATGCTTCCCATGAAACACCATTGTCGACAAATAAGCCGAACAACGGATGCCTACTCTGGTAGCTAATAGCAATTAGCACCTAAATCCCTTACATGACCCTAAGGCAAAAGGCACCCTTGTGCGAACAAAGCATATCGTTTCGCTGCCGACCAATAGTCATGCAATCATAAACATCTTAACGTAGATCGCGCGCTAGATGCTTATGGTTTGTAAATGCTAACAAAGAAACTATACCAATCCCACGGTTCCTTTATGACCCATCTGAAGCACACAAGAACATTGTTAGCTTAAGCCAGATGGGCAACCTAAACAAATCCCACGAAAAGATCGGAAAATAAGTGTCGGTACGTTCGATCATCAAACAAAGGAACAAGTTTCCGATATGGAAGACACCAAGGAAAATTATGGATTGATGATGGGAAAATTTTCTTTACAGATACGATGGGAAATCCTGTTAACGGATACGATGGGAAATTCTGTTTAGCGGATTGCATGGGAAATTTTCTTTTGCAGATGCGGGGATGAGAAGTTCGGATTGGAATTTAAAGATAGAGACAATTAGTGTTTATCGCATAGTCCGTCCAAGAGAGAACAGAGGGAACCCCTACGAGGAGGTCGGTCCGGGCGTTTTTAATACATGTAATTAAATATCGATTGTTAGATGCCGATAAGTTTGTGACGGTCGAGTGTGCATTTTGTAAATCGCGAATGCGTAATTAAATATCGAGTGTCACATAAGCCAAATTAATTTTAAACCCTATGTAGTGATTTACGAAAAAAAAATAGAAACAATAAATAGAGATTCGAAAACCACTTCTCCGTGTATCATTTATGATTATATTCGCTCCAGTGTATTTCTTTTTGGTTTGCGAACGGTGTTCGGCGGAACACTGCATCACCAACATTCGAACAAATTAAAAACTGCCAAAGTGGCGTCGCTCGGTGCGCGAGTTAACTTTATTTAATCGGACGCGCCACAGGAAAAGGAAATAAACGTAGACATTCGACATTCCACGTACCGCAATTCAACGCGCACAGACCTGTGATTCTCACGAAGGACGTCGGGATTATACATATCGGGTTAATTACGTGGTGTGCAGAAGAATAATTAAAAGAGCACCAGTGAAACTTGTAACGCGATAGCAAATTAAGCGCATGTCGTTCAACAACAAAAAGGAACAATAAAAAGATCAAAATAAACAACCATTACCCTGTGTTTCATTTGTGACACTTGTAATTGAATCGGCTCCGGTGCTGTAGTTGTGCTGTTTCGCCCTGTGGAGTTCCTTGTGGCAGCAGTATTCGGTGGACACAAACAGCCGCAAACATTTCTTCCTACAGACTAACATCCGCCAAAACCCTATCGGAAGATGTTATAATTTTTGCAAATGGCACCGTACGTCAATCATATTTAATCAATAATCGGTCGGCGATGTTAGCGCAGCGTGAATTTCGACGTCGATTTCTTAATCGTGTCACGCCAACTGGGCAAATATTCCGGCGACTGATTACTGGGCAAATAGCTACTCGACTCGGACAGACTGGAACCACAGGAGACCATACCGGGCGGGGCCCCCACCGGACTGGTCGTTCGGCCGAGAATACCGCGGCTGTGACTGCCGATGTCGCTGAGAACGAAGAAACATCGACCAGACGACGGGCCACGCAATTGGGCATCACCAGACGAACCCTACAGCAAATATGAGTGAAAGACTTACACATGTTCCCATACAAAGTGGAAACAGTGCATCAGTTAATGTTGCTGAACGTCAGTCGCATGTGAATTACTGTCAAGCCATCCTTAATCTCAACAACGAAGAGGACGATTTTGTGTCGACTATTATCATGAGCGACGAGACGCATTTCCACTTAAGCGGTTACGTCAATAAGCAAAACGTTCGAGTCTGGGGCACTGAAAATCCGCGTGTGATGCACGAAGAGCCATTACATCCACTCAAAGCCACTGTGTGGTGCGACGTTCACGCAGGAGGAGTGAATGGGCCGTAGTTTTTTGAGGACGGCATCGGCAAGACGGCCACGGTTACTAGTGAACGCTTCAGGGCCATGATAAACGACTTCTTACTGCCGGAATTGGCTGAGCGGGACTTGGTGAACATGTGGTTTAAACAAGACGGTGCAACCGCACACATAGCACGAACCACAATGGATATTGTGAAGGAAGCGTTTCCTGGTCGCGTAATCTCCCGTTTTTGCGATTGGCCAGCAAGATCGCCCGATTTAACTATCCCAGACTTCTTTCTATGGTGCTACTTGACGTCGTGGGCTTATGCCAACAAGCCTCATACAATCGTAGCCCCTAAGGAGAATATTCGACAGGGATGCGGATAGTTATCACCGGAAATCTTGCGGAAACTCATGGAAAATGCAATAAACGGGTACAAATGTATATCAACGCTGGGGCAACCACTTGACGGATATCATCTTTTCCACTTAACAGAAAAAATTGTAAAGGTCCAAGTAAAGATTTCCATCACTGAAAATCATTTTTTTTATTTAGTAAAAAAGTAATTCAAAAACAAAATTGGATGATAATTTTGCGCCACCTTGTACAACGAAAGCCGTACATAACAAAATAGAACAAATTTCTAACGAATGCCGAAGTAAAAAAGTAAAATAGATAATGTCGTGGTTCATGAAAAATCTTCAGCAGCCGCGTGACTTTTGGTCATTTGGGCTGCTTGCGACAATTTAATATAATATGTAAAAATTGTAAAATTAGAGTTAACATATAGTTTATGGTTGTTAAAAAATTGCGTTTTTAAGAAACACGTAGGAAATGTGTGGGATTGTGAGCACGCAGGTTTAATTGACGGAGGCGTAATGTAGAATAGACTGAACATTTATTTATTATTGTAAAATTGCAGCAGTTGTAGAAAGGTTATGGCCCTACACGGAATGTGTTGTTATTGTTTTTTTTTTTTTCTTTTTTATATATATTAAATAATTTAATCACTTATTTTTAATTTACCAGAAATAAAAAAAATTATTGAAGTAAATTCTTTTAAGAAGTAAGTAGAAATACTTACAATGTTTTAAGATCCCATTCCTATTAGTTCACACATAACTACACAACCAGTATTATTATAAAGCATAATATTTAGCTAATTTACGAATTTTTATAAGAACAACCACACACACCCTTGTTCAACTCTTCTACTAAAGCCCTATCGCAATTCAACCGCCCCATGAAAGAATGACCGCACGTAATAAACAATGTTGAAGCATCTTTAATCCTTTTTCTCCTTCACAAGCACGCCGAACAAATAAAAAACTATCCAAATTGAACTTTATGTATCCATCCAACGGCCCTTTGGAAGTCCTTTAATTCCGCAATAAACCACAGCCAACAAGTTTATGCCGGCGGCGATGGTTCTCATCCCCTACAAATAGACCATGTATCCAAGGATATCCGAATGGTTAGTTAAAGGGCGACAACGAGGAGCACATCAGACCCAGCCAGACCATTTCGCAAGGAAATAAAAGAAATGAGGTTGGAAAGAAGCAAAGGATCTCTTCATTGTATATTACTATCTGTGAATGGGGTGGCAAATGCTGCCCATGGGACCAACTTGATGGATACATACCACATGCTTTTATTATCCTTTAAATCGCAAATACAAAACTTAAGTAAAAAAAAGAAGAAAAAAACAAAAAAAAAACCTAAAAGGATAGCCAGTACCAATACTACCATTAACAAGGCCATGAACTGGAATTACTTTTAAAATAAATTCAATTTTTCTTTCCGCTTCGTATTTTTCGCGTCTACTGTGTCGAAGGGCATTTACAGGACGAACATTTACGCAAACAAACATGTGCATTATCCCTGTAACACGGTTATAGTCAATTCGTGCGACAGCACAAAAAGAAAGGATTAGCGAATTCCAAATGCACAGGAGCACGGCTAAGAAAACCAAAAATCAAGGATAATACTGTATAACGTGGCCAGCTATCTGGATCAAGAGTAAATAAATCAAAATCGGAATTTACCGTTGACTCCTCTGAGGATATGCTTTGACATTTGCACATAACGAAAAGGGTGAGGTGTCCTCCCTTCACATAATTTTTAACCCTGTCCCGACATTGTCCTGGCATATTGGGATGCTGTTATAAAATTTTAAAAAAAGCAGAAAGAAAAAAAATTACGAAATTTCGATTTTGAATCGATTCAGTTTCGATTAATATTTCACCTCACTGAAAGGATGCACCACCGGGTGTGCGTGTGACAATGCAAGGGTTTGTTTTGCGGATGCATCTCCTGCTGCTATAAAATGTGTTTACTTATCCCGCAGGGTGATGCACTTTAAAAATCCCCCCTTGCCATTAGGAGCGCCGATGGCCTTAAATAAATTTGCGTGAAATTTTGTCGTTGTTGTTGCCGTGTGAGTTGAGAGATAGTTTTACGGTTCGCCAGGACTCGTGGTGACTGCTTATTCATAGTAATTGGAACCGCACGGTTCACTGCCGATATGGAGGCGTTGCAAAAGCAATAAATGTGTCGTTAGTAATTGGTAGTGTCCTTTTTTAAGTTTATGCCAAGGATGAATGATGATTTTTGAGAGGATGAGATGGTTGGGTCTGTGCGAGTAAAAACCGCGTACCAAAAGGCTTTTCAATCGGCATCAAAGGGTTCTTGAATCACAAAGCCGACCATTACTCAAAGTTAAGAAATAAGTTAAGGAGTCATACCTACAAGGATACGTTGTTGATTGGTAGGAAAATGGAGTCCACGGTTCCTTCTGCTTCTTCCTAGGATCGTTGGATATTTTCCACCTATTTTATATAACCTCATCTCGACAAGACAAGGCTCTTATAAGTACAACTGTTTATTACATTAAGGACATTGGCACTTACAAAATATTGCAGTGTATGGAGCGTTCAGAGTTGATGGGCGACAGAGCTCATTATATAGCGTATATAGTATAAGCAGTATGTGACACCGTGATGTTAAAAAAAGGTAAGCTAATGTTGACACCAAAGGACAATAAAGGGCCCAACATTATAACCAAATTATGCCATCAGATCAGTATTGGGAATGTGATCCTCGGCTTCCGTTTTATAAAACATCATTTCTAGCATCGGGGCCGTTGAAAGGATTATCACTTTACTATACGACAGTATCTTGATTTCCGCTAAGTAAATAAGTAAGTACGAAATTGAATTGGTGTGTGTGTATGTGAAGACGTAGATTAGTATATAATTAAATAAATAAATTTGTATGTAATGTGACACATATGACAATCAGTACTAGAATATTCTAGAAAGTCCGAAACAAAGTACTAGAATATTCTAGAGAGTACTGGAAAACTGGAGACTATGAGCAGTAGAAAATTCGAGGCTATGGAACGAACGGAAACGAAACACCAAATCAGAATCAGGAAAAACGGTATAAATACGTCGCATGCAGATCGGGAAAATAAGTAAGAAGTAAGCAGAGTAAGCAAGCGATAAGTAAGGAAGCGATAAGTAAGAAAGCGAGAGTACGGAAGCGATAAGTAAGGAAGTAAGAAGTAAGGAAGCGATAAGTAAGGATGCGATAAGTAAAGAAGCGAAGTATCAAGAAAGGGTTGTTATTAACAAACTAATAAAGTGTTTACAAAAAAAAATCGATTTAACGGCTCTTATTTTTTTAAATAATTAATCCAGCGAACCTTAAGCTCGTTACAGTATATAAGTAAGTAAGAAGGAGAGGTCAGTAAGGACGTTACTGAATAAGTAAATAACTAAGTGTGTAAGTAAATGACTTAATAAGTAAAATCTATGTTAACAAATATGTCAGTAAGTAAATAAGTAAATAAGTAACCACTAACTGCAGATATAAGCTCTAATACCCCTCTAGAATTAACGGTAGCTTTGGATATTTCCTACTGATTACTGTCTACCAGATGACTGACTTACTAATAACCATAGTTTCTGACCTGTTACCACCATGGTGTTGTAGCCTTGTATGGGAAGCGCGTCTCCTCTGCCATATAAAGACAAGGGATCTCTTTATAAAACTGCTGCTGAGAATGCTCCGTGCAGTGGCTACCGTGCTGCTCCTTGGGAGGGAAGAGTGGCGACCGATCGATAATAGAAGAAGGCCTGGAATTTGGCGCAGCCCAATAGGGTAGATTCAGAATTTTGTGCAGATTCCAAGATGATTAGCGATCTTGTACGCCTGAGAGTCCTTGAAAAACGGAATAAACATTTAAAAAACAAAATAAAAAAAAGAGTGGCGGGAGGCCGACAAATGTGCTCTTCACCTTGCGACAACCAGAATCACCCACATCCGTGAGGATGTTGGACTTGGTCTCGAAATATCTGAAAAAGAAAAGGGGAGGGAGGTATCTAAAGATAGTCTCTACAGGGTTAGTTCAAAGATCTCTAACTACTTGGATAGACGTATGGTGGGATAGAAATCATACCAAGACCGGTGGATTTTGAGAGCGGTAGTAAACACAAATTACGTCTTTGGCGTCTGATAATCTGCGCTTTGATCTGTGTGTGTCGGTGTGTGTATGTGTGTTGAGGAATAAACATTATGAAAGCCATTTCCCTTTTATATTAAATTTCTAGGAAGAGCAGACAGAATTTGTCATGCACTTCGACTGGAGAGGAGCTCCAGAGAATTTGGATGGGAATTTGGTTAACCAAGTTCCTCTAAGTTAAAATAATACAATGCCTATAAAGATATGCATTGTGATATTAAGGTTTTGGGGAATCTTAGTTTATGCATAGTAAATGCTGGTTCAATTTACTATGCATTTGGTTTTTTTTTAGGAAAGACTAGGAATTGCGTGTATGCGAACCGAATGAACATTTGGTTCGTTTATCACGTTATTGGTTTAATTGGGTGTGACTTTTGGGAATTGAACAAATGTGTGATAATTGAACATTTGGGTATGGATTTGGTTGTTATGTACGTGGATATGGGGATCTTGATTATAGAATTGTTATGTAGAAGGAAGTGGCGGGGCTTTGCAAGGCAATGCAATGGTTCACTTGAAGAGTGTAGTCCATTAAATGCATTTCGCCCTAAAACAGACTTCAAGTTGCAAAATAAGTAGAGAAAAATATAGTGGATCCTCCAAGACATAAAGAATTGATAGATGCAAGATAAATATGGTGGATACACTGTGTATGCAATAACATTTCATACCACACAGGATCTTGTTATTTACTATAAGGGGAGTCATCCTCTACAACATAACGAAGAAATAAATACAACTACATGGTAGCATTTGCACATCCAAGGAAAAGGCGTCCATAAATTCTTTTATCTGTTAAAACATTTAATCATGTCCTGAAACGTTTATTGGGTGGTTGTGATTTTCTGAGATCGAGCTGTGAGGTTATCAAAAATGTATATTACCTGATTTGGAGTGGGCCGTCCGCCCTGGCTGTTCCGGCTCTTTGGACGGAGAGTTGGAGTGAAAGTATCTTTTTATTCACCTTTTCTTTATTGCTTATTTATTGTGTGTTATTTTAACTTTTGCATAATAGACGAAAAGCTCACTTGTCTACTGGATTAACTCTGGGTTGTAATCCATTACAACCACTTTTTGTATACCCTAATTATGGGAGCAGAAACGCAAACGATGCACCCGATTCCGCTTGGACATCGATCCAGAACATATGTCCTGTATTGAGTCCAATTGTCCAGCACGAATCATCTGCATTGCTTTATTGCTATCGCCACTTGAGTGATCTATTTCAGGTGTAGCGGTTTTGGGTTAAGCAATTGTATTGCTTAATTGATTTTCGCATTTAACCGATCCAATTAAAGTACAATGGCACACGTACAAGTTATTCGTATCGTTTAATCGACTTGCGTTTCGTCGCTATGTCTGACTTTTCGCAGATCTTAGCAGCTTGGCGGAAGCTCGGTTAAATGTGTCAATTGCCTTTAAAGGCGCCGGCAGTGTCGTGTGGCAGGTGTGACACCTGTTCTCGGATATGAAGCAAAAAATGCATGCGCAATACGATAGCGTGTGAAAATGTCTTATGCCAGGTGCAGTGCCCGTTTTTGAATACGAGGCAAAAAATGAAAATACGA
This sequence comes from Microdon myrmicae, assembly GCA_963931805.1. NCBI lineage: Eukaryota > Metazoa > Arthropoda > Insecta > Diptera > Syrphidae > Microdon > Microdon myrmicae. The sequence goes on along the minus strand of OZ007502.1, from coordinate 31,207,735 downwards.
TAGCGTGCAGCTTGGGAAATGAGAATGCGTCATAGGTGGACAATTAACGAGGGAATTCAAATGAATATAATCTGTATCGTGTGCAATATGAATATTAATTGTATTATGTTAATTGAATATGTGATATTAATTGTGGGAAGAATCAAATTGATTAAGAGCTGGGGTAATCGCGTCGTGTGCGTTAATTGGTTAACGTGTTATGGGCTTGTGGGGGTAAAAGTATTCCATTTTTAATTTTTTTTTTTATTTTCTTTAAACTTTTTTTTTTATTTTCTTTCTATATTCTTAGTTTCTAAATTAAAGGCTAGACAAAAAATGCTTAAATTCTAGCTTAAATAGCTTATATAATAACTTACTGGTCCTTCGCAGACGCTCTAAGCTAAACATTACTTAATATTTGTATAATTTGCCTTTCGGCGACAGAGCTTTGTGGCAATACTTATAATTATTTGAAAGACAAAGAAAAATTTGAATAAAATATCCTTGGTTTGTTGTTCGTTTCTTTTCTTTATTTATTTTCACTAATCTATTCCACATCAATGCATTCACAATCCAACATATATTTACATTTGATGGTTAGTTTAGATGTTCGGTGTACTTAATTTAGTTGACAAATCACGAAATTTTCCATGAACCACTATAATAACGCCCGGCCGTATTAATTCGAACTCGACTATAGCGCGGGCAGACACACTTGACTAACTATGCGGCGGCGTGACCAACCGCGGTGATGATTGAATAGCGACTCGGGTGGTGTGGCCGACCGCGGTGATGATTGAATGGCGACTCGGCTCCTTGTTTGGCGGGTGGCTAGCGAGTGACTATAGTGTATGTGCGCACCTCGGCGCCTGTGACTCGACTGACTATAGCGTATGTGTGCACCTCGGTGGCTGTGACTTGACTGAGCCGTTAAAGGCAAGAAAAATGTCACCGCGTCGTGGCAGTGGAGTCAAAGCTAAATAAACTCACTGCCACTTACTAGGAACTTGAAAAGCGATGCTACGCTGCGTAGAGGATTTAGTTCCAGAGAATCACTGCCGTACAGGTTGAGTTAAATTCCTCTGTCGCTATGTATACTGGGAAATTGACTTGAAAACGCGACCAAGTATGGGCGTGAGTTGTCGGTTAGACAAGGGAACATGGGTCTTGGTCGTTGCGATGGTTGTTTCGCGGAAATGCACCGCATCGTGCTGGTGGCTTACCAGTAAGGGGAATTGGTATTGGGTAGGATGGGAGCCGAAATGATTTTCGGGGAAACTAAATGTTGCTTGGTTACAAGCGAGGAAATAGTTTAAGCAGGAAGTGAGCCGGAATGATTTTCGGGGTAAATTAGAACTGCTTGGTTGCAAGCAAGAAATATAATTTAAATAGGAAATTAACCGAAGTGGTTTTTGGGAAAAATTATATGCGGTTTGATGTAGTTGGGGGAGATGATTAGTCATCATCATCATCGGCACTACAACCGGGAACCGGTTTTGACCTTATTTAGCAAGTCCTGAGGCTTGTTAAATTTTCCATAATGATTTGTTTTTTGCGGGCAAGGTCATTAGTCTTGCGCCAGAGGCTCCCCGACGGGGAATCGAACCCCGGTCTCCCGAGTGACAGGCGGGTATACTAACCACTACACTATCCAGGAGCCGGAGAAGATTAGTATTCCGTTGTAAATTTGAATATGCATTTTATTACAGCTTGGGAAATGGATTCTGGGTAAGTTTGGGGATGTATGCAATTGCAGATTTGGGGACGGATGCTGTTGCATATTGGGAGGTGTGTGCTATTGCCGGTTTGGGTTATGGTGACGCGCTGTTTGCGGTCAAAATTGGTTGGAATTGTGGGTTGGTTCTCCATATGGTATAGAGAACCCCCTCAGGCCTTATGTAGCGAAATGCCACAAAGGCATTTTTTTATAGAATAGTCTCAAATGTCAAAGCATAGTGCAACTAAATGAAAAAGAAAAGGATAAGGAAAGAAAGTACCATTCCTTTACTCGTCGTAACATTGTTAATGTCATATGCGACTTTTCATAAGTGTTGGTGGATGTTAACGCGCTCAAAACATCGTATTCGAGAGTAAATTTTTTAAGGCGTGTCTTCGGCACTAAATATAATAGAGGAAGCTCTACAATCGTGAATTGGATGAGCAGTACCTCAAACTAACAACAGTGAGAATCATCAAGTCGCGAAGATTAAGATGGTTCGGCCATGTAGCGAGGTTGGGTAACAAAAAAAAATATTCCGTAGCATTTTTGATGTAAGATTAAGGGTAGTAATCATCATCATTGGGCACTACAACCGGGAACCGGTCTTGGCCTTATTTAGAAAGTCCTAAGGCTTGTTAAATTTTCCATAATGATTTGTTTTTTCCGGGCAAGGTCATTGCGCCAGAGGCTCCCCGACGGGGAATAGAACCCCGGTCTCCCGCGTAACAAGGCTGGTAATACTAGTGGGCAAACTTCTACGGAGATACGGTAAAGCGTGACTTTGAACAAATTGGATCACGTGGCGAAACGTGGAAAGAAAGTGCATATAGTGTTTAGTGGGGCTACCACCCCATTTACTGGCTTAATTCAAGCATATAACAAGGAACGGCGACATAGATATGCTCGTGAGATCATTAACTTTCGGGTTTCTACAGAACAATATGGCCTAAATAAGGCCAAGGCCGGTTCCCGGTTTTAGTGCCGATGATGATGATGAATAGTAGGCGTGGTAGTAATCATAGTAGTAGTCGTAGTAATAGTAGTAGTAGTAGTAGTAGTAGTAGTAGTCGTAGTAGTAGTAGTAGTACTAATAGTAGTAGTAGTAGTAGTCGTAGTAGTGGTAGTAGTAGTAGTAGTAGCAGTAGTTGTAGTACTAGAAGTAGTAGTAGTAGTAGTAGTAGTAGTAGTAGTATTAGTAGTAGTAGCAGTAGTAGTAGTAGTGATAGTAATAGTAGTAGTAGTAGTATTAGTAGCAGCAGGGGTAGTGTTTTTCCCAGCCAATAATTGAAACAAGAAGTTTTGGGTTGTTGTTCCGTGCAGGACATATGCTCTTGGAAACGGATCTAGAAATTTGGGGGGCTGCCTAAATCCTGAGTACGATGTTACTACTGGTGGTGAATCCTTCGAAACACACCAGAACTCTTCAGTTTAGTTTTCCAGAAAAAAGAAAACGGTTTAAGTCTTTCGACGTTTACCGTAGTCGGTTTCCCGTCGACATCGAGGACTTTGTGCGGATCGTCGTAATAGAGATTCATCAAATGTCTGTACTTTGTCTACTTGGGTGGAAACATACGAACAGCTAGTCAAACAGTGGTGAATTAAAGGCTTTATATTGATGTGCTTAGGTATAAGCGCCACCCTTACCTTACGGATCGAGTCGCTGAAATAATCCGCAACTTGATGTGACGTGGTGGTTCCTTATCCCAAAAGAATTCTTTGATGAGAAGCAGCTTTGTTCCGTAAGTCCACTCCGATGCGGATGCTTCTGAATTTTCCTTGAATTTAAGCCGAGGAAATAGATATTACGAGTATATACCATTAGAGGCGGGATGATATTGCAGCTTTACTAACTATAGTGAAGAACGGGATCGAAGCATAAGACTAACGACCACTTATAACAAATTGACTTATTAGTCTCGTCTACTACTCGTATTTACTGCTGTGAGATCGTATGCTAGTTACTTTGGTATACGACTCTCATGATTTATGTTTTAATTATTCTTTTGGTGTTTTAATTATTCTTTTCGTGGGACTCTTATGACAGCCTAGCAAGAAGGTCAAGTGCTTAAATATGTTTGCCTCAAATTATCGTAGCCTGTCAGGCGTGGGCGTTAAAGGGACACCGTAGCGCACAGCCCAAGCAAAATACTGCGCTTTTGTGGCAATCTCTGTGGTCACGGTCCGTAGTTTGGGGCTGGCTTCTGTCAACCATTTAACGTATTGCTATGTAAAGTCTACTCTCTTGAACATTTATAAATCCATTAACTTACCCCAAAAAATGTAAATCTAATTTTACTATAATACGTCTTCATTAGTAAATTTTATTCGTTTCTCTTGTGGAGTTGAAACTATTTCAAAACCTAAAACGTTTTCGAAGAACCTAGGACCCATTTTATACACTTGTCCTAATAGGTGACTAAAAGTTAGTATGAATCACATTAAAAATATCGAAAATAATACACCTACCAATGGATTGTTTTCTTTGATAATTACCAGTGCCGTTTGCTGTTTCATTTCCATATGTGTTAGCTGGTGTGCTTTAACCATCAAATGACCGTTCGAGGAAGAATTACATTCTCTTTCTCTCTGAGTTATTTGATTTAATATCGCCAATTCGCAAGCATATTTATAAAAAAAGTTGCAATCGTATATCAGTCACACTGTGCCTCTCGTTATGAAGACCTATTCATTGCGACTACCTAACGACGCTTATTGTGTAACGAACAGCAAAAGTCTATTACGCATCACATCGCATTGTTGCCGCGATGTTAAATTGAATTTAATCCGCCCTATAACTCTCTCCAAAACTACTTAGTCATTCGATTAGCAAATCTTTATTAATACGCCTTTACTTTCATAGTTAAGACGATACTTCTCCGTACTACGAAACCCCTTTCTGAGAACCCTTCCTCCAAACCGCATTCCCTTGACATTCTTAATTCAAATTTGCCCATTCCACTCCACCATAATTGTCTCGGCCACTGCAGATTGGAATGCATTGTGAATTCCTTCAAAAACTAAACAAGAATTTGTCCTAAACAAATATCCTTTCGCCATTGGTAACCCAACAGTACACCAGCCGCACATATCATAAACCTACAGGAAAGGGTGAATGTGTTCGAATCCAAACAAGCAAATAAGTAGCCCAATACCAAATGGGACCTTATGTTCGTTCCCCAAGCATGAGCCCCAAGCAATGGCTACGTAAGTCCGTATTGCCACATCCTGTGGCACCACAACTACAGTGAACTGTGGACCACTGTCTGTCCACTTGTGACTTTTGTCTGTGCCATAAAAACCGAAAATTTCATTTCCCATTGAATAGTCCAAGCAGTGTCCCTCGGTCCATTTGCCTTGGCCCTTTCCCTGTACCCCAATCCAGCTCCATCTCTAGCTTTAAGTACTTTTATAGCTAACTCATGAACTTATCCTGGGATATGGCAATGGCTATGCATACAATTTTAACGAGCAACCATTTTGTCCCTGGCGTCGTCCACCACGCCACCAACACTCACATTCCGAACACAAAAACAAGGCAACGGAAATCCATTGGATTCGGGGAGAGGGTAAATGGACAAAGTTTCCGTATTGGCCGTTACATGGGGTGATGCCATTGTAGCAATACTCCGGCAAGGAATTGCAGGACAACAAACGAACTGGGCTGTTGCCGCTACTGACCCTCTTCAAATTGAACAGTAGCATCATTTTTATAGTCCACCCCCTCCAATGAATGAATCGTCCTTCGCCGTTTGGTTTTAATGTACATGAGGGTTGGTCGATGGACGTTCTGGGTCCGTTAAGAAAGGATTATAGAGGTGAAATTATTACCGATGGCTTTATATTTGCCTGGATATAGGAGAATGTCCTTGTGTGTGTGTGGAAATGATTATGTATGTTTGGATGCCTGTCTCACGAACTAATGTTGAGGGGGTGAGAGCAATGTATTTGCATTTATATGGCATGTCCTTTGATTTGAAATTTGCTGAGAGAAGCAAATAGAGCATATTTTCCTGTTTTGTCCTGTCACAAAAGGAAGGGCACAAGCACTAGTACCATGGTCTGGACAGATAATAGAATAGGAATTCGTTTGGTTTTCATCTCCATGTTCAGGGGCTAATAGAAGGATATTCGAAATGGTTTGGAAACATCATGACGTGCAAGGGATTTGAAAACCGAAGGACACTAGGTGAAATGAATTGGAGTCTAGAACCAGGAGTCATATGGTGGTCTTTCAATGTATAGATCTTTGAGTATTATTTCATCCAACTTGACACAACGTTTGACTTATGAATTTAGGATTCACTTTAGTGAATTGGTTGCCTTGAGAGATCTGCGGAATATTATGAATGGGGATTGACTACGAAAGTAGTCTGTTTTTTTAAAGTATATTATGCAGAATTTTCGAAAAAAAAAAGTTCAATGACAGTCAATGTGTAGTGACTTATCAAGTTTCTGATTACGTTAGTCGACGCCCATAAATATCGCATCTGGAGAGGGCCAAAATGTCAATTATTTGCTTTGACAACAAATTTTACTATGAGAAAAAAAAATACGTTTGATCGTCCCGTTAAAATTTAGTTGACACTATTATTTATAATTCTGTGTAAGACAATATCCTCATTTCCTTCGTAGTCCATCTTCTTGTACTTAATTTTGTGAAAGTATATATCGGACAGAAATAACTCCATATCGAAGATGAGTTATTAACCATAGTATGGGCGGCTAAGACTTTCGTTGTTATTTACAGGGGGGTGTCAATTTATGGTGTATACGAAAAACGCAAGTCCCCAAACGGAATGTTTGATAATATTTCAATACAAATTATTGGAGTTTGATTATAAAATTGAATACAAACCCGGTAACCATAATACCAGTGCGGATGCCCTTAGCCTCATTCCGAAAAATTGTGAGAAAATTCTAACATTATAAGGACGCAATGTACAACAGTATCACACGCCCAAGCTAATGCACTGAACCCAAGCGAAGGAATGCAGGAATGTCCTGAGGACGAAGATTCACGAAGACCCAATTTTTTCCTGCACTGCGTATCAAAAAATTTCAAACCCCAGCATACCATCCACAATCGAATAAAGTTCTAGAACGAATCCACCGCCCACTTGTAGAACACCCGCACAATACAATGGGTGACAACCCCTGGTCATGAGATCAATACTCAAGGATATTCATATTTGTGTATAACACCAACGTACAAGATCGCAGCACAGTTACGCCAACAAATTATCTCCATGGTTTCATTTCTGATGTACCATTGAATACAAAAGGGCCTGCGGAATCGGTGTACTGTGATAAGAGCTTTCATAAGCTATGATAAGAACTTTCATAAGCTATGTAGGCTTACATAATATTTATAACAATACTCTTTTAAAATTCAGAATAATAAATATTCAATAAATTAAAGGTTTAGCGCATGCCGCTATTCTACAAGAAAAAAAAGGAAAAGATAAACCATACTATAAAATTCACAAGTCAAAAATTGTTCCACAAACTGTAAATTTAACATAAAATTAAAATAGCAATTATTAATCAATTAAACAAAACGATGGCACTCACAAGTCGAAATTTGTTAGACAAATTGTAAATTAAAAAAAAGGAAGACAAAATTGAATTGAAAATTGAAAATGAACTGGATAAAATTCTAATTCAGGTATTATATGTACGGATTGGAGTACTATTCGTGTGGATTGGAGTATTATACGCACAGATTGGAGTACTATTCGCGCGGATTGGAGTACTATTCGCATGGATTGGAGAATTATATGCCCGGATCGGAGTACTATCCGCACGGATTGGGGTATTATTCCTCTTCCAATAATAATACGTGTGGCCTTTCTAACAGATACACGCACACAGTACATAAGCAAATAGTAAAGAATAACACAGAAATAAAATCGAATAAGCAAACGCATTACCCGTATACCAAGCAATAACATAGCAATTCCACATCAGTTGAGTGTACTTCAGTTTTAAAATCGAATTCGTAGACGCGGCAGTGGCCTGATGTGTTGAGCATTGCTTCAGTCTTTTAGTGATTCTAACCGTCATAGCGTCTGTTCGAATGACACGTTCTTTACTATCGTCGCAAACGCCATATACTCACTTTATTTAGAGGAGGGATTTGTAACCTCTAAAACAAAGAATGGATATGATTAGAAGTTTAAATTTATTAATTTAAATAAAAGGAAAAAACACCCCTGATGAAATAATGTTGGTGGTGGTTGTAAAACATCGCCCACCAAAACCTGTTGTAAATGCATGAACAAGAAATTGCACCTTGCATCCTAAACATGCATCCAATCTAAACAGTTACAATAGAATTTAAAACACTCGCATTTGACAACATCATGCTATACTGCCATATATTATAGTTGAGGATTTGGACCTCGCACCTGAACAGTTCTCCTCTCAATATAGAGAAAATGAATGCTGCGGCGTTGCTAATAGATATACACACAATACACAAGCAAATAGTGAAGAGCACTAAAAGAAAACCGAACAAGAAAAAGCATCAGCCGTATACCAAGCAATATCAACATAGTAATTCGACATCAGTTGAGCGTACTTGAGTTTAGAAATCGGATTCATACACGAGGCAGTGGCCTGATATGTGGAGCATTGGTTCAATTTTTAGTGACTCTAACTGCCATAGCGTTGGTTCGAATCACACGTTCTTCACTCTCGTTGCGAAACGCAGTAATTGGTGACCTCGGCGTGATCTGTGTACAGCACACAATCTCCCACAGGTAAACAGGACTTTACTACTACTGTCCCGACTTCTGCACGGAGCACCAGCTCACTCGCCTGCTCCGACATCCTCTCGCACATTCGCCCCTCGGTCCGTCGTTCGCACACGAAGTTTATCGTATCAAAGTTACTGAGGTGGGAGTAGTGTGTCATTTATAACAGATACACACACAATACACAAGCAAATAGTGAAGAGCACCAAAAGCAAATCGAATAAGAAGAAGAATCAGCCGCACACGTATCAATAATAACATAGCAATTCCACATCAGTTGAGTACTTGAGTTTAGAAATCTAATTCGTACCCGCGGCAGTGGCTTGAGGTGTTGAGCATTGGTTCAACTTTTAGTGATTCTAACTGTCATAGCATCAGTTCGAATCACATGTTCTTCACTGTCGTCGCAAAACGCTATAATGCCACAAACCAACAACAGCCCGTACCAACAGTTTGGATGCTAATTTTAAAAGAAGAGAAGACTGTACAATGGCCATGTATAAATTCGTATTTCTTAGCACAGTGTCAGCACCAAAAGCACTTAATAGTTTCATTATTTGTAAAACCAATCAAACACTATTTGCGGAGGGCTGTCGCTAGTGGAAAATTAAACCGTCGCAAATATTCTATGGTAATCCAACAAAGTGGCAAAGAAACTAAGAGGGTTGCGCGCTCATCTACGAACGGAGCAATAGAAATTTCTTCCATTTCATCAAATACTATTTTCGGTCCGCCGTTACCAATGGAAAATTCTTCAAAAAACGATCCCCACATCCTCAACCGCTTCATTCACGAAACCACGCAGCGGCAGCAATAATAATTAACAAAAACTATGGAATTCAAGTTATAAATTATTACATATGTTGTAGCTCCTCGATAGTATAGTGGTTAATATACCCGCCTGTGACGCGGGAGACCAGGGTTCGGTTCCCCGTCGAGGAGCCTTTGGCGCAAGACTAATGACCTTGCCCGGAAAAAACAAATCATTATGGAAAATTTAACAAGCCTCAGGACCTGCTAAATAAGGCCAAGACCGGTTCCCGGTTGTAGTGCCGATTATGATGATGATGATGACATATGTTGTAAATTAAAAACAAAATACAGAATTAAACTGATAATGTGTAAATTAAATAAACAAAATGTTGATTTCGCAAACCACAACATTTTGCTATGTAAACGTCTGATACGCAAGTGGAGTAGTATTCCTTTTCCAACAATAATACTCATTTCACTCAATTCCCATATCACGAAATTTTGTAAACGCTTTATACGCACAGACAAAGGAATACAAAAAAGGGCAGCTAAAAATGTCGGCCAAGTTACTTACATATGGTATATGAATAGGGGGAAGAAATGTCAGGGTCCCCATATACCGTTCAGAGGATGAGGAACTAAAATGACTGCCAAAAAAGCCACTCGAAACCGCAACAAACCAACGCTGATTACATCTATGAATTCACGAATACTTTTTAATGTAATCTTACTTTAAATATAAAGTTAACAATTTTTTGTTGTAACGCCAATGAACTTATTGATATGTAGCCAATACGGGTACACATACCCTTAACATTAGGTCTATGAAAGCAAATATTTAAACCATAAAGATCGCAGGTACATCAAAAAACAGTGCCAGCGGTGCGTTTGGCTGAAAGGCAACTAAAAACCTGTTTGAAAAACACTAGTGGGTTCCCTCACTCCTGCTAATTGCGTATGCCGACACATAGTTTTGTACAGAACTATTGAATGTATTGTTGTTAAGTGTTAAAGATATTCTTCTTGAGATCGGGAAATGCTAATTTTCGGTTAATCTCCCGATATAACCCTAGGGGCAATTATTTATTTATGTTAACTGATCCCAAATTCCGTACTACGATTGTTCAATGAGTTACCTACATCAGTCAGGGCTCTAGCAAGACCTAGTGCATTTCTTAAAGGAGTGAAGATGTGGCTCTGGACTATGCTGCTTTAGATTCTTGTTTTTCTGGTATTCTGGTTTAATCATACTTTGTATCCTTTCATTTGCCTCCAATCGACTTAACAAATTGTACCTAAATTTATCTTTTTGAATTAATGTTCAAGGTTTATGCGAGTTTTGTGGTTCTTGAATGTACTACACAACTATTCCTGAACCGATAATACTCACAGTGTCAAATTGACCACCGACCGGTAAAGACGAATCGTTCGTTGAAGCAGAGAATAAAGTGAAGTGAGTGCAAATCTTAAACAGTACACTGTGCATAGTAATCAAAAAATAATTAGTGCCGATACGCGACGTACGAAGTGTTCCTGTTTGTGTATGTGCACAATATAATTAACAAACTCCTGAACGTGATTAGCTATCTGTCACTCGCGCAATAAAAAAAAATAATAATAACAAAAAAGTGAGAACACGTGGTCCATAATATGGACAACAATCAAATGGATGCCAAAATGGTGCTTCGGAGAAGGCAAAATACAGACGTAAATCTAAAGGCTAAACGCCTTAGAACAAATGAAAACAACGATACCGACACATTGATTTGCAACAGTGACGACGAAGACAACACTCATGGTGCCCAGTACTCAGGGGCTGGAAACCAATTCAAAGAACCAGCTGTTAGCGAAACAAATGCAGACGCTAGTAATCAGATCGAGGTCCTCAACAGACTCATCCCCCGAGATTAGTCTCATAACACAACAACTGGATAAACAAATGGAGGAAGTTGTTAAACTAAAAGACAACCTGAGCCACAACGAGCGAAAAACGAAAATGGTGCAACAACAACAGGAAGAACAAAGACAACAGCAACGCACGAAGACAAAGAAAACACGACAAGATAAGGAAACTCAACAGCAGAAATCACATCAACAACAACAGCAGGAAACATCTCAGCAGGTGCCAGTCAAAAAAAGGGAGAAAGTACATCCTATCTACATCAGCTACATGGAGACAAATGATCTCATGAAATTGGGTGAGTTGACATGCAAAACTTTTAAAACAAAACGGATAAATAATTTTAAGATAAGTTTAACATGCCATGATTTAGAAGGCTATATCAAAATTAAATCGGCAATGGGGAAATCGAAAAGCGAGTACTACTCGTACACGTACACTCCTAAATCGGAGAAAACTGTCTCCATGCTCCGCAAAGGAGTTGATCCTTCTTTTACTCCTGAAGAGGTATTCGAAGAACTAAAAAGCTTCGAAAACGATACCTTGAAATTTACAGGTGTGAAACCATTTTTTACAGCAAATTCTAGAAATCGCAACCGTAAGTTGCCTTTCTTCATTGTGTCGCTAAGCCCCAATAGTAAAATTGATGGAGGTAGATATATTAAATACATTAGTCACCAAACAATAAGTTGGGAGAGAATAAAGAAGTACGACCGCGTATTGCAGTGTATGCGCTGTCAACGCTCGGCCATGTGGCAGCGAATTGCAATATGCATTTCAGATGCGTCAAATGCCTAAATAAGCATATCATTGGAGAATGTCCATTGGGCAAAGAACAGCTCCCGGACAGAAATAAACTATCCTGTGTCCTCTGTAACAACTCAGGTCATCCTGCTAACTTTAGAGGTTGTCCTAAGTACCAACAAATGAAATCAAAGTTGGAAGCCAGAAAGAAGCAAGTTGAAGAAGAGAAAAGGATGAAAACCCGCTCTTACAACAACTTCGTGGCACCAAGTGTGTCATACGCCCAAATGGTAGGTGGGGTAAAAAATGCACCAATCTTACAACAATCATATAATATCATTAAAACGCCTGCTGCAGAGGCACAAACTGATATAACAGCAATATTACTGCCCATACAAGGACAGTTTGCTGCGTTTGATAAAAAATTCGAAATGATTGAAAAAAAGCTGACGAAACAATGGGCTCCAACGGACATTATCTACTCGACCCAGTTTCCAGACAACCCGCACTTTAATCATAACGTTCACTGCGACTGAATTAACTCAAAAATTATTGCTTTGAATGTTAATTCACTAATCCGCATGGAAAGAAGGGATAATCTCAGCAATCTGCTGGAAGCTGAACGCCCAGATGTGCTTTTGGCTAGCGAAACTAAGCTAAATCAAAGACACAAATTGGGCTACCCAAATTATAAAGTAATTAGACGAGATAGTCCTAATTCCCCTCAGGGGGGGGGGGGGTCGCTGTCTTAGTTAAACGGTCTACAATACAAAACCGTCTACAGTAGAGATGTATACAAGTTCCAGGTACTAGAAGCCTGCGCTATAGATATTCCTTTGAAAAGTCAAAAGCATCTATACGAGGGTTGCCTTTTATATTGCGGGATTAGAGAACAAAAACAAATATTGATCATCGAAAATCACTTTATTGTTTTTCAAAATATTCCCCATGAAGATCTGTACACTTTTGCATGCGTGTGAACCAATTGTCGAAGCACTTTTGCCACTCTGATTGAGGTATCTCCAACACATGCATTCTGAATGCAGCAACCTCTTCTTCAGGTGTCGAAAAACGTTGAACGTCTCAGTTTGTTTTTTACGTACGGGAATAAAAAGAAGTCATTCGGTGCCAAGTCAGGACTATACGGCGGATGACCCATCAAATCGATGTTTTGGGTGCTCAAAAATGCAGTTGTCGCAGCCGATGTGTGAGAGCTCGCATTGTCGTGGTGAAGAGTGATCCGTCTTCGGCGGTTGGTTTTCCTGATTTCTTGAAAGACAACTGGCAAACAAATGGTTGTGTACAACTCAGAATTGACTGCTCTGCGTTGTTCTAGTGGTACGGTTGCGACATGTCCAGTTTTTCCGAAAAAACAGGCGACCATTTGCTTGGAAGTGCTTCGTGCGCGAACACCTTTTGTCGGATTTGGCTCATCTTGAAACACCCAGACAGTCCACTGCTGTTTACTTTCGGGCTCATACGCGGAAATCCTCGATTCATCACCTGTCACGATGTCATAGACGTGTTTCGAACCACCGCGACCGTATTTTTCGAGCATTTCTTTAGACCAATTGACACGAGCCTTTTTTTGGGCGATTGACAAATTGTGTGGGATCCAACAGGAACAATTTTTTTTGACAGTCAAATGTTTATGCAATATTGAATGTATGCTGGTACCACTAACGCCTAAGGTTGTCTCAATCTCACTATAGGTCACATGACGATCTTCCAATATCAGGTCGCGCACAGCATCAATGGTTTTCGGAACAACAACTGATTTTGGACGACCTTCACGAAATTCATCTTGGAGTGAACTACGACCACGATTGAATTCACCATACCATCGATAAACACTGGTCCTTGATGGAGCTTCATCGCCAAAAATTGAATTAAGTTCATCCATGCACTGTTGCTGAGTTAATCCACGCCGAAAGTTGTAAAAAATAATCGCACGAAAATGTTGATTTAATTCCATTTTTGGGCCGAGATGAATCTTTTAAGTTACTGTAAACAACACAAATAGCGCTCGTATGTCAAAACGGTCTGAGTACGCATAACCTCAAAAATGTCCAACTTTACGACAGAGCTGTCAATTGCCGGATTGCAACACTAGGGTTGCCAAATCCCGAAACATAAGAGGCAACCCTCGTATGTGATCTCTGCTTATGCTCTCGAAGCTCCACAGTATATACAGTTTATCAATGAACTTGATACCCTTTTTCGAGGTCTCAAGTTAGACTCGGAAAATAATTATTTCTTTATGCCGGAAAACATCAATTCTAAGCACAGTGCTCGGTTTAACCTTATCACAAACACAAGAGGCAATGTGTTGTTCGACTGGTGGCAAACAAACGCTAGCGAACATAAACTAGAATTGTAGGCCACAAGTACGCCGTCATATCCAACAGGAAATTCCTTCTTGGATTTACTGTTACTGGACGAGCGAATACAATTATTAGATACGGATCTAACTACTCGAAATTGTCTTCGTACAATCGAGTACGATAGCGGTCATTACGGACTTGGTGCTGTAATACATGTCCCAAACGAACATTCACTACTTGAGCAGTACAAACAGATACATTCTTTTAATTTCGAGAAAGCACACTGGTCGCGCATTGATCGGATAATAAAAAAAGAATTACGCTCCAATGGGATAGATCCACCAACTGACAGAAATCCTCATAATGACGAAATTGATCATTATCTTTCGACGATGAATTACATTACATTATTACTAATACAATGAATCGTTCTATCCCAAAAGTGTCAGACATGGAGAGCCATACAAACCGATACAGAAACAGAACGATCGACGAGCTGTATAGGCAAAAGAGTATTCTGCTCTCTAATTTAAAACTGCTCTACAGACAATTCACCTATCCAAATAGCCAGGAAATAAAAACAATTAAGTCATTAATTAAAAATCTTCAAAAACTGATCCGTGACAACTATAGATCAGTAATTAATGAAGACTGGAACAAGAGAATTCAAACCATTAAAGCTAGTGGACCGAATATGTTCCCACAAATAAATAAAGTCTTTCGAAGAAAAGATTATAATGACATCCCATGTCTGCGAGTTCCACGGACTCCCGAGAATTGTCAAACTCTGCTGAACGCAGAACTTACCGCGGAACACATCAACTCTAACGAAGAGTTCATAATAGTCGAGGATCCGCAAAAAAAGGCGAAGTCAATTGGCGCTTGTTTCGAAGCAGTGTATAGATTGAACGAATCGGCTCATTCTAACCTTGACCTGGAAAATAGGGCTCTCCAAAAACATATTTCGCTACGAAATGAACTTAACAATTGGCGTCTCTTAAGTTGAAGTTTCACTATCTTTAGTGAAAATAATAGAGCGGATTCCCCGCTTAGAGATCTAAACACTAGCATATTTGTACACAAGGATGAACTGACAGACATTCTTAGATCGATTAAGAACAAAAAATCTTTTGGAATAGATAGTATTCCAAACATTGTTCTAAAGCATTTACCTCTTGAAGTAGTGAAGGTTTACACTATTTTGTTCAATAACGCTCTAAATAATGCATATTTTCCAACCCAATGGAAATCTGCAGTAGTCTATTGCGTTTGAGATGGATAGCGAAGAACGTGTGATTCGAACTGACACTATGACAGTTAGAATCACCAAAAATTGAACCTAAGCGTAACACATCAGGCTACTGGCCGATTTTAAGAATTCGATTTTTAAACGCAAGTATATTCCAGTGATGTGAATTGTTATATTATCGCTATGGTATACGGCTCTGATGCATTATCTTATTCGATTTTCGTTCGGTGTTCTTCACTATTTGCTTGTGTTTGTGTGTGTATTTGTCAGAAACACCACCCTACTCCCTCCTCAGTAACTTCGTTACGATCAGCTTCGGTGCGAATGACGGAGCGAACGAGAGAACGTCGAAGCAGGCGAGTGTGCCTTGGTGCTCTATGCGGAAGTCATGATCGTGTGTGAAGTTCTGTTTACTACGGGAAAGTGTGTGCTCTGTGTACAGATCACGTCGTAGTCACCAATTATAGCGTTTGAGATGGATAGTGAAGAACGTGTGATTCGAACTGACGCTATGACAGTTAGAAACACCAAAAATTTAACCTAAGCGTAACACATCAGGCTACTGGCCGATTTTTAGAATTCGATTTTTAAACGCAAGTATATTCCAGTGATGTGAATTGTTATGTTATCGCCATGGTATACGGCTCTGATGCATTATCTTATTCGATTTTCGTTCGGTGTTCTTCACTATTTGCTTGTGTTTGTGTGTGTATCTGTCAGAAACACCACCCTACTCCCTCCTCAGTAACTTCGTTACGATCAGCTTCGGTGCGAACGGCGGAGCGAACGAGAGAACGTCGAAGCAGGCGAGTGTGCCTTGGTGCTCTATGCGGAAGTCATGATCGTGTGTGAAGTTCTGTTTACTACGGGAAAGTGTGTGCTCTGTGTACAGATCACGTCGTAGTCACCAATTATAGCGTTTGAGATGGATAGTGAAGAACGTGTGATTCGAACTGACGCTATGACAGTTAGAAACACCAAAAATTTAACCTAAGCGTAACACATCAGGCTACTGGCCGATTTTAAGAATTCGATTTTTAAACGCAAGTATATTCCAGTGATGTGAATTGTTATATTATCGCTATGGTATACGGCTCTGATGCATTATCTTATTCGATTTTCGTTCGGTGTTCTTCACTATTTGCTTGTGTTTGTGTGTGTATTTGTCAGAAACACCACCCTACTCCCTCCTCAGTAACTTCGTTACGATCAGCTTCGGTGCGAATGACGGAGCGAACGAGAGAACGTCGAAGCAGGCGAGTGTGCCTTGGTGCTCTATGCGGAAGTCATGATCGTGTGTGAAGTTCTGTTTACTACGGGAAAGTGTGTGCTCTGTGTACAGATCACGTCGTAGTCACCAATTATAGCGTTTGAGATGGATAGTGAAGAACGTGTGATTCGAACTGACGCTATGACAGTTAGAAACACCAAAAATTTAACCTAAGCGTAACACATCAGGCTACTGGCCGATTTTTAGAATTCGATTTTTAAACGCAAGTATATTCCAGTGATGTGAATTGTTATGTTATCGCCATGGTATACGGCTCTGATGCATTATCTTATTCGATTTTCGTTCGGTGTTCTTCACTATTTGCTTGTGTTTGTGTGTGTATCTGTCAGAAACACCACCCTACTCCCTCCTCAGTAACTTCGTTACGATCAGCTTCGGTGCGAACGGCGGAGCGAACGAGAGAACGTCGAAGCAGGCGAGTGTGCCTTGGTGCTCTATGCGGAAGTCATGATCGTGTGTGAAGTTCTGTTTACTACGGGAAAGTGTGTGCTCTGTGTACAGATCACGTCGTAGTCACCAATTATAGCGTTTGAGATGGATAGTGAAGAACGTGTGATTCGAACTGACGCTATGACAGTTAGAAACACCAAAAATTTAACCTAAGCGTAACACATCAGGCTACTGGCCGATTTTTAGAATTCGATTTTTAAACGCAAGTATATTCCAGTGATGTGAATTGTTATGTTATCGCTATGGTATACGGCTCTGATGCATTATCTTATTCGATTTTCGTTCGGTGTTCTTCACTATTTGCTTGTGTTTGTGTGTGTATCTGTCAGAAACACCACCCTACTCCCTCCTCAGTAACTTCGTTACGATCAGCTTCGGTGCGAACGGCGGAGCGAACGAGAGAACGTCGAAGCAGGCGAGTGTGCCTTGGTGCTCTATGCGGAAGTCATGATCGTGTGTGAAGTTCTGTTTACTACGGGAAAGTGTGTGCTCTGTGTACAGATCACGTCGTAGTCACCAATTATAGCGTTTGAGATGGATAGTGAAGAACGTGTGATTCGAACTGACGCTATGACAGTTAGAAACACCAAAAATTGAACCTAAGCGTAACACATCAGGCTACTGGCCGATTTTAAGAATTCGATTTTTAAACGCAAGTATATTCCACTGATGTGAATTGTTATGTTATAGCTATGGTATACGGCTCTGATGAATTATCTTATTCGATTTTCGTTCGGTGTTCTTCTCTATTTGCTTGTGTTTGTGTGTGTATCTGTTAGAGATGCCACAAGTCCACCCCATTCCCAAAAAGGGCAAGGACAGGAGCAATCCAAGCAATCTTCGCTCGATTAGTTTGCTTCCAAACATCAGCAAGGTATTCGAGAAAATTATAAATAAAGCATTGACTAACTGGTGTGAGGAAAATTGTATTATTCCGAACAACCAGTTTGGTTTTCGATCGCAACATGACACAGTTCATGCTGCGACAAAACTTGTTTCCGACATACAGTGGAACAAGGCGAAGAGACAATGCACAGGGGCCTGTTTGGTTGACTTTGAAAGGGCTTTCGACACCGTATGGTTAAAAGGGCTGGTATATAAGTTATCAAACCTAGGTATGCCCGATAATTTATTATAATTACCTACGATATGGTAATGGGTAAACAATTTGTAGTGAAATATGGAGATATGATCTCTAACAAGACTTTACACATCAAAAACGGTCTACAACAGGGAGCAGTGAATTCTCCCATTTTATTTAACATTTACACTAGTGATCTAGTGGGTTCTCTCAACCATGCAATTGCGTATGCCGACGACATTGTGCTGTATAGATCTGGAGAAAAGATTGATGTCATTAACAGACTTCTGCAAAATGCTTTCAACAAAATCAAACGTTTTTGCGACGACTAGAAATTAAAAATAAATTTCCAAGAAGCAGAGACTATCCTTTTCAGAACGCGCTTGTCCAGTGCATCACGGGATACAAAACGGAATTGGAAAACATTTTCCATTTCAGGAAGTAATAATCTTCCTCTACAAGTAGTACTGTAGTCAGATACCTTGGAATCTGGCTTGATCAGTATCTTTACTTTGATAAGCATACAGCAGCTGCTCTTACGCATATGTAATGACACGAAGACTCTTCCGTAGTAGTCTGCTGGACTCCAAGGTGAAAATAATTTCATACTCAGCATTCATCCTACCAATGTTGGTATATGGCTGCCCTATATGGTACAACATATCCCCACTTTACATGGAGAAGTTTCGGGTGTTCGAGAGGCAGTGTTTGCGTTCCTGCCTCGGAATGTATAGAACCCAGAGTCGCAGTATAAGAGACACTATTCCAATAAAGTCCTGTATGACAAATCGGGACTAAACAGAATAGATAACTTCATTATCAAGATTATTCGTGGTCACACAACAAGGGCAATATGCAGTGAAAATGATCTTATTTCGGGAACATTCTATCTCAATGATATGTATATGGAAAGTACTCTCCAGAATAGGTTATTTCCCCCAGAAGCGTTCCCTTTTTTGGATAAAAAAGGACTTATCCAAGACAAACGTGGAGTCCCTATTATTTACCACGTTTTCCGTGTTGCCAGGGATAAACGAATTCTCTACGACAACGATATCTCTAATTTTCCAGGTTGCCTGCGTTTTAGTATGGTGATCAGTGAGGGAGATAGAAATCAAGAAAAGATAGATCGGGGGGATGGGTGCGAACATACAGGGCAAAGTCTCTGATTGCCTTCAACCCGGCGAAGGCCAGGACGATCCTTGTCCCTGTTCAATCCAAGTTGACATGCAGTCTCCACGTGACACCCCTGGATAGCTACTTTGACACCTGCCAAGTAGTGAACCAATGCATGCAGCGACATCCTGAGAAAGGTCGTTGCGAGTACCAACACGGCTGCCTTACGCAATGAGAACACCAGCAACACCTTTGGTCATGCGTTAAGACTCGCCCTCGAAGAGATCGACGGAGGGAGAGTAAGTCCTGGGGCCAGAATACCGGGCGTAGAAGAGAAATGGACACGCCTTAAGAATACTGTCATTAGTACTGCCAACTCCATCTTAGGCAGTAGTCGTAGAGATCGGAACGACTGGTTTGATGATGAGTGCAAACTAGCGACTGAACGTAAGAATGCTGCATACCGGGCAATGCAGCAGTCTCATAGGACGCGGGTACGCGAGGAGAAATACAAAGAGCTCAGAAGAACTGAAAAAAGATTTCACAGACAAAAGAAAAGTGCCTGGGAAAAAAAGCTTGTCTATGAAATAGAGAAAAGTAGAGAGCGAGGTCCGCACCAGGCGCGGAAGATCTACCAAATAATCCGCAGTATGACGCGGTACACACCACGCTGCACTTACTGCAAGGATAAAGAGGGTAATCTGATCACCGATCCTGAAGGCATTCTGGAGCGATGGGAAGTTCACTTTAATGAATTGCTAAATGGTCAGCTCACAGAAGAATTGGAGGCTCCACCAATGCAAGACCAGGACCAAATGCTGCCGCCACCAAGCATTGAGGAAACACTAAAAGCCATTAGACAGCTAAAATCAAATAAAGCCCCTGGAGCTGATGGCATACCAGTTGAGCTGATCAAACAAGGAGGGACAGCGTTACATCACGCAATTCACGAGATCGTGGTGCACGTATGGGAGCAAGAGGAAATGCCGGAAGATTGGCGTCGTGGTATAATTTGCCCCATACATAAGAAGGGAGATATCACACTGTGCAGCAACTATAGGGGTATAACATTGCTGAGTACCGCCTATAAGATACTCTCCACTATCCTACAAGACCGGATATCCCCATACGCTAAAGCCATCATTGGTCAATATCAGTGTGGCTTCATCCCAGGCAAATCAGCAATTGATCAGATATTCACCCTTAGGCAGGCGATGGAAAAATGTCTGGAATTTAAGATTCCACTATATCATCTGTTTATAGACTTCAAGGCCGCCTACGACAGCATAGCCAGGGTAGAACTATATAATGCCATGAGAGAATTCGGCATTCCAAATAAATTGATACGACTTTGTAGGTTGACCATGACCAACGTAACTAGTCAAGTAAAAGTAGCGGGATTGCTGTCCAAACCAATAAACATCTTTAATGGACTCCGACAAGGGGACGGTCTGGCCTGCCTCCTCTTCAACCTGCCGTTGGAGAAAGCAATCCGTGACTCTGGCGTTACAACAAGAGGGACTATTGTCACCAAGTCCAGCCAGATACTTGCCTACGCAGATGACATCGACATCATCGGTAGAACCGAATCGGCGGTACAGGAATCCTTCACCCAGATCGACCAGGCGGCACAAAAACTGGGACTGCGCATTAATGAGGGAAAAACCAAGTACATGGTGGCAACTTCTGCGAAGAGAAGACCTAACGTTGGTCAAACTATCAGGGTAGTGGAGCACGAATTTGAAGTAGTGCAATCCTTTAACTACCTTGGGTCAATAGTATCAGCCGATAACAATATGGAAGAAGAAATACGCGAACGGCTGATTAAATCCAACAAAGCCTACTATGGTCTATCAAGGCTCTTTAAATCCCGAAATTTATTCAGAACATCCAAGCTACTACTGTACAAGACCATGGTCTTACCAGTACACATGTATGGATCCGAGACCTGGGTGCTCAATAAAAGGCACTCTTAACTCTTAGCCGCGTTCGAGAGGAAGGTCTTAAGGAGAATTGTTGGCCCCGTATGTGAGGGAGGACGATTCCGGAGACGCTACAACCATGAGTTGTACGCAGTCTACCTTGAAGCTCATATTGTAAGAAATATCAAGCTCGGTAGACTCCGGTGGGCGGGACACCTAGCTCGAATGAGCGAAGAGGACCCTGCCCGCAAAGTCCTTTGTGGCAGGATGTATGGAAGGAGACAGCGCGGCAGACCTTGTCTGCGATGGAGGGATGGCGTAGACCAGGACGCCCAGAGCCTGGGAGTGCTAAACTGGATGACATCGGCTCGAAATCGGGACCGGTGGAGAGATTTGTTAAATAAGGCCAAGACCGGGTCCCGGTTGTAGTGCCGATGATGATGATGATGATGAAAAGATCGATCCCTTCCCAACTGGTGGTGGATCAGTGATGAAGAAAGGACTACACGTCCCCAAACATAGTATGCCTCTCAGCCGCACCGCTTTCCTCAATTCCCAATTATTTTTATTTTAGTTTTTAATTTAATTTTAATTTTTTATTTTTTTATTTTTATTTGTATTCCTTGTTGTTTGTCCGTTTTGTTTTATTTTTTTATTTTTTATTTTGTGTGTCAACCCCCTATTACATATATTTGTTATTAAAAAAAAAAAATTATAAATAAAAAAAAAAAAAAAATTATAAATAATACATGTAGAAAAATTTTTAAAAGAAAACATCAATTATTGTGACATATTATAAAAACAGTTATTGTACGCCGAAAGGCATAAGAAAAATGATAATGTATAATTTAGAGTGCTTGCGAAGAGCCAGTAAGTTAATGTATGAATGATATTTATAAAATAGAAGTTAACATTTAATCTTAAATAAAATATGCAATCGAATTGTGAAATAAATGTGGATATAAAACAAATACAAAAAAAAAAAACGGTTATACGGTTATTATACCTCACCTTAAAAAATTGATATTTCACTTGACTGTCATTGTTTTGTTACTTGGATCGTATAGAAACACTGAATGCCTTTTAATTTTCTTTTTTGTTATTAAAGTCGATAATACTTGTCAATTGTATTGTAAAATATAATGTGCAAACAATATAAGAAATAAAACGACTACTACTACTACTACTACTACTACTGATTACACTGTAAACGCAATTATAAAAAACGTTGTACGCAGAATGGCATAAACAAAAACTAGATGTTGTATAATTTAAAATAGGACATGCACTTAGTCCTACATGAAGAAATATGTAGAATTTGATTTTGAATTAAAATAAATCCAGACTCCAAATCAAAAACAAGAATAGCGCGACGGAGATGGGAGTACAATATAAGGTTTGACCGTGAGGAGATCGGATCAGATGGTCAAGCGCGGAAGAAGAGAGAGCACCGGACAGGGAACGATGGCCAGTCAGTGAGGTCATGAACTTATGGGTTCCTATAGGCCAACAAATAGTAGTACGAGTAGTACTTAGAAGAAATCTCTAAAAACTCCGCCGTATTCAACGTTCTATCTTAGGATAGTGGAATTTCTCAAACAATGATGCCGCAGAGTGATTGCTTTTAGTCCCACATTTCGTTTTCAATCCATTGGCTTCTGAAGGTATTAGCTTGAGGCGTGCGTCAAGTATGGTATTTATCCAAAATACATGTCCTCTCACTACGCTTTAAGATTTATTACTTTACGTTTACACACTATAACTTGCAGTTTTAGTCATATTAACTTACTTTAAGAGGTCCCGCCTTCTCGCAACACTAAACAAGTTGACAGATTGTTCATTTTACATAATTTTAAGGGGTGGTTATCGTCTGTTTACACGTCGTCTCATTACACAAAATTTCTCTTTAAATTCACAATCCACATTTAATTTACTTTGAATGATTTTTGGTCAGAGGATTCCAAGTTCACTTTAGGTTTTTTATACTCCTATTACTTATAAGTAACTTTTAAATATTGACAGTACATATCGACGATTACAGGGTTAGGACTTGTTGGTAATACCCGAGAGACATCGTGAGATTTTAACTCGTATATTAAAACTTCAAACAAATCTTTCTTATAAAGTTACAAACACTGTTATCCAAGGAATAGCAACTGTCTTTATTGTATTCCATAAAAAACTTTCAGCTATATGTGTTTTTGACTCCACTTCAATGACTTTCTACGATGATAACGTAGTTACTATTAATTCACTGGCAATGACTGGTAAGAGCACTCTCAATTAATATGGCATCCGCTTCAAACATTAAAAACAAATTAATTTTATTAGATTAAATTTCCAACAATTACAACTGAAAATCACCTTTCAACGGACTTTTCTTTTTCGCCTCTGATCGATGAACTAATCCGAATAATTTTCTACATTTCCGAACACTCCAGTTAACATTTCAATAGTCCTCTTCACCTAGGGTGGGCTCAGCAAGAAGTTTAGCTAAATGACCACCCTACCACTAAAAGCCTTTCACCGATCTTATCATAACGCACTTGACTCATTCCTTATCGTCGAACACAGATAACTCTAAGCACTCCAACAGCCAAAAGGCTAATTACACCATTAAGTGTTATGAACAAAACCTAATCAGTAGCCTGAATCAGAAATCGACCAGAAGGAGTAGACCCAAGGCCAACTGCTGTTTCGGTACTCGAGAATTCGATCGCGTGAGAATTGAATTCTGATAACGAATTGTTCCTGTCGGTAATCCTTCCCTCTCGGCATCCGTAATGTCTCTTCTTTTATTTCCCATTTACCTGAGCACGGCCGCACACAGTACATTCAATCAGAAGGTAACCCAAGGATATGACCCAAAATAAATAAAGAACACGTAACACGTTATACGTGTGCATGTGTCCTGGATCGACACTGACAATGCTTGCGGAAGCATCCTGGTGAGGGGTTAATGCTCTGCCCTTTTCCCAATAATGTGCAAGATCATCATCATAACTCACTCATCATGATTGTACGGGAATCCTGTGAGTCGAGGATTCTCTTAATTTATTATTTTCACCAGCATGACATGATGCAAAACTCGGCGCTCTGTGCCTATTGTCCTCGACTATAACCCTTTTCGAATCCTTTCCGAATGCATTATGAATGTAAAGCAAAACAATGCATTCCATGGACGGAGCAGGATCTTTGAAAGAGGGATCTTTGCTCAGGTAAATTAACCCCTAGAAGAATTTTTTTCTTTCGTTCTCTTCGTATTTGTAAATAAATGTCCCCCGTTTCGAGGAGTAGAGGAACATAGAACGCCAGAGTGTTGTCCCATTATAGGATGACGACCATCCACATGTCGAAGTGACATCGTAGACCCTTGATATCCTGGCTGTCGCATGTCATTCAAAAAATTACTTAAAGCAGAGAGAACGCAAGTTGCTCTGGTAGCAACCCTTTATGTCGTGCTTAGAAATCTGTTCCCATAAAGGGCATACAGGATAAAAGCAAAACAACATTAACAACGGCAAAGGAAGTGGCGGCATATGAATCTGATTTTCTTATTTATAATATTCGTCCTTCGTGTTGAGCTCGCTGGAGCTGCTTAGGTCTCGGGTGATACTTACTACCGCGAAAGTAATGTGAGACCTGCGAAAAGAAGGCGGTCTATTGTGTGATTAAGGTCGAGGTCGGCGGGAAACAATGTTGAAGGATTTTTTGTGCGCTTGTTTTCTTCTTATTGACAAAAATTGGCGTACGAGACACCAAATACCTTTTTGGAGTACCTATAACTTGCGAACAGATATCGATGGTGCAGGAAGCATTTGGTAAAGCGAAGAGATTAAAGAACGATATGGGTATCACGGTTTGTTATTCAAGATTTCTAATTCAATCGGAGGACAACTTTTTGAATGACGACGTCGTAAATTCGTAGCACTGATAGCAGAGCGCTAAAGTGGGAATAACAACATGATTATCGTAAAGAAAACTACTACTAACTTTTTCATAGGTATGGCGGCCATCCCAAAGTAGCCGGTGTGACAAATGACGATGACGGTTGCTATTTAAAAAAACAACAGAGTACCACGATCGGCACCATCAACATTACAAAGCTGAAAATTGTTGTTTAAAATTTTAAGACGTTTAGTATTTTTTTTAAAACATCGATCTATAGTGAATTTGTAAGCATGGACCAAATACTTTTATTTAAAAGATCTCACCGCAATTCCTATTCCAAAACAGAACTACAAGGTGGCGCAAAATTAATCATCCCGTGGCAGGCGTTCCACGGGAGACCTTTTGACACTTGTGATGTTCCATTTCTCTTGCGCTCTCAACCTCATCACACTGTGGGAAGAGGACAGCAACAATTCTGGCAATGTCACTTTTACGTTTGTGCATTTGACTACTGTTGTTCTGTAGTCTTTTCATGACTATCCTGTAAGCGCTGCCCCATGGGTTGTTATTTCATTCATCCCTTATTGAGCAGAACACGTCATATTTACTCTTGTGGATCACATTCCTCAAGTCCTTCCGTTTGTTAGCGGATTCCGCATGTAACAGTGGGTAGGTGTTTTTGTTGCAAGGCGTCTTTGTTGCAAGAGTCGTAACCTGTTGCACTCCGATCGTTAGTTACAAATTCAAAAGATAAAGCTGATGTGTTCGCGAATTTATTTGCCACCTGTGATTGCGCCGGTACGGTCTTCCATGCGAGCTTCTGAATGATCGTCAATACGGATTCCGTGGCAGGCGGTCCACGAGAGACCTTTTGACACTTATAAGCGATATATGGGCATCTGCGATTGAGCGGCATGGTGAGTCAAGGGCGGTCGCATTGGATATCTCCAAGGCTTTTGACCGCGTCTGCCACGGGGCATTGCTGAGCAAACTTCGTTCATATAGACTTTCTCGATAGCTTTGCGACTGAACGAAGAGCTTCCTTGAAAATGGATCGATCCGGGTTGTTGTGGATGGCGAGTGTTCGGATCTGTATCCTGTTAATTCTGGGGTGCCTCAAGGTTCTATTTTTGCTCCAAGCTTTTTTTTTTGCTTCACATAAATGATTTGTTGGAGACAACGGATAACAAAGTGTTCAGTTCTGCGGATGATAGTGCGCTTGTTTCCGAATGGTGCATCTACGTCGCATCAGCTGAGATGTAGACAGATTGACTCTCTGAATCAGGATTTGGATAGGGTCCTGCAGTGGGGAGGGGCCAGTCTCGTCGACTTCAATGCAACGAAAACTCAATATACAACATTCACAAAGAAAAGTGGATCATCGGTTCCACAGCTGATGATGAATGGCCGGGCCCTCGAGGATGGGGAAAACTTGAAATTGCTTGGCGTCACAGTCTGTGAGAATGTATCGAGGCATAAACACGTGTCGAGCATTGCCTGGCCAGCCTCAGGAAAACTGAGCTATCTTTTTAGAGCCAAGAATATTGCTCTCATGTTTGGAGCTCGGCTCCTAGACATACCCTCGACCTACTTGAGAGCATACAGAGACGAGCGATCCGCCTGATCGGGGACTCGGCCCTGATGTCGGGAGTACTGCCGCTATCACATCGAAGGCGCGTAGCCGACCTCTGTCCGTTTTACAGATATTATCATGGGTACTGTTCGTCGGAGATTCCTGGTATTGTTCCACGCAATTCGGCTTATATGCGCTTCACAAGACAATCCGACGGATCGCACCAGTTTGCGGTTCATCTCCCGAGGGCGCGAACATCCTTGCATCAGAACTCGTTCCGTTACAGAGCGGGGAAGCTGTGGGACTCCCTTCGCACGCAAGTGTTCCTGGAGCGTTACAACCTGCAACTGTTCAAGAAGACCTGCAACAGTTATTTGGTGGCATCTCGGGGCGCACAGTCGGCGCTATAGGTTCGCTTCTCCCGAGAGAAGTGTAATAAAAATTTTTAAAATCCAATTTTTTTTTGAATTTTTTTTTTATTAAATAAAAAAAAGATTTTGAGTGATGGAAATCTTTATTTGGACCTTTACAATTTGTTCTGTTAAGTGGAAAAGATGATATCCGTCAAGTGGCTCCCGCCAGTGCTGATACATATTTGTACCCGTTTTACCGTGGCTCTGAGCCAGTACATCCAGGCTCTTCGTGCATTACATGCGGATCTTCAGTGCCCCAGAAACGAAGATTTTGCTTATTGATGCACCCGCTTAAGTGGAAATGCGCCTCGTCGCTCATGATGATTTTAGACAGAAAATCGTCCTCTTCGTTGTTGAGATTAAGGATGGCTTGACAGTAATTCACACGCCCTCCATTGCTTCTCTGTTTGTATTCTGCAGCTGTCTGGTTCACAAATGTCAAATATGATCGACATACGATACCATTTCCAAAAATTATAACATCTTCCGATGGAGTGATTAATTTTGCGCCACCTTGTAGTTTCTACTCCAGAAGAGTGTGCAATAATAAAATATTGGGTCGTAGAACTTAAATGATGTCGAAGAAGCGGCCAAGACATCGTCGCAATATGCGGCCAAATGTGGTCACTACCAAAATTGTGAAGGAAACCTATAACTTAATATCATCGGCACTACAACCGGGATCCGGTCTCGGCCCTATTTCACACGTATGTGGCTTGTTAAATCTTCCATAATAATTCGTTTTTCTGGGTAAGGTTATTAGCCTTTCGCCAAATAGAAATACGAGGGTTGCCTCTTATGTTTCGGGATTTGGCAACCCTAGTGTTGCAATCCGGCAATTGACAGCTCTGCCGTAAAGTTGGACATTTTTGAGGTTATACGCACTCAGAACGTTTTGACATACGAGCGCTATTTGTGTTGTTTACAGTAACTTAAAAGATTCATCTCGGCCCAAAAATGGAATTAAATCGTCAACATTTTCGTGCGATTATTTTTTACAACTTTCGACGTGGATTAACTCAGCAACGGTGCATGGATGAACTTGATTCAATTTTTGGCGATGAAGCTCCATCAAGGATCAGTTTTTATCGATGGTATGGTGAATTCAATCGTGGTCGTAGTTCACTCCAAGATGAATTTGGTGAAGGTCGTCCAAAATCAGTTGTTGTTCCGAAAACCATTGATGCTGTGCGCGAACTGATATTGGAAGATCGTCATGTGACCAATCGTGAGATTGAGACAACCTTAGGCGTTAGTGGGACCAGCATACATTCAATATTGCATAAACATTTGACTGTCAAAAAAATTTGTTCGCGTTGGATCCCACACAATTTGTCAATCGCCCAAAAAAAGGCTCGTGTCAATTGGTCGAAAGAAATGCTCAAAAAATACGGTCGCGGTGCTTCGAAACACGCCTATGACATCGTGACAGGTGATGAATCGAGGATTTACGCGTATGAGCCCGAAAGTAAACAATTAACCAAAAAATAAAAAATAAAGTTGACGCGAATCGGAACGTACAGTGTGGCATGCGGAGTGGTAACTCGCTGTGGAACCAACTTACCACCCCAACAACTTTTTTTTGAACCGGTCCTACAGCCTAGCTCCAAACGATGGCCAAGGATTTCTCCCGGCCATTTCACGGAGCCTATAGCTTGCTGGGGAGATATTTAACCGGGCGATAGGCCGTTGAGACCCCGCCAACAACTTAGTCTTTAATCGCCTTTTACGACAAGCCGATCTGGCTGTGAGTATATTGTAAGGTCCTACTCACAGGGAAATTCGATAATGTTAGCCTACTAGTGCACTCGGACGACGCTGTAGCGGATTTGTGAAGCTCTGGCCAAATAGCACAAAATTCATTTTACTTTTCTTAAATCACACTTTGAAAACACCTTGCATAAACATTTCTGTAGTAACTGCATGTCAATGTTTCCAATTTACATTTCAGAAATGGCACAGGCACGGTCAAGGTTGCAGGATGGGGCAACTAGTCAAGTTTCTTCTCTTTTGTTCCATTCTGCGGATGTGAATTCTATAGGCCTTTCGCTCTGCCAATCTTTTCTCCTGATGATCCGAAGTTTTGGTTTAATTAAGTCAAAAATATTTTCGAGTTATGAGGTATTAGGAATGAGCGAATCATATTTTTTTTGGTCACTCGGGATGCTGAGATTAATCTATGGCGTCACGTAATACACCCTTTTAAAGGCCCACTCCTCGTTCAAATATATATACTTTAGAATTGAAAGTGTGGAAACGGCCGGCGTAAAAGACAGTGAAGAGTCACGGGTTTACTTCAAATAGCAACAATTTATTTGTATTTATTTTGTCAATTGCATAACAACGCGATGCGTCCTCGAAGGGCCCAACCAATTCCAGAGTAGTTCTAATAATGACTGCCTCATTGTGTCATTCCCGAACATCCTGAAAACCTTAAAGACAAACCCCAAGAAATTAATTCCTAGGAGCTACATTCATTATACGGCGCAAGGCTAATAACCTTGTCCGTAAAAATATATTATTATGGAAAATTTAACAACCCTCGAGACTTGGTAAATAAGGCCAAGACCGGATCCCGGTTGTAGTGCCGATGACGATGATGATGACATTCATTATAACTGATGGATCAGGAGTTTCATACTTGGAATTATGAATGAACGCTCCGATTAGTGGAACTGCATTTTAACACTTTATTTGCGATTCGTCATAAGACGCCGTTCGGCTTCATTCGTCTATTCACCTTAATTTTGGGTTTTTTCCTTGAATGATTTACACGAAGAGGCTTTTGGGATTTGTGGTCCATTTGGTGCACCAGGATCTCTTTTCTCATTGGTCAATTTGTGGGGAAAGAAATCGCGATGTCCCCAAAAAGGTATTCTGAGAGTCGTTTACGACGATTGATAAAAGAAACGAATGTGCTAAAAATGAAGCCATCGCATTTTCTGGCATATTTATAATCTTTAGATGGCACTGCGAAGACAAAAATATCCTTAAAACTCTGCTGCTTGTGAATCTCCCACAGAACGCCCGAGATATTCTCGTGTCCCGAATGATTGTTTATCAGATAGCTCAGAGTCCGGAAGAGATAGTTGTAGCTGGTCAGATACAGACTTGCCCAGTCCAGATCGCCGCAGTTAATGCACCTTTGGCGATGTGTTTTGGTCGGTCGCTGCGGAAAGATGCTGGAGTGTTCCGCCGAACACTGCCTGCCACTAGAAGACAAATACACCAACGGAGCGGAAACAAGGTCAAATGAAATCACGGAATGCTTTTCTTTAATACTCTGTCTTATTTATTTTCGTTTAATTTTTTTGTTAGGTAATTTTTACAATTTAGTTTTTAAGTACACATTTGGTTCGTTCCGACACCTTTTAATTCACTTCTTATTTAGGATGTCCAATTGATTAACATAGCATAAGCTGCCCTTTAATAAAACGGGGCAGGTATTTCTCGCCACAAACGTTTTGGTTCCAACGGATTCCTTTTAGTTCGCCACTATGACACTAAAATATTGTTACTCGCACGTACGGTCTATGGGTTTTCGAAACAACCTCTGATTCTAAAAATATGTATCTTTTGCGCGGTCGTAACACAAGAGAACTCGAAACTTAATTCACTTGATCGCGTCATAAAAACACTGTACCAAAAATCCGCTTCTCAAAGTCGACCTCCTCGATTACTCAAAATAATCTCTTCAATCTCGAACCTCAATGTAGACTATTCGATCAGGAACCCCAATGCAGACTCTTCGATCTGGAGCCTCAAAGCAGTCTAACCGTCTGCCCAAAAAAATATCCCGATTTAGATTTCCGATCTGTACCTGCAAAGGGGGAAATTTCCCATTCAATCTGCTAACAGAATTTTCCACAGTATCTGTTAGCAGCATAACATCTTCCTTTTCATCACATAAGGAGGATTTCCCAATGGACCTGGAAGGAGTATCTTGGTCATGATCATTATTATCACCACCCGTGGTGGTGATTGAAATTCGGTTCGACGGCTGTCGATTGTGTGCCGCCTTCATTTGCATAGCACATCTGGCGCGCAGGCCGACGGATATCGTGCAATTTGAATGGACGTGCGGTCCATGGGTTTTGTTTAACTTCTTTCAGTTAAAACTAACAATCCATTAGGTCTTTCTAATGAGTGTGAAATACGAAAAAGGAACCGTGGGATTGGAGTAGTTCCTTTTGTTGGTTTTACTCTCATAAATATTCCCGAATTATCTCGTTGAGATATTTATGGTTGCCTAGAATTTGGCAGCGGATAAGCGATATGCTTTATTGTATGAGGTTGCCGCTGCCGTTGATTGCACGACGAATTTGGGTGGTCTTTATGGTAGACTACCCGCACGTGCATCCGTTGGGCGGCTAATTTACCGACGATTGTGATTCCTTGTAACATCGTGTAGATGTTCAGGATTACCGCTGTGCAGTGCTGGAGTGCGGCGCATTTCAGTCTTTGGGCCTGTTTTTGGGCATAGGATGAATGAATGTTTTACCTTTGTTTCAGGTATGCTATATTCGAATTGTTGAGCTTGACATTGAAAGCTTTGGGACGTTCAGTTCCTTGCTTTTTAGTGTCGAGCTCAACGTTGGCCAAATATTTCAGGCCCCTAGCAGGACTTAGTGGCACGCGTCTGTGGGCGCTGTAATGCTTTCCGGTAAGTATGTCCCTTGAAGGGTAGGAGCCTCTCCTGTGGTGAATCGTGCGTTCATAGAACGCTACACACCTATGGCGCAACAAACACCAACAGCTCCTCTGAACGAGGAAATTGCCAAGATGTAAAAGGAGCTTCAAGAAAATCTTTTGGAGACTAATAGGGTTAGATTACATTCTTCCAGCTCCCCTAGTAGAAGCTGTCGTTATCAGAGAAGGAAAGGAAGGTACCGCACTTTTCCGACCCGATGGGAAAGCGGATCGCGTACTTCAAGTAGAGGGAATTTTGTTACGATTTGTTTCTATCATAGGCATTTCGACATGTATGCCAAGGCTCCAGCCAACCTCTGCTCAGGCAAAAACCGTCATTAAGACGGAAACGGCTGGCCACACACATTTAAGCCGCTTGTCGATCTCGGACGTTGAATCGAAAACAGATTTCACGATCGACTCAGGTGGTGATGTCTCCGTCCTTCCACGATCGTTCCCACTTGCTTCCACACGTTAATATTATTTACGGCAAATAACTCAGTTATAGAAACGTATGTACGGTCTTTAGGCCTTTGGTGACCTGTTCATTTGGATTTAGATTTCTGCTGACGTCAAGAACCTTTGATAGAGCTGACTTATTGAAATATTATAGCCCGATCGTAGATTTAGTGCAAAACAGATTACTGGACCCGTAAACGTTAGTCTCCAGGCCAGTACACTCAAAGACTGGAGAGCGCACATTATCGAGCACTACTGCTCATGGTCCATTTACTGACATTTTGAGGGAATCCGCAGACCCATACATACTAATACCGGGGTTCTTCATGTATTCAGACATGCGGTCTTCCGGCAAGTCAGCATCCGCGTCGTTTCACTCTATAAAAATTGCGTGAAGCTCGCGCAGAGCTTGACTACATGGTTTAACATGGAATTTGTCACCCCCTCAGCAGACCTTGAGCAAGTCCTCTAGTTAAGAAGAGTAATGAAGAGTGGCGACCATGTGGCAATTACAGGATACCGTCACTATACCTGATGGTTACCAGATAGAAAACCTGTATAACTTTTCCTACAAGTCGAACGGTTGCTCTATCTTTACGACGCTAAACTTCACTAAAGCTTATCATCAAATTTCAGCGCCCCATAGGATATTCCAATTTTTTTTTAGACTATTTGAGTTTAAAATGATAACCTTCGCCCTACAAAATGGACCATCGACTTTCCATAGGTATATAGACGTAGCTCTCAGAGGTCTAGATTTTTGCTATGCTTTCATCGACGATGTTCTCATAGCATCGAAACAAAAAGATGAAAACCACTCTCATCCGAGAGTTTGACTCAGTCATTAATACCAGCAAGTGCTACTTCGGAGAAGAACAGATCAAATACCTTAATCAACAAACTATGCGACAATTACCATAACCGTGTCTGGTGATTTTCTTTTCATTGTTTATATAATTTTGTATTTCTTCTTCTTATTTTAATTTACTTACTCGCTAGACAAAAATGATTAAACTCTAGCTTATGGTATCTTATTTCCTAAGTTACTGGTCCTTTGTATACTCTCTAAGTTACATGCATACGCTTGAAGCGAGAAAATTTGTTACGATTGTTTTGTTTACATGAATTTAAAAGAACTTAATTGGTTATAAAGAAAATGAAGAACAGAAAAACTTTGTGTTTGTTATTGTTTTTACCTTATATCTAACTTAAATACTAAACTACCTCATTTTTTTTTTTTAACTTAACCATCCTAAACCTAACATCTAAACTCAATCTTCGAAATGCGAAATCTATGTAAGCTTTCCGTATATATTAAGAGGCTTTTTTTTAATATCATTATTATTATTATTATTATTACTTTTTTTTTCAGTTATATGATAACATATTTTTAATTGCCACTCAGCCACCAAAATCTCTATTACTATTACTATTTATTGGCGTGTAAGAACCCGGAAGTTCATGGCCTCACCGACTCGACTGCGACAAAATAATTTTTGTAGTCTAGGCAAAGATTAAAAATTAAATTGGTGGCAGTTCCGCCAAACCCCATCGTTCGCTTTCCTAAAAAAACCCCATAGCTTTCACCCAGTCTGCATAAGCTTTCGCTAATGCAATAGCATTAGCATCTTAAATGCTTCACGCATTAAAGAGAACTTCTGTAATCAAAAAGGCGCCTGGAAAAGAAAATTCTTACCTACATGTATAACTTCGCATTTAAAATCCCCTATAAGAGTTCTCTTCAAGCTTATCATAAATTCTCTGAAAGAAAATTCATCGGTTCATATATAATACAACCGCATAATCAGGAAACCTTACCCTTAAGTTGGCTTATCCCAGCTTCATCATGTGTATCATAAATCACCAGACAAACACATGGGCTGGCGACCTACACCCAAGGGACCAAAACAAATACACGCATCTCTTGGCACCAATTAAATCCTACATCATAAGCAAATGCGAATAGGAATTCAATACTTACCCTTACCAGTGATGCCATAAACACAATTTCCCCGTAATCTAGCCATTAACGCCATTTCTTCGATGAGTCGCGTCTGTTTATTTAGCCGCGACGCACATCTCAAACAAAGATCCAATTAGCATCCGACGAGCTCGGTTTTGTTTGCTTTACCGGACTCGCATCCCATGAATACACATTTTCCCCTTCTTTGTTTAGATTCTTTCCCATGGGTTTGATCCATAAAAGAACCAATGTACACGCATACATGTGTACCGTGGAAATCTTCTGTATGAGATCTGTTTAGTTACCCCAAAGAGAGACTTTACGTCTCTCTTGGAACAGAAAATGCGTCCTTAATTTAAGAGAGCCAGTTTCACTGGCGGAATTTCTTTCGACAACGATTGAATATGGTTGAGTCGAATTTCGTCCGCTGACCCGCTGGTCACATGCCGCTCCCGCTGTCCGTAGCGCTGCGGACACGCGATAATACCCAGAGTCGTGAGAGGTATTTCGTACTTGTCGGTTTCCAATTGTTTGGCGAGTTTGTGCCGCAGTTCGTTTGAGATAGTGAAAAAGAATTTATAAGTGAGAAAAGTAATTTTATTTTAAAACAATGAACTCTAAATTACTGTTGATCATTACACTCTTTGCACTGGTCGCCATCGTCGTTGCTGATGTCCCCACAAAATGTAATCCAATTAAAGAGCCTTATTACAATAAAAAACATTAATTAATTAATCAATAAACCAGTGTTTTAATTTGCCGAGCTGCTGTTCCTGAGATTGTTTTCCTCATTGTTTTTGGTGATCGTGCTTTCGAACAGTTTTGCTTCTCTCCGTGTTGTGTCCAACGAACCGATAATTATGATGGAGGAAAAAGTGAACCGAGTGCCCATGCCTGGCACAATACTTCTTCCCCACGCCATCACTAGTTCACGGAGGTAACTGATAATTCCCAGACAGTATATACCGGACTCCTCGATAGTATAGTGGTTAGTATACCCGCCTGTCACGCGGGAGACCGGGGTTCGATTCCGCGTCGTGGAGCCTCTGGCGCAGACTAATGACCTTGGCCGGAAAAAAACAAATCATTATGGAAAATTTAACAAGCCTTAGGACTTGCTAAATAAGGCCAAGACTGGTTTCCGGTTGTAGTGCCGATGATGATGATGATAATATACCGACTCCTTGTACACACCAATCGTGAATCATAAACGAATAAAAGAGTTGACAATGACAATTCCAACAATTACACCCCACGTACACAAAAAAACTCTCAAATTAATTCGTAGTATCACGTAGTAGGATGGCGAAGCCGAGTCGGTGAGGTCATGAACTTCCGGGTTCCTACAGGCCAATAAATAATAATCACAACTTCCTGCATGTTAACAGAATTACGTTGCACATTGTTGGGCAGTGTCGCCAGTTGAACCTTCCTCTCAACCATGCATACGAATCGACCAGTACTCCGGAAACATTGCAGTACGAAAATTTATAATAAACACATTAAAATAATTTTCCTTGAAAACCAAACACGATTTGCGTCAAACCCACCAAAACGTTCTTGACTACGATCAAGAAAGCTCGAACCTTTCTTCGTATACCAATGCCCCACACTAGTAGTTTTCGTGATCAGAGATGGCGCCTTACAGTTCCTATGATGATTGTATAAAGGATGCTCCCACTTCCCCTCCCACATCGGACATCCGGCTATTTCATCCCTTTCACCAAACTTTCATATGTTTTTGCAAAATGTTTATTCCATCTCTATAATATCTCACACTTATTACCAGGACATTCTGCTAATGGAAATGTGTTCCCAGCAAAACCCCAAACCAAACCAAAAAAAATACTGAAAAACAGACAAACGAAGGTCCTTCGTGGCGACATCAATTCCCATTTGCATACGATTCAACATTCGGCAAACCTCATTCCTTGGACACAAGAAGTAAAGAAGGAAAAACGATAAAGAAGACAGCATCGAAACAAGAATTAAATAAACGAGAGTCCTTAAAAGACCTTAACTGAGCGTCTCTAAGTCTACTAAATATTTGCACATATCCGGTGTGTGCGTAAATACCTTCGTTTCTTCCCTTTCCAACAACAACACAAGGATTCGAAGACATAGGGAAAAATATCACTCTGAAGCATAGAGAGGGAAAAGTGGGAGCCAATAGACACATGTCTGTCTGCCTGTCTGTTGTGTATCCTTCTTTTTATGCTCGAAATGGACTTTTGCGAATATACTTAACATAGCCCCCGGAATCGAATTGCCCCGAAACGCTATCCGTCCACCCACAAAATTCAACCACATACGCGTACAACATAACTATTCCCATTCCCTCGGTTTTGTTGTCCTTTCATTCTTTTCCGACTTTGTCCTTCTGGTTTTTATTGAAACTTTCAGCTATTCATTGGAATAGTATCCTAACATTAATAATAAACCTTTTTGTCCTGTCGGCCGTTCTCCATATCCATCTCAAGTTCTATACCCGTTGTCCCAATACAAATGGTTGGTTTTGACGCAACGATCGGTTAACGGTTGGTCCTCGGTATAAGGAAAGGACGAAGAAGGCAATTCCATTTGTAGTTGCAACACTGTTGCGACCGTTATACTTTTTATTTATGTGTCGTCAGTTGATGTGTGTTGTGTGTTTTGATTTTACATTAATTTTTCCCCAAAATATATGGACTCCAAGGACTGTGATAGGAACCGTGGTCCTTTCTTAATACATATACACCCGGAGCTCTATTGTAAACTGTCCCGGATACATGTGTCACTGACACAGATTAATGTTTTTAATCGAAACCGAGTGGTTTTCGTTTGTTTCCTTCGTCCTTGGGAGTTTTTGTGTTTTTGAAAGGACTCACCCAGTGAATTGAATCCTTAGACATTGAGAATAAATATTGAGCAAATAATGTTCAAGCAAAGTTAAAACGGAGGTTAGCCAACAGGATGAGTCTACCACATGTTGGTGGGGGAAAAGTAAACACATATGATTAATAATTCAAGGTCTTTCTTTCGCTATAAGGGCGACACCTTTTCGAAACTGGATGCTTTTGTATATTGTACAATGACACAGTTTATAAAGCTTTTATGTCTAAAAAAATAGTTCCAGGCAGTAGAGATTTAGCTGAGATTGTAGGAGATGGAATCTAACCACATCACTTGCGAATCACTCCATGTCATTTTTTGTCTTTTTGTGAGAGGAAAAAAGCCAGCGAAAGGTTTTAAAATGGATTCTGGCAATGTAGGAGCAAACGTATTTTGAACATGAGAAATATTGATGAAGCAATCCTTTTTAATTCTAAAGGTGGCGCAAGTTGAAATGTGGAGCGGATTCTCCGTATATATTTCTAAACTCATGTGGGGTATCAGGGAGGTTAATGTAGGGAACTATGTTTACAAGACTTACTTTGCCGCTATATGAACACTTCTAAATCGTGATAAAAAAATGTAAATGGGTCGCGTTCAATAAAAAGTGTCTAACACAAGTGCGGGAACTTCTTTTTTGTTTTTCTGGATATCCGCAATTTTACTTTATACGACAAAACTCACTGCCATCGCAGGGTAAAATGAACACGCAAAGCCTAAACCTGAAGGAAATGTGCTAAATCCTACCTATCGTTGCACATGCTCACTGGAATGTCTTCATCTCGGAAATAACAGTCATACTCAACAAAAGACAGGCTGCACTAGGCAAGTCTGAAGGTGCAAATCCGGTCTTTGTGCAGGATGATCCAGTCTTGGCTTCCAAAAATTCGTTCCATGCGAGGTTTGTTCATTGCCTCCCCAAACATCTATGCTCATGTTTTGATAAATTGAGTTATGGCATTTTGAATGGTATACACACAACACCAAAAAGGAACCGGAAATTCATCAAGGTCAGATACCAGAACATTAGCGTATTAGTCCAGAGTTTAAGTAGTGAGTAGAAACGTCCTCATGTACACGTGGCCGGGGTCTGATGCTTTTGATGCTCCAGTTTTAAAGTGTTTATAGCGTCGCTTCAAACCACATTCTTCACTCAACCGCTGAGTAAGTCGCAAGGCATATGCCGATAGCTAATCCCGCTATTGGGAGTTCAATCGCTATGGGTGTTTCACGGATAAGTCAGTGACATTTTGATTAAAACATTTTTTTTTCGGCAGGTAAGCATTTTATTTCTGAACATAGTCTCCTTTTAGCTCGATACATTTAGTCCAGCGTTTTCCAATTTTTTTATTCCTTCCAAATAATAGGTTTCCTCAAGGCCCTCGAAATAGGCGTTAGTTTCTGTTGTTGCACATGGTGACTAACTAGTTAGAGGTGTTTTACCTCCGAAAGGTTATTCTCGGATACGGGATTACTCGATTCGTCATCAGAGTTAATTCCCGTCGGCATATTTACTCGTTTACCGGTATTAATGTTCTCCCGGTTTTCCAAAAGAAAGAAGCCATAATCCTTTGTTGGAAGCAGCTCCAACTTTATCCGGTCAATGGTCAGGTGGTAAGGTATGATATTGAGTGCCTCAATCTGGGCACTCTTTGCCTTATTCAAAAAACAATTAGGGAGTAAAACCCCTGATTGCATTTCTTTAGGTACCAAGATTACCCCCTCCTGGAGTTTTATTGAGAGCCTAATCATCTTTCTTGAGCGCCTTGGTACTATGACCGGTCTACTCAAGAAGATTTCCACCTCCGAAGGATTTGTTGGTAGGCGTTCTAACGAATCTTTCCCTTCTTTATCGCTTTTCGGCCCTTGGGGTTTTGCCTTGTTCTTAGGGTAACTGTTGCCAGACAGTTTTTCGCAGCCCTTCCCCTGTATGGGTAGGGTCTTCGGGTGGTTACCGACCGCAGTGTCGACCTTCTCAGGTCCCTCTGGTATGGTTTCCCGTTCGGCTGCCTTATGCCGAATGCTTCCTGTGCATTTATTTGCAAAGTCAACGCAAAAGCTTTCAGGATTAATGACTGTTTGGGGAAATCCAAAACAACCTCCTGGTCCATTAACTTTACAATTATGCGACAGAAAGTCGTTACCCAACAGACCGTCTTCCGGCAACCTCGGCAAGGAGTCTACTACCTGGAAACTACTGGGGATTTCTTGATGTAATTTGAACTTCCCCTGGCAGCATCCGTTAGACTTGCTCTTGCCAAAACGCGTTTGGAAGGTAATTGCCTTCTATGCATCCACTGCATTTTTTCGACGGAGTGCCTTTTTCTTCAAGAGGCTGATCTCAGCGTCTGTGTCCACAATTAGGCTCGTAGTTGGTTTACGGCCAATTACTAAGGGGAGTTGAGCAACTGTGACTTCGGTCGGTGGAAACTGAGAACACTTTTTCCAACCCGACCGATTGGCGTTTACCGACTTTTTTCTCTTAACATTTTCTCGACAACCTGCCGCCGTGTGGTTTGGTCGACCACTTTTTTTGGGACCGTTTATCGCCCTCTTCTTGGGCGGTATAGCTTTGGTCGGCGCTCTGTTCTGTACTGTCAGAAGTAGAGCGGTTTTGGCCTGTCCGGGATTGAGCGGGGCTGGTTGTGCACTGTAGTGATTTTAAATCACTATACCTTTCCATTTACCAAAAACGCCCTAACCCAATATCCCTTTGTAAAATCTTGCTTAAAACCTATCCAATTCATATACATAAAATACTTACCTATACCCAAGGTCCACCATCCACTCATCGATTCTCCCATAACGAATCATATGCGCGACAGATTAAACCTAAACTTAATCTGCTGCACATTGATTCAATTTCCTAATCCTAATTATATTTGACGCACAAATAATCGGGTTTGTGCTTCGACAATTAACCAACACTTGTGGACAAATCTCGATTTGCCACAGTATAAAAGGGCGGCGCATTTTGGTTTCGCGGCAGCCAGCCGCAGTTAGTGATTGACCACCCAAAGGAGAAGCAAAGAGTAAACAGTAAAACAAATAAAACAGCACCAAAAATTGAACAAAACAAAGGAAGTGTTCTTACTTAGCCCGGAGGTAAGTGCCGAAATCAGATAATTAAAATATTAAATATTGGCGGGTGCCGGCATCTCGCCCGGTATGCCAACAGCACCTTGCACCCGGCAATCCCCGGCTTCGTGCCCGTACCTCTTACACGATGTGGATACGGGAGTATTTCTGCGCGAGATACATCCGTCGCGTAGGTGCCCCATCTTTTTGCAAAAACTGCACGCTGTTGGTGCAATTACGGGATGTGGCATTCGAGTGTCCTGGACCTGGGCGGGGGTGTTGTTGTGATAATGATCACCACCGCCCTGTTGGCGTACTAATACCTCAGGTCGCTCGGATCTAGACCCGCTTGGTAGTTGAAAAGAATGTGGCGGTGCGTAGGACCTAAATGGGTTTCTCACGGGTTGGGGACGACTAATGGAGCTGGGTTGACCTGTGAAGTTCCGTATGGTGTTGGCCGACCTACTATAATGTTCCCCATCTATCCGAGGTGCGTTGTTCATAGGTTGATGTTGCCTGCTGAACGACTCCTGTATTTTTGGTAAATATTCCCCATAGGTCTGTTCCTGATTCGTTCTTCTGTCACAGCTAGTTGGTGATGTGTCCTCTGCGCGGCAATAGGGGTTTCGTCTATTCACAGGGTGGCCCCCTATATAGTCCTCTCCCTGTGAATGACGAGGCGGGCTCCGCCATGTTAGGCACCATCTATTGTGTAATTATCCCAAATGTATCCTAATCCCTAACGTAGTATTTGGACAACTGGAAATACTTATCCCAAAGATGCTTTTTCTTTCCCACGGTTCGACCACCCATGAGCTCGCATCACGAGCCAACAAGGTGATCCGCTCACAAAAGTAGTTCAGTCGATAAAATAGTGGTAAAGGAGTCGAGTCTCCTGGAGTGCGCCCAAAAAGTCGAGTTCGAGATACGGTGGATTTCACCTGTGCAAGTGCGTCGAGAGTGTTCGGAGGTTGTCAATATACTTACGTAGTGTCAAGTTAAATACGAAACCACAGATAAATAATAGTCGCGGGTTTATTGAAATAAAGCGAGCGTGCGGAATGTATAATTTCATGTGGATCAAATGTGTGAAACTTGTGATAAAATATTGAAGTCAGAATAAAAAAGAACATTAAAACACAAACCTCATCAGCAGCGTGTTTTTTCTTTCTACTGTGGAACAGCGTGCTATCGAACTCGGTTTTACGGGATTCTTTTCGTCGGGTAAGTTAGGACACTTGGTGAACCTTGCCAAGGCCGGCATATAACCAAGTGAAATTCCTACAAGTCTCTTCGTCGATCGCCAGTAATTGGTTTCGGGAAGGTTCCTCTCAAATTCCGCGCATCGGTACGGATTTCCCCAACCTCTCTAAGGAAAGAGACGATCGATCCAAGCAACCGTTGCACGAAGTTGAAAAATGAAGGTGGGGCGCGGCGGTTGATATAAGTAAGAAATTGTGTGTTGTCGAGGCAAGTGTAAAGTTCAACTTAAATCAATAAAGGAATAAAAATAGTGCAAAAGATTTCCACAAATCAATCGAAGATTTTCTAAAAAGAAAAACAATAGAAAAGTTCAAAAAAAATCCAAAAACCAATCGATGATTTTCTAAAAGGAAAAACAATAAAAATAGAAATAGGTTTAAATTGTGAAAGTATGTGTTTGATTTTTCTACAAAAAGCGAGTTTTATTTATAAAAAAGAGAAGCAACTACTAAGCAGCTAACAGGGAACATCCCGGACAGCTTCCAGCTTCAACGGTTCTGTACCAACCAGCCGGGGTTGTATATGTTAAAGTTGCCTAGAACGACAATCTTGGAAGCTGCTAGGATATCAGGTTTCACTGTTTGCAAACGTCGCTGGACTACGTTTACATACATATTGATGAAGACGATGCCCCTGATGTTACAAAAGGCCGTTACTAGTTGAACATTGACAGTGCTTCTCAGGCAAACCCGATTACGTCTTGACAAGTTGTTAACTAATCGGCCCTTTATGAAAAAAAAAAAATGCGCATTTCCTCTGGCATAGTCGCCCCGAAAATCCGAATAGGCAACTAGTTTACCTCCGGAATTCTTTATCTCAGAAGGTCCCATCGTGACCATCATAAAAATATAATATTTTGTATCCGTATATTGTTTTAGAACTACAACAAGTAAATCGGAACAAGACTTTGGGGTATCCAACAATTCTCAATCCAGTGGTGGTTTTTAAATAGTTCTAATGTAGGTCCAAACAGAAAGTACAGAACCTGCAACAATAGGTGTTGCTTTAGTACGACCCTATACTTTTGGTCAGACATTAGCATCCCTTCAGTTCAGGTTCCCATGAGCATGGGAATAAGTTTAAGGTGATGCATTGTATTAATGTAATTAATGTGTATCTTTTTTGGTTTTCTATTCATTGCTTGACTTGTTCATTGATTGACTCTTTGACTGACTTAATAATTTATTTATTTAAATAAATACTAGAGTGCTGTGTTGCGAATTATCGCTCGCTAATCGACTATCTTTTTTTGAAAACCTCTCTCTTATTTCATTTCTAATCATCTTGACCCGATTACAAACATTTCTAGACAAACTTTTGATCCCGGTTAGTTAATCCTATTTCAAATTGCATATGCCCTAACCGCGCCCTCTATATATTTATGTATCTCATTCTTCTTAGTGATGTGTCATCCATACATCTGAACAAGACCAGTGAACAAAAATACCATTCATATATAATTCTATCCAAGACGAACAGCTATGGAAGAAAACATTATTCATATTGCTTGTTAGTTGACAGATGCATGAATATTTTTTGTTTATTTTATAATCCTCAGTTAGTTGATACAAAGTACGTGACAAATGTGTCAATGATACTTTACCCCAACTCTGTCACAGAAAACAGATTTTTTTTTAAACCAAGAGAAATTCTTTTTAGCGTATATATAGATTAATTAATTTATTTATTGATTGATTATGGAGCAAGACTAATAACCTTGCCCGTAAAAATTAATTATTATGGAAAATGTAACAATCCTCGAGACTTTCTAGAGCCAAGACCGGATCGCGGTTGTGGTGCCGATGATGATGATGATTGATTAATTAGTTGATTGATTCATTGATTGGTGGATTGGATTCCCGTAAAAGTGTTGCAAATTTAGAATTAATTTAGGAATAGTTTTAGTCTACATGCGCTAAGGGTTGATATTAAATTAAATAGAGTGTTTTTATGGTAGGATGCTGTTGAATGAAACGCCAGGCTAAAGGACTGTGCACAATGATTGAATAGACCGCTTCCAGCTTCATCGTATCATCCAACGAATAACTGGCTTACGTCTAACATTACATTCTGGTCCCTCGAGCCGAATTCAGATCTTGGAACCACGGCAGTTATCCGCTATGCTCAACCAACTCAACTTCCAAATCGATCAGCAGCGACCACTTGCTGACTTTCTTCAGAAGCGTATACGAGTGCTCAGACGGCTGACACTACCGCTCTCTCCCGACAAGGCACACAGACTGGGATTCGTGAAGTACATGGACAATGGAGGGAATTTAACGAGGACGATGATGCCATCCCAGCGTCTTTACCTCGTCTCTCCTCAAGTGAACTAAGAAAGCTAAAGAAACGTTCCTATTACCGAGAAGGTACATATGCAGTTCACATGTATTATTTAGGTGCGATCATGAAATTCAACAAGCTCTTGAAATCCTACCCGGAACGATCAGCCAGTGTGTCGTCAGGTCAGTGATACCCTCGTCACACCCTCAACGTTTGTCTCGCCTATCCGGATTAAGCATGCAAACATTCGACGGAAATTTTATCCAGTGGCTCACCTTTAAAGGATCAATCCCTTCTCTAGTGATTAATGATGAGAAACTCTCACCGATAAAGAAACTACAGTCTTTTCTCATGGGGCTGAGAGGGCCTGCTGCTCATCTCTTGGCTAATACCCAGTTGGTTGAGAAGAATTTTCAGCCATCCTGAAAGGCTCCTGTTTATTACGTCGAAAATCCAAAATTCCTGATCGCTGCTGCATTGTCAATTTATTTTCTTTAAAAAGGACCACAGCGTCTTCCTCTGCTGAGTTGACGAATCTTCATTCGTTTGGCCAAATTATCCGAGCGCTTCACACGTTGAAGTGCCCTGTTCAACACTGGGACTACATCTTGGTGTGCATTGTGATACAGCGGTTGGATTCGGATACCGTCCGAGAATGGGAACAACATTTAAGAGCTACAAAGGAATTCCCCCCTTGGTCTCTCTTTCATGACTTCCTCAAAACTAAAATGCAGTCCAGTAAGGCTTATGAGGACACCCAATCCTCATTCTGGCTTCGACCGGATCATCAACCCCGGACTGAAATCATTCGAACTCACTTTACGTGGAACAGAAACCCCGATCGTGAGGCCACAACAAAAGGGGGGTGTGGGCAGTGCCCGTTGTTTTCCCGACATCAGTCGCTGTCGCAATGTCTCATCTGTCACTCAAAATCAGCCAACAAAAACAAGATTGTGTTACACGGCTGGGACATTGCTCCAACTGCCTTGGCACGCATCACCTAAAACAATACACATCAACTATCATATGTTTCCGATGCGGCAAACATCATCACACATTCCTACATGACGCCGTTGCTGCGAAGGAAGAGGCAAGGGCAAATTCTCCA
Source organism: Microdon myrmicae (assembly GCA_963931805.1). Taxonomy (NCBI): domain Eukaryota; kingdom Metazoa; phylum Arthropoda; class Insecta; order Diptera; family Syrphidae; genus Microdon; species Microdon myrmicae. Next base: position 31,162,860 of record OZ007502.1, on the reverse strand, counting down.
GCAACAATAAATCACATAATAACGGCTTCAACGGACTCACAGAGTCAGGTGGTTTCGCGACAGTCCAGGTCCTCGTGACAGGCACTGCGGGCCAATTTATGACTGCTAGAGCCCTGTTAGACCAGGACTCTGAGGTACCTCTAGTCGCTGAAAACATAGTTCAACATTTCCGGCCCCCACGGACTTCATTGTCGATCTCGATTACCGTAGTTGCCTCGTCCAAACTGATCAAACGTAGAAGAGCTGTAACCCTTTTTTGACCTCTCGTCATGACTCATCGGAGACCATCACCGTTAAGGCGTTCGTATTCCCACGACTAACTACAGTCGGGGCACCATCTTGGACACTCAGTTAGGCTGGATCACAGGTTTGCGTAAGCTGATCCGTCCTTTGGTGAGCGCGGGGCGATTGCCATTCTGCTGGGAGCTGTTTACTATGATCAGCTGTTGGAAGGTCCAATAATCAAAGGACCTAGGGAGCATCCAGTCGCGCAGCTCACCAAGTTCGCGTGGGATTTATCGGGGTTGTCTTTCAATCCCCGCTGACTGCGATGGAACTGAATGTGGCCTTAATATTCCGGATTCCTCAAACTCAGAGAAACCATTTTCATCAAGAGAGCCGTGTCCTATCGTCCACAAAGGTGATTGAAGCGTCAAGCCCACTGCATCGGGTCTCACCGTTCATCAATGCTGACGGGCTGATCCGCGTAGCAGGTCGGCTACGGAATTCAAGCCTCCAATTCTCGACCGTGCATCCTTATATTCTACCTAAGCGATCTGACTACTCTCATCAGTTGCTATTTTCGTATGCAAACTCTTCACGGTTCAAAAAAGGATACTTTTAATCGCTGTAGAAACAAATGTTGGATTTTGGGTGGGAGGTCACCCATAAGGTCCTTCATAACTAAATGCGTCATTTGCACCTGATATCGCAGGATCCAAGCCCAACAGATAATGGGCCAAATTCCTGCCTCCAGAGTCAACACATCTCGTCCATTTCTAAACACGGGCGTCCATTATGCTGGATCTATGACGATTAAATCATGGACGGGACGGCGCACGAAAGCCTACAAGGCCTGGAGTGCGGTCTACTTTTTCTATGCAACCTCAGCGGTCCATCCGGAGATAGTCAGCGACTGTAGTGTTACTGCTTTTCTAGGGTCACGCAAACGGCATACAACGCCACGGGGCGTTTGCGCTACGCTACGTGACTGCGGGACGACGTTCAAAGGAGCGGCTCAGGAATTAAAGAAACTTCTCAAATGTCAAGTGAACTGAAGGACCTAGCTTGTGCCATAGCAAATGACGACATCCAGTAGATATTCAACTCGCCTGCCGGGCCTTATTTTATAGGAAGTTCGAAGCTGCGGTGAAGTCGATGAAATATCATCTAAGACGAGTTCTAGGGGACATACAGCCCACGTACGAAGAGTTAAACATCGTCTTGTGTCAAATTAAAACCATTTTGAAATCCCGACAATTATGCGCGCTCACTGAGGATCCGGATGATTTCGATGCACTGACTCCTGCACATTTTCCACTAGGTCATCCGCTTCATGTTATTCCTGACCCTAGTTTACAAACCATCGAAGAATCTCTATTGTCACGGTGGCGACATCTCTGCCAGATGATGCAGAGTTTCTGGAGGAAGCGGACTAAGGACATTCAGCGTCATCAAGCGATGTACAAGTGGGCAAAGCCAACCCCGCCTATCACTACTGGCATGTTAGGGCTGATCATGGATGAACGATACCTCCCACCTAGGTGGCCTCTTGTGCGTATCATGCAAACTCATCCTGTACAGGATGGGTTACCGCGCGTCGTCTCGCTAAGAACCAACACCGCCACGATAAATCGTAAAACTTGGTCCGCTACCGGTGGCCTCTCCGATAGAAATCATTTCGATGACGGGGTCACCGACAGGCGGGCGGCTAATGTTGAATGAAACGCCAGTCTAGAGCGCTGCGCACAATTATTGAACAAACCGCTTCCAGCTTCATCGTGGTGTCCAACGAATAACCCGTTTCCGTCCAATGGCATTTGGTGATAGGAATCTTCCTAGAACATTTGAAGAGCATTTTATTCCATAACTAATACTACTATATAAATCCTTTTCTAAGTTCTAAAAGAGAATATTTAATGACAAATTGTGTCCCTACAACAAAAAAAAAACCTTATATGTATACTAGATGAGGAATACAGCTTTTATGGTGTATTTCTGTTATGGTGTTGTAAAATGTCATAACCTTGATTAAACTATCCTCAGCAGAGAACTGCGAAAAGCACTTGTGTAAGTTTTCCCAGGATGGAACCCCATAATTCTAAAAGAAAGGAATTATAATTCTAGGCGAGAACTTCCAAAAGTTGGTCATATTTAAGTAAATGAAACTACTAATGATTTTTCACGGCGAATAATTTTTCGAAGTCCTATAATATATCTTAAGATGATAACTCGATAGCTTCCTCCAAGGAAAATTGAAATCACTTGATTTATAGGAGACATTGCCTATTTTTTATATACCGTATACATTTTCTCTGAAGTTCGTCATTTGAAACTTAATGATATTCATTCTGTCAAAAACGACGAAACAGAAACGTATGACATTGTGTACACTTTAATTGGAAAAACATATTTTAAACGTTGCGTTTCGTCTGAATCACGTTATTAAAAAATTGAATGGCGCTGCCCATTATATACTGGTGACAACTCGTTAGAGTTTTCACCACATTACTCCTCACATTGCACATGCATTTCTGTCTTTCTTCATACGAAAATGTTTCAGAAGTACTTTCAGTCACAAACAGAACACTCTAATAAATTTACTTCAAAAAATATTCTACCATTTCCTTACCACAGCTTTACCACCAAAGAATCCAATCCAAAGCAAACTCAGCTGTCGGTTAATGTGAGACTCCATACTACATACGAGCTGACATGCATTTTTAAAGACCAAGAATAATTTTTTGGGAAAACAATTAATTATGATATTGACAGTTTCGACATATAGCCGTTACCCATTTTTGAAACAAACAAATAGAAGTTCTTCATCATCATCAGGAACGCATAGATGCTGTGAAATAGAAGTCCCATGAGAACTGAGAAACGAGTAACCCCTTCCTTGAAGACAGAATCCTTATCCCTTTCATCAGTCACCCCAAGAATTTTTTATCCTGATTGTTGAATAAGAAAATTATTGAGGTCAGGTAATCTTCTGTCGAACTATTGTGTTCATCCGGTTCAACTTCCTACCTGCGAAAGAGTCTCGCTAAGTAACAAAGTTTCCCATAAACGACCAGTAGGGTGAATTGATTCATGGAGCGTAAACATAACAGTCAGAAGAGTTACAGTGACACAACAATGGCAGTCCTAGTAATGAGATAATTCAGTGGATTTTTAAATTTCAGTTTAGTAAATGATGGAGATATTTGTTCTGATAACGTATAAGAGGATAATAGAGATATCGATGAGAATGATTTCAAATGGAGCAATAAAAAAATGCGATATTTTCAAGGGATTGTTACTCAGTTGAACTTTGTCGGATTTGTTTACTGACGCAGGTCTCTAATAGGTGGGTTGGCGGTATCTGTACCTCAATACTCACATCATAGTGTGTTGGATTGATTTGTCTACCTAGGAACTACCGATGGTATCCAACATACTTTGTGCTATCCAGTTCGTGATTGACAATCGTGAATGTTATTCACTTGCGGCTGCAATCTTATTCCAGTTTTCAGTAGAATCTCCACAATACCATAACACTTTATTTATGTAACTTTTTATTGTGGATATTAATCATTATAAATGAAAATATATAACCCAATCTCAACAGAGTACTGTGGTGGTTCCGCCAAACCCCACGGTTCGCTTTCCTAAAAAACCCCCATAACTTCCATCCAATCTCCTAATTTCACGAATGCAATCGCATTAGCACCTTAAATGCTTCGCCCATCAAATAGATCCAATTTATATAACCTAAAAACACCTGTAAAAGAATTCTTACCTTTCATACATTTCTTCGCATACAATTCCCGTAAGAATCCTTTCCTAGCTTATCAGGAATCCCAATCTCACCAAGTGCATTTCCCTCTAGACGAATTCCTGAAAACAAGAGGATTTGGTTTACATATAATGTAACCGTCATAACAGGGACCATACACATTGCGTCGCCTATTTCCCGTCCTCACCAAGTGTATCATAAATCACCATACATACACATTGACTGGCGACCTACACCCCAAGAAACCAAAACAAATATACGCATATCGCGTCTCTTGGCACCAATTAAATCCTACGGCATAAGCAAATGCAAATAGGTATGATATACTTACCCTTGGCGGTGATGCAATAAACACCAATTCTAATCTAGCTGAAACCCATTAGCACATTTCCACATTGCACTGCCGCCTATTTATTTAGCAGCAATGCACATCTCAGACAAAGACCCAAACGTTCCCTTTGTCTTTTCATATTTCGGGATCTGCTTCTCATCAGCAGCAATATAAGCAAACACAAACCCAACTAGCAAAAATGAGCTTCGGCTTCTTTGCTTAGCCACTCACTTCTCATGGATGCACATTTCCCCTTTCTTTATTTAGATCGGTGTCCCATAAAAGAACCCATGTATACACATACATGTGTACTACCAACGATCTTCACCCCAAACGATTGAATATCATTGAGTCGAATTTCATCGGCCGACCACGCTGGTCGCACGCGTGCCACTTCCGCTCACAGGTGCGCACGGTGACGCGAATATAGTTGAGTCGAGTAATAACCCCCAGTCGTGTTTTAGTAGGTTACCTTTTTAATTTAATGCTTGCTAATTAATTCGATTAAGTGTACCCTCAAACAAACTGTTTCCTGTATGGTGTTTTTATTCTATTTTCCGAGGCATTGTGTTGACATCTACCCAATGTAAGGCGTTTATGAATGTAATTATTTAACAATGAAGTGCACCTAGTTCATTTCGCAATATGCCGCGGTCTGAATAAACGAATTAAATATATTACAAGTGTGTTTTAAATCTACCAATCCTTTGGACCTCTTTGGTGAACAGTTTGGTGCGGCGGAACAATCAACGAGTGGAAAGTGAATAGTTTGTGGGGACGGAGTAGAACCCTGTTCCGTACGCCGGCACCACGACTTCGCCCCCCACAGTATTACAGACCTTGAACCGAATAGGCCAGCTACACGTAAAAGGGTCCCTCAAATACTTAGCCGATAGAAAAGCTTGCCACATTATGTGATTCACGTTGTGTACATATATTCTCCTGTGTTGATCAAATTGTAGTTTTTTGAAGATTGTCACCTTCCGCTCGAAAGCAACACACACAAACATTCATCCACACACAACTTATTATTATCATCGTTTTTTTTCTTTTTTTTACCTCTCCTAGAAATGTTTTTTTTTTTTTTTACTTCTCCTAGACATTTTTTTTTTCTCGACCGGTCCATCAACGAAACTCCAAAAGATGCTCAATGAGTCTCTTAACCACTTCACGAAATGTATTATTTAATGGGGTAGTATTTCACCGTGCCGAACTGCATAATAGCAGGAGTCGTCAGTTGAACCTTGGTTTGCACAATCAAACGCAAGACACAACTTCCTTACCATCTCAGCCATTAGATCGCAGAGATGAAATTTGTAGTTTTTTTTTTTTAGAAAAACTCGATGGCGGGAGAAAAAATAATTTCCCTTCACAGGACAAAGAGTGGTACCCATAAAATAAACAATTACATGGGAACGATATAAAAATATCTATAGCACTGTTGATCATGAATGGACACTTGAGGCACCACAAATTGCTTGTGATCATATTCCAATATTAAAAAAGTGCCAGCGATCAATCAGAAATCGCAAGTAAAGATTCACAAAAAATGCCGGGTGGGAATGCACAGCGAAGCGTGTGCTTAACGTATGTTTAAGTCACATTCACGAATAGTAAACCCTGATCAAAATGAACTGTAAATTAAGGGTTAACACAAAATGAAAAAAACCCCATCGACATGCAGTTCAAAAAAGAATCTAAATTTATGTGTCGTATTAAATGGACGCTTAAACTATTTACCCTACACTCTAGCAAGTCCTTCACTATCGAGTTAAAAATCTTAAAAATATTCGAGCTCGGAGTATCGCCGCAGAGTATTCTTCAAAAGACAATTTTAACAATTTAGCTTAAAACTTTTGAATTCAAAAAAGGACTTCGCGCTTAATCATCAGTCATATATTTTTAAAGGTGTCTTGAGATAACACGGATCTGAGTGCTCCTTTGTTTGTACGTGTAGTCAGATTAAAGGGGTTTGGTATGGTTAGAGTAGGCCCACTTTTGGCGGCGAAACCAAAAACCCCTGTTTGGCCTCAAATGCCTGCTGGCATTTGTCTGACCACATAAATGTTGAAGATATTTTATGGGAGCTGGCTCTGGTCCACGCTAGGTAGTCCCCTTTAAGATGTGTGGATTTATCCGACGACTTACCATTCGAGCACACATATAAACGTCAGAGGTAAGATATTTGAAAAAGTTAAAGAATTTAAATATCTGTGAACGATACTGACGGCCAGTAACGAAATGTCAAAGGAAATTAACAAGAGACTGCATTCCGGCAACGCGAGTTGGCACGCAGTCAGTAAACTGCTGAAATACAGACTGCTATCACGTAACATAAAGATGACATCGCCGTTTTGGGCGATAATCTAGAAACTGTAAGTAAAAACAGTGAAATCATCATGAAAGCGTCTTCTGCCTAGAAATAAATGAAAACAAAACGAAATACATGATTATGGCGAGAGCAGGTGGATCTCAAAGAACACAGATAAACATCAGGGGCAAGATATTTGAAAATGTCAAAGAATTTAAATACCTGGGAACAATACTGACGGCCAGTAACGAAATGTCGAAGGAAATTAACAAGACTACACTCCGGCAACCCTAGTTGGCATGCAGTCAGTAAACTGCTATCACAGAATATAAAGGTCCGTGTCTATGGAACCATAATCATGCCGATTGTTCTATATGGATGCGAAACATGGGCTCTCACAAAACGGGAAGAAAACAAATTCCGCGTATTCGAGAATAAAGTTTTGAGGGGCATCTTTGGAGGTAAATATGACGAGGAGGCAGGACAATGGAGGAGACTCCATAACCACGAATTGGAAGAGCTATATCGCAAACCTACAATAGTGAGAGTAATCAAGTCGCGAAGATTAAGATGGGCCGGACACGTGGCGCGAATGGGGAACGATAGGACCGTGCATAGAATTCTTGACGGTAGACCAACGGGAAAGAGACCGGTAGGACGGCCGCGACGGAGATGGGAGGATAATGCTAGGTTTGACCTTGAGGAGATCGGATCGAATGGTCAAGCGTGGAAGGAGAGTGCCCAGGACAGGGAACGATGGCGAAGCCGAGTCGGTGAGGTCATGAACTTCCGGGTTCCTAGAGGCCAATAAATAATAATAATAACTTACCATTCGAGCACAGAGGTTTAGTGGTGTTTTTCCGCCGAAGGTTTGTCCTCGGGTACGGGATCACTCGATTCATCGGAGGTGAGTCCCGTTCACGTGTTAACTCGCAACCCCAGGTGAATTACGGGGAGGGGGCGATTGTTTTGGCCCCGGCTTTAAAAAAATTTCATTAAGACTCATTTAACTGTTCCTCTCGACGGAAGTACTTAGTAAAAGGCGAAAGATTTGTTTGATACTGAAGAGAAGTTTGAGTCTTACCAGTCTACTCAGAAGATTTCGGCCTCCGAAGGGTTTGTTGGTGGGGGTTCTACCGAAGCCTTCCTGGGATCCGGCCTTGGCCTTATTTAGCAAGTCTCTCCACCGGTATCCGATCCTTATCCGAAACTTGTTAAATTGTCCATAATAATTTCTTTTTCAGGGCAAGGTTATTAGCCTTGCGCCTCCCCTCTTTAACACCTTTTGGCTTTTGGAATTTTGTGTTATTGTCAGGGTAACTGTCACCAGACAATTTTTTCCAGCCCTTCCCCTGTATGTGTAGAGTCTTCGGGCGACTGCCGACCGCGGTCTGGAGCTTCCCAGGTCCCCTTGGTGAGGTTTCCCGTTTGGTTGCCTTATTCCAAAGCCTTCCTATGCCATATTTCCAAAGTCAATGGAAAAGCTTTCAATATTTATGAGTGTTTGGAGAAATTCAAAACAACCTCCCGGGCCATTAACTTTGTTTTTGCTGACGACGTTACGCTGTACGCAAGCGGTGCAAAAATCGAGGAAATTCAAAGAAAACTCCAGAACAAATTCGAGAGGTTCCAAGAATTTTGTGCCGATTGGAAACTTAGCATCAAATATGCAAAATGTGAAACCATACTGTTCCGCACCCGAATAAGACACGAAAATTCGGACGTGAGATGTAATTGGAAAATTTTCAAAATAATGAATGCATTAATCATCTTGCGATAACCAGAATCACCCACATCCGTGAGGATGTTGGGCTCGGTCTCGCGATCTCTGAAAAGAAAAGAGATAAAGGGGGGGTACCCAAGGATAGTGTGGACAGTGTTAGTCCGGGTGTTCTCTAACTACTTTTATAGAGGGATGGTGGGAAAGAAATCGTACGAGACCGGTAGGTCTTGGGTGCGGTAGTAAACGCAGATCACGTCTTTGGCGTCTGATAATCTGCGCTTTGGTCGGTGTGTATGTTTGTGTTTGTGCCGTCTTGTACTGTGCGTTCGTGTGTGTGGTTTGTTAATAGTAGACCCTATGGGATGGGTCCAGGAATCCTCTATTATAGAGGGGAATGTTGTTGGGAAGGGTGCTTTCTTCAGTTTTGTACTGAAGAAGAAATTGTGGGGGTTTGATCCGAAGAGATCGAGAGAGAGAAGGGTCAAGAACGCAGGAGTCCCGTACAAGTAGGTTCTCGCTGTTCTGAATGTTTTCGAGGTACTTATATGCTAATTGAAGCAAGTACTCGTCGATAGGGGTAATGGAGGCGCCTTCGTATAAGTGAGAGTTGGGGTAATGACGACCGTCAGGCCTTCTAGAATGATTGGTGCATCTTCTGAGGAGTTTCCTTTCGAAAACCCGAAGTCTTTCCATTTGGGCCGAAGATATGCAGGACCATATGGGAAAGGCGTACGATATTCCAGATCAGATTAGCTGCTTATAGCAGAGAAGCTTAACTTTGATGTCAACTTTTCTGCTCCACTTCAAGATGTTGTGCAGTTGCTTAGACCGACCGAGGCCCCTTTGGAGAATGTGGGTCACATGTTTGATGAAATTCATTTTTGGGGTATAAATGACCCCAAGATATTTCATCCTGTCCTGTGGTCTAATCGTAGTATCTCCCATTTTTATTCGAATATTCTGTGAATATCGAGAAGTAGGTTGGGTGTGTTTACTACTCAGAATTATAGCTACTGCTTTAGATGGGTTAAGTCGAATTTTCCATCGACTGTAATACTGATACAGTTCGTCCAGATGACGGTTGAGTCGGTTTGTTGCGAGTTTTGGGCTTTTAGATGACGTGTACACTAGGACGTCATCCGCACAGCAAATCTGGTTTACTCTACCATCCACAGGGCGAGGAATATCTGAGGTGTAGATATTAAATAAGATGGGGCCTAGAATGGAGCCCTGTGGTACGCCTGTGGCGGCGTTGAAAGTTCGGGAAAGCTTTCCATTCACTCGAACTTGGAAGGTTCTGTTTAAAACGAACTGGTAGATTATATTACACAGCGTTTTACTGAGGCCAGTATTCAGTAATTTAAAAACGAGACCTTCGATCCTTTGTACTACTTTTTCAACATAAATTTTCCTGTTTTTATAGAACATTTTGTTCCAACTAACTGTGTCGTATAAAATGAACAAAACAATCTAGAAGTCTCTGTGACTTAAAATTTTGAATAAACTTTGAACGAAAACCAAAGTGGCTATGTTTTGAAATGAAAAATGTGCTTGTTATGAAAAGGGGCATGTTTTTAAATGTGCTGTAAGTGACTGGATATAGAATATTGTGCCTTTTTATTTATGAATTGTATTAAATGAGAATGTAAAATATGTGAGTATGTAGTTTTAAAGGTTGTGTTAGAAAGGACATGAGATTAGTGTTAAAGCGAATAAGGGTAGTATTCTGGAATACAACACCATCTTAGATCCGATGTGAAGATCATTTACTACCAAGCGATTGTACGTCCAATTTTGACCTATGCGAGCGCAGTATGGTGGAACATAAATCCATCGAATATGGAAAAGCTAAGAATATTTGGAAGAAAATGCCTGCAGATGTACAGAAACGAACATTCCAACTTTCGTCACTACATATCCAATAAGAGACTGTATCATGCATCCGGAGAGTCCAGGATTGATAATACAATTCAGACCCTTGTGAGAAATCATTTCGTCCGATCAGCAAATTTGAAAGACAATGAACTAATCTCAGGATTATTCTGCCCTAACCCCGAGTATTTCAGAAATACATTGGAAAGTGGATACATACCGCCTGAAGCATTTTTATACTTGGATACTCATAGCTATCTATCAGATCCCGAGCAACTGATAAAACAATTAAGTATGTGCCAACAAGCATAGGAGATGGAAATACCATCCTAAGATACTGTGTGAGCATACCTGAAAAAGACAAAACTAATTTCGAAAGACTCAATAGAAAATATACTGGTGGCTCGACTGGGCTGAGACTGGCTGGAAAACGTTCGGTAGCGGGTCCTCCTGCATGGAACCCGTTCGGCCGACTGGCAGTCAAAGGACTGATGATCGGCGGGGCGGTGAACGTGTGGCAGGACATGATTCACAGGTACCTAGTCTTAATTAGTATTAGGTAGACTTAAGCTAGGCTTAGTTAGAATTAATTTAATCTTAGTTAGATTTAAGTTCTACTAGGTATAAGTAGTTTAATTATAAATATAAAAGAAATAGATATACGAGTAGGTTTTTTGTTACTTTTCCCTCAAATAATATTTAAAAAAAAAGAAAACATCATGCAGTACATGTAGAAACGATTTGTAAGGATAAGGAAAAAAAAATAATATGATAAATATTGCGAGCGACTACGGCCTTATACATTAAAACAACACCAACAAGACATTATAGTTTTACGTTTATTTAGACTAAGAAACAAAAAAAAAGTAATAGTATTTAAGTAAAATAGATAAAGAGGGGTGGGAGCGAACATACAGAGTAAAGTCTCTGCTTTCAACCCGGCGAAGGCCAGGAAGATCCTTGTCACTGTTCAATCCAAGTTGACATGCAGTCTCTACGTGACACCCCTGGGAAGGTACTTTGGCACCTGCCAAGTAGTGAACCAATGCATGCAGCGACATCCTGAGAAAGGTTGGCGCAAGGCTAATAACCTTGTCCGGAAAAACAAATTATTATGGACGATTTAACAAGTCTGGGATAAGGACCGGATCCCGATGGAGAGGGTTACTAAATAAGGCCAAGACCGGATCCCGGTTGTAGTGCCGATGATGATGATGATCAAAATAAATAAACGTTTAAAAAAAAAAGTGTTGTTTTTAATACATTTCTCAGGAAAGACGAACCTATAGCGTGTCAACATAGCAAGATACTATTAGATAACCATTGATGCCGTTCTTGAACAGTTGCTTTGTACGATCATGCCCCGAGTGAAGTGTGAGGAAGCAGCAAGTTATTGACTGCCCTATGCTGGTGGCTTGCAATGTTGTGTTGTACATTGAAAATCTGGGACATTTTTCGCTTTCACTTGGGATTTTATCCTCTCTCGCTTTCGTATTCTTTCGTTTTTGTTCACTGCCACTCTTTCTCGATTTCGTGTTCTACTTGCTTGAGTCTTTTTTGTTTTTGCTTTCGCTTCCTCTTGCTTCCGGTCAATTTCGATTACCTTTGCTTTTGTTTCTTTTTACACTATCTCGCATTCAGTTTTTCTCACTTTCATTTTTTTTCGTTTTCTTTTTCTCTTATTCCTGCTTTCACTTGGTGTCAGTTTTTCTTTCATTCATAGTTTTCTTTGGATTCCGCTTTTTCGTTTTCGATCGTTCTCCCTTTCGTTTTCCATCACTTTCTTGCATTTGGAATATCAATGGCCTTCCAATATTCTTAGCACCTACCTTTACTCGTTCGCCCTTTATGTTTCTTCTGTTTTCTGCCATTTTCTTTATTTCTCATTTTCAAGTGCCTCCCCCATTTCTATTCTTGTTATCACTCTTTGCCTAATTCCCTTTTCCTCAACGCTTACATAAGTTCTTTGCACGTCTATTACATCTTCCGATCCTTTACTGTTTTTCGTAAACTATTCCTTTCATCCACTACTAATTGATCTTTCTTTTCTTTCCCTTACAGGCTGTTCTTTTTCTTGTTCTCAGTCTTTGTATTTTCTTCCACTTCTCTCCAACTCATGCAAAATAGAACCGCATCAGAGGAATCATTTTAGTCTCGTCTATAAATAAAATAAAACAACCAAACCCATCCTTTTGGCCAGACCGATAACGACGTTAAGTCGAAGTGTAATAAATCTAATGTCCGAAATCTGTTTCCTTTACTGATGCCGATTTCGGAAAGTGCTGCTCGACTTTGGTGTCGCTTTCTTTTCCAACTGCTCTCCATACCTGCGACGTCATTCGCAATATGGAACTAAATTTTCTCGATTCATAAATTTCCCACCCAAACAGGAAAAAAAGGAGAGCAGTAAAATGTTCTTATCAATGGTTAACAGGCATCAAGGACATCAATCAACAGTTTCCACTCGTTGGCTATCGGAAGGATAATTTACTCTCCCACTGATTCGCCATTTTTTCTCTCCATGTCAGTGTTTTACATCCTTTTCCTTATTTGGCTACATACAAATATAGGACCATTGTTAGAGTCCTTGATAACTTACTGGCTACAAAATGGAGGGAGGATGGGCGGAAAACTGCAAAGTAAGTATGTTGTACCACAGAAGGGCCATGTTGCACACACCCTCGTCGCAACAGCAGTCACAAAAAAGGACGAGACGGACATGAGAGCATTCAGGCAACATGTACTGTTGCTCGTATTTGCTATCGTCCTCGACCGGCCTAGGTCCTTTTTTTCTTCATTTTTTTTTTACATGATTTTTTTTTGCCTTTTATTTCTTTTCTTGTTGCTGGTGTTGTTTGGTTATTTTTGCAGTTGTGCCATGTGAACCATAAAATCGGCTACCACCACTACTATCAGCATCACCACCCCGTTGCCGGTGTGCGTACGTAGGGAAATTCCATTCTCTCATGTCATTAGGTTTTATTGGCTTTTTCCTTAAATTAGAATCCATGGCGGCCACATGTATGTTGAGCGGGAGTGGGCACTCGTACAGACTTCCTACTTATTCTCCTTATTTTTCAGAATTCATCCTTTTTGACATTTTTCCGTTTATTTATTTTCATTTTTTTTTTTTGTTTAGGCTTTTTTTCTATGGCTTAGTGAATCCTTGGTCCACGACCATCATACTTGAGTGTGTCGCCGATTTCTGTGAAAAATAGTAATGGGGTGGTCATAAATCTTTCGCTAGATAGAACAATTTCTGTGTGACCAGATAATACCGAAGAGCTTAGGACGTTTGTAGGATTCATATGCGAAGTATTGGTTTATATTATTCCGAGGATGGCAACCCTTTCTAAGGATATACACATACAAGGCGTCACATACGTTTGTACATTTTTGGTCGTATGCAGATAAGGGACATAACAATAAATGCAGACGATCAGATTTCTGTTTCGAAAGCACCGCGGAATTCTATAGTATGTTAGTAATACAAATAAAATTTGTACAAAAACATCATTTATGAATTATTATTTAACCACAGCTTTAGAGAAACAAACAAACCAAATGTCTATGATTGAAATCGTTCCATGGTATCCAAAAAGAGCAGAAAGAACATTTTTATAAAGGAAAACGAAGTTGGAGAATATAGGCATAAAGAATAGATGTAGGTCTCCAAAATTGTGAATACAGTCCGAGAACAGGATTTATATCACTGAACAAGATCCCTGCTCTATTTACATATCCAAAACCGTATGTTTATGCAAGACTGTAGCAGAGAATGTGTAGCATTTTGCGAAGCACTGAGGAGAGTGATTCGAAGCTAGGCCGCAAGGGCTAGAACCAGAGCATCGACGCATCAACTCACGGCTGTGTGTTATGCAAAATTGTCTTAACTCGCTTACGTGTAATTATTACGTTAATTGCTCTGGCGCAGATAGTTTTTCGATTCCCTTTTCTATGCTGTATTCTTAACTATAGTTGCATGTCCGTATTCTGTTGAAATTGACACAAATGTCGAAGAAGGATGCTATTATTGCCGAGATCTTTTGACGCATCCCCTTAAAAGAGTTCGTAGTTTCAAAACTGAAATGCAATGCAATATTACTGCAGATAGCATATAGTCCAAAGATATTTTTCTTATGCATCCCTCTCGCCACGCAATTAACTAATTAAAAGATTCAAAGCCCAAAATACTGTACAGCATATACGATAAGGTTATTTCTAGCAGTTGCAGTATATGGCAAAACTATCATAAGCTTTTTACTAAGATTTCACACACACACATCACCATCGGCACTACAACCTGGAACCGGTCTTGGCCTTATTTAGCAAGTCCTGAGGCTTGTTAAATTTTCCATAATGATTTGTTTTTCCGGGCAAGGTCATTAGTCTTGCGCCAGAGGCTCCCCGACGGGGAATAGAACCCCGGTCTCCCGCGTGGCAAGGGTGGTAATACTAACCAGTATACTATTGAGGAGCTTACTAAGATTTCACATAAGATAAATTCATTACGCGATGTAATATTCATTTCACCTCAACTTGAATTAGTCTAAGTTTAGTTTTATCTTTAGTGGGCTATCACCCCATTTATTGACTTAATTCAAACAACATAAATACCTACAACTAAAGAATATATATGTTTCAAACTAGAGAGCTTAAGAACTATCTAGGTTTAACCTAAGGTAATAAGGACAAACTAAGAAAGCAGGAGTAGCAGCGAGAGGTGGGGCAGGTTATAGTAAAGTGTAGAAGTGCCGCTTAAGATTGTTGGAGAAAACGGTTTAGGAGGTGGTGCTTGAGAGTATAGGTAGAGAGGTCGAAGTCGAACATGGTGGAATTGGAGTTGACATTTCTCAGCATCCGCAAAAGAGGTTCGTTGAGACCATAAGATGTCCGGTTAGGGAGGAATATTGAGAAGTTGGGGACTACACAAGGTTTGTTTTCAGAAGAATTAAGTTAAGGAGGTAGGCACAGTCGACCGAGCCGTAGAGGACCCGATGAATGAACATTATGTCAGCCACGACGCTGCGTTCGCCAAGGCTTCTGAGGTTGCTTAATTTAAGCGGTTATTGTACGGGGACAGAATTAAGGGGTTTTCCCATCCGAAGAGAGCCAACCGAAGGAAGCGACGTTGAATACTTTCGATTCTATGGATATGGATCTTGTGGTAAGGAGACCATACCTGGCTAGCATATTCAACCAGCGCACGAACGAGGGTACGGTAAAGGAATCGAGTAACGTAAGAGTCGCAGAATTCCTTAGACCATCGTTTCACGAATCCGAGGGCAGTATTGACTTTCCGGATCGTGTTTTTTTTTTTTTTATTAGACTTCTATCGGGAGAGGCGAACCTATAGCGCCGAGTGGGCGCCCCGAGATGCCATCAAATAACTGTTGCAGTTCTTTTTGAACAGTTGCAGGTTGTAACGCTCCGGGAACACTCGCGTGGGAAGGGAGTTCTACAGCTTCCCCGCTCTGTAATGAAACGAGTTCTGATGCAGGGATGTTCGCGCCGTCGATAGATAAACCGCAAATTGGTGCGATCCGTCGGATTGTCTTGTGGAGCGCATATAAGCCGAATTGCGTGGAACAATACCACGAATCTCCGAAGAACGGTACCCGTGATAATATCTGTAAAACAGACAGAGGTCGGCTACGCGCCTTCGATGTGATAGCGACTGTAGTCCCAACGTCAGCACCCTGTTCCCGATCAGGCGGATCGCTCATCTCTGTATGCTCTCAAGTAGGTCGAGGGTATGTTTAGGAGCCGAGCTCCAAACATGAGAGCAATATTCGAGCGCGGGTCTAATTTGGGATTTATATAGGAGAAGAAGTTGGGCCGGAGTAAAATATTTCTTGGCTCTAAAAATATAGCTCAATTTTCCTGAGGCTGACCTGGCGATACCCGACACATGTTTATGCCATGATACATTCCCACAGACCGTGACTTTCCTCACCCTCGAGGGCCCGGCCATTCATCATCAGCTGTGGAACCGATGTGCCACTTTTCTTTGTGAATGTTGTATATCGTGTCTTCGCTGCATTGAAGTCGACGAGATTGGCCCCTCCACACTGCAGGATCCTACCTAGATCCTGGTTCAGAGAGTCAATCTGGCTACATCTCAGCTGATACGATGCAGATGCAACAATCGGCCGAACACTTGAAAAGGAGGAAACAAGCGTACTATCATCCGCAAAACTGAACACTTTGTTATCCGTTGTCTCCAACAAATCATTTATGCGAAGCAAGAACAGGGTTGGAGCCAAAATAGAACCTTGGGGCACCCCCGAATTAACAGGATACAGATCCGAACACTCGCCGTCCACAACAACCCGGATCGATCGATTCTCGAGGAAGCTCCTCGTCCAGTCGCAAAACTGTTGGGAAAGTCCATATAAACGAAGTTTGCTCAGCAATGCCCCGTGGCAGACGCGGTCAAAAGCCTTGGAGATATCCAATGCGACCGCCCTTGACTCACCATGCCCCTCAATCGCAGATGTCCATATATCAGTTATAAGTGTCAAAAGGTCTCCCGTGGACCGCCTGCCACGGAAACCGTATTGACGATCATTCAGAAGTCCGTTGCACTCCAAATACTTAACTAACTCTGTATTGATAACTTTTTCCATTACCTTAGATAAAATAGACAGTAATGCTAGCGGACGGTAATTTTATGGGAGACACTTTTTTCCCGTCTTTGGGATTGGCTGAACTCGAGCGATTTTCCAGCAGGCAGGAAAGGTCCTCCGTGCATAAGATAAGCGGAAGAGTCTGCCAAGAACCGGCGATAGTTCTGGAGCACAGTTCTTAAGGATATTGCTGGTATTCCGTCCGGGCCGGTTGCCTTCCTACAATCCAGCTCACGTAGAAATCTCACATCCCGCAACGAAGACCGTACCGGCGAGATCACATGTGGTTCCAAAAGACCGGGATCGGGGTTTGAATTCCCGGAAAATAAATTCGCGAACACATTAGCTTTATCCTTTGAATTCGTGACCCGGCAAGGAGCGGGTTGGATATCATGGATCTAAACCGAACGATCTACCCCTGAGATAGGAAGAAATCCATTTCAGCGATCCAGGTTCGAAGCATAGGGCGGATAATTTGAAGAGAATCAGATTGTGGGAGATTTTGTCGAATGCTTTACTGAGGTCGGTCGAGACCATATCGACCTCTTTACCGCCTTAGTGCTGAGAGTGTAAAAGAAGTGAACTCAACGAGGTTGGTTGTAGTTGATCGGTCATGGAGAAAACGATGCTGCCTTGATGAGATAGGAGATTTGCAACGAAAACTAAGAGATTCGTATAAAATGCTTTCGAGAATCTTAGGTAAGTGGGACAGTTTGGCGATGGGGCGGTAGTTTGTGACATCGTTTTTGGACTCTTCTGGTGGATGGGGGTGATGAGGGAGGTTTTCCAATGTGGAGAAATACACCTTGAGAGAGTGAGAGATTGAAGATCAGTGACAGAGGAGTAGAGAGAATGGATGAGCATTTCTTGAGGAAGATTGCAGGAATACTATCAGGGACCGATGTGAACTTGTCTTTGAGTTGCAGTTGGAATCAATTAATGTCGGATCAAAGGAGTTGTGGAGAAGGGGCCCAAGGAAAAAGTTAGGTAGGTAGTTGAAGTATGACGTGCCAGGATCAAAGGGCTTATTAGTGAATGACTGGTTGAAGTGAGTGGTGAAGAGTTCGGTGGCGAGCGGACTCGGAAGAAGGCCACGAGAAGAGGGGGGGGGGGGGGGGTGGTCTATAGATGTAAGGACGAAGGGCCTGGGTGAGACAGATGTATTGATAGAGTCTGTTGTAAAGATGAGGTCAAGCTGCCAACCCAAACGGTTTCGAACGTTGCTGATCTGGCAGAAACAAGAATCATCTAGTCGACCAATGAAGGGACTTTCCTTGGCCGAGGCGAGATGGGAGGTGAAGTTTGAATGATCGTCAGATAAAGGTCAATTGAGTTTTGGAAGATTAAAATCTCTGACGACGATGATGTCGTCCTCACAATTATTGGTCGACAGTATTAAGAGGCAGCTTGTAAACTTAGGGATGACAAAATATAGAAGCACATAACAAAGATTGATTTCCGAGGAAGGGTGATTTTGACTATCACAAAGTCCAGCTTAGAGAAGGTGGAGAGAGCGATAGAGACGACTGGAGCCTGTTATGGACAGCAATCAGCACACCTCGGCTGGGGGAATAATTAGTTGTATGATCGAGGAGATCACCGCGGGAGATGTCGGGTAATGAAAGCTGGGAATTAAGTTCGTTTCATATGAAACGAAGATGTCGACAGGTGGGGCATGGGAGTTTTTTTTAGAATGGAATGGGTCTTTGAGTGAAGATCTCTTATGTTTCGATAATAGAGGATACGAGGAGTTATACTTTCGCCAGTGGGGGGGATTCAGGAACGAAATAACCTGTTGGGGACGGCCTTACTACGTTGAAGATGTCATAACGTTCTGGAGTGGACGAAGTGACCGAAAGATTTTAGGTCATTCGGCACTTTATGAGGGGATAAATTGAAAATTACGTGGAATTTAATGAATAATTTGTGGAGACTGCGAACGTCAGTGGTTAAACCTGCTCGTTGAACAGAGAGATTGACACTGGTTTTGGTTTTGCCTTTATAGCAATGAGAGAATGAGATTTGTCCTGGAGATATGCTACCAAGAGACGAATATTTTTATATGTCTTTCGGTCTCTAAGTTTGGACAGTGCGTAGCGAGAATCAGATGTTTCGGAGGTAAGATGTGTGATTTTTACTGCGGGGGAAGATGGAGTCAAAAACGGGTTGAGAACGAGGGTTGGGGTTCACAGGGCTAGAATTATATGAGGCGGTAGATAGTTGGGTAGAGCTGGGAGAGTAAAAGGA
Organism: Microdon myrmicae; assembly: GCA_963931805.1. Classification (NCBI taxonomy): domain Eukaryota; kingdom Metazoa; phylum Arthropoda; class Insecta; order Diptera; family Syrphidae; genus Microdon; species Microdon myrmicae. The sequence goes on along the minus strand of OZ007502.1, from coordinate 31,143,750 downwards.
CTTGGAACATGACTGGTGGATAGGTTACTAGAGTGGGTTTTGACGAAACTGGGATATTTGTTTGGTGTTATTGTGGCGGGAAGTGGGTGGAATGAGCAGAGAGGGTATGGCTTAGAGGTTTTGAGGCGTTAAGAGAGGTGGATTGTGAGTTAAAAGAGACTCTATTAGAGAAGAGTTTGAAGGAAAACCTCTTTTTACGAGAGAGGTTGGGGTAATCGGTTTTCGGTTTATTGTGGGAATCAGACTTGTCTTGATTAGGTCGGGAAGGCGCACAAGATAATCCTTAAATTTCTAATTTATTAACCTGTATTTTAAAATACGGATATGAAAGATCTTATTGAGCGTACGTTTTATTGGGGGAATATTTCATAAAATGATTTTTTTAAATATAATTATTGTTCTCTCGGGAGAGACGAGCCTATAGAGCAGAGTCGGCATCCCGAGATGCCATAGACTCATTTTGTTTAATCCTTCTGCGCACATCTCTGGGCAGGAGTTTCATTCAAAACTTTCAAACTGCCGAAACTTTTCCCTCAAATTCTGACCTATGTTAAACCATAGTGGACAACCATATATAATCATTGGCTTGATTAGGGTCATGTAGCATGTAATTTGTGAATTTCTTTCTGGCGGGAGGAAATAAACGTATAAACAATTCCAACAACAACGTAATAAACAATTCCCCACCACTCGCGCACCCCTCCTTCTAACAGTTTTTAAGTAATCGAGTGTTCCCATTTGCAAAAATGTATGGCCCACTCTATATTTCTTAAAGTTCGGTTATTTATCATAATATTTGCATGAAGTTCCCCCTGACATAGTTTCCCCTGGAGATCCGAATGGGAAACTAATTTACTTCCGGAATTCTTTACCTCAGAAGGCACCCTCATGACTAATCTCCATGTCAGTCCGTGCCATCGGCCACACATCCGAAACACAGTCGAAAATTTCTCGCGACGAGGCTTCTCGATAGTATAGTGGTTAGTATACTCGCCTGTCACGCGGGAGACCGGGGTTCGATTCCCCGTCGGGGAGCCTCTGGCGCAAGACTAATGACCTTGCCCGGAAAAAACAAATCATTATGGAAAATTTAACAAGCCTCAGGATTGCTAAATAAGGCCACGACCGGTTTCCGGTTGTAGTGCCGATGATGATGATAATGTCGCGGAATGTACAACGTGACGGAGTGGTATTATGGGGGTAGAGGAGAAGTGTGCCGGCAGGGCGCTCGGTTCACTTCCTTCCCACTTCTTATTTACCGCACCTCCGGAATCGTCTAAGTCGCCGCTTTCTTTTGGAACCGAATAAAATTAACTGTTTCTAGAATCGTAGAAAAGTGTGTCTCTACAAATATCGCTTTTCCTTGTCTCTTCACCTTCTGCTGACAATGTTAATACGAGTGCAAGGTAACAATGAGCGCAAATGCGTCGTCCACGAACAATGGACTACGACGATGCACCGCCGACGAAGGGATGGAGGAATAAAACACGCTGGTCTGGTTTTAATGTTAATGTTTTCCTTTTTATTCTTATTTTCACTTAAACATTCGTTTGACAATTAATCTCCCCTTTTACTTAAGGTTATTTCAGAGTTATATTTCTCTTGACCACGGTTGCAAGAGCACTCAGTCTCGGTTTGATTCCCAAGGCGAAATTTTCCAAATTAAATTCAATCAACAATGAATGAGGCCTTTTGGAAATAGCACCCCGAGACACTTCGCGACTTTCGGCATCCGGTGGTTGGGTAAATCCGCGTGCTCCTAACAGTTGCCCGAGTTGCGCCGCGCTGTATTGCAAAAGTCTGTTTGATACGTGAGGGTTGCCGAACGTAAGGTGGCCGAAACGCACGTCAGGTTCTGATGACCGACTCCCGAAATACACTACGGAAACACCGGCGGGGTGGGTCGATTGAAAACATTTGAAACTAAGCAAAATGCTTGCAGGCGGCGATGCGCACTCGATGGCGTTTGTGACTCGACTGACTAATTATTGGAAGGAAAAGGTTTATCGCGTCGTGGCAGTGGAGTCATGGCTAAAATAAACTCACTGCCACTTACGAGGAATTTCGAGAAGAGTTGCTATGCTCGCATAGGAATTCAGTTCCGGCAAATTCTCGCTGTATAAGCTGAGTTGGATTCGTTGGTTGTGTATACCGGGAAATTGGCATAGCCAAGTATGACCAAGGGTCTTGATCGTTGTGATTGTTTCGTGGAAAATTAGCTGTCGCTTGGTCGCAGAGGAGAAGTATGATTTAAGGAGGAAATGAACCGAAGTGGTTTTAGGGGGAAATTGGAACTGCTTGGGTGCAAGCAAGGAATATCGTTTAGATAAGATATTAACCGAAGTAATTTCGGGGAAATGTATGCGGCTCGGTATAGTTGGTGATGATGGTTAATATCCCGTTCTAGGTTTGAATATGTGTTTTATTACAGCATACGAATTTCAGGGGAAATTAAGATTGCTTGGTCACAAGGAGGGAATATGAATTAAGTAGAGAATTGACCGAAGCAATTTTGTGAAAAATTATATGTGGGGTGATGTAATTGAGGAAGATGATTTAGAATGTATTCTATTGAATTGTATTCTGTTGGGAGTTTTGGGAAATGCCTTTCATTGTAGATTGGGAGATGGATTCTTGCAAGTTCGGGATGGATGCGCTTGCAGATTGGGATTTGTTTTGGCATGTTTTGAAATGGGTTACAGGTTAGGGTAGGGTGACGCGCTGTTAGCGGTCGAGGTTGGTTAGAATTGTGGGTTGGTTCTCCGTGTGATATGGAGAACCCCTACAGTATCTCACCTTGGAACCGATCTACCACCTAAACCAACCTTTTCTCGAACCGGTCCACCACCCAAGCTCCGAACGATGTTCAGGGAATTCTTCCGACCATTTCACGGAGCCTATAGCTTGATTTTATTCATCGGACGAGAGGGCGTTGGGACCCCACCTACCACTCGGCCTTTAGTCGCCTCTTACGACAAACCGGCTTAGCTGTGACCATATTCGAATGCCTTACTCACAGAGTAGAAACCTCATGGCTTTCGCAATATTCATCATCTACGTTTCATACTTCTCTTCTCCAAATGACGTCTCTATAAATCAGCTGCAGCTACTATCCGCTGTGACGTATTCAAATCCTGTTCAACCGAAAATTAAGTTGTCACTTCGCCAATATGTTATCCTGAATTCGAACCACGAGGGACAGAATATGTATTTATTATATTAAAAACCGATTGAGCACGTGGCTTCAGTGATATTCAAATGCGGACAACCCTTTTACAACGTTGCGCACTTTACGCACTTATGCGTTCATATGCCCAGCCGTTTTTCATATGCGTCCAAATACCACCAGAAATAGTAACAAAACTAATGATAAATTTACCGGTATGAAAAACGAGAGGATACAGATATCAACATTGAAAATTGCGACCGGGGGCGGTCGATAGAAAAGGTAAAAGAAAAACGGAACAACAGGACAGCAACCTGACGTACGGGTCGGTCCTCTCCACAAACTCACTCAACCACCCGAAGTTACAAATATCCTTCGAATATCCTTTTCTAATAATTTCGATTTGCCCGAGGAATGCAGAGAATCAGAAAAAAAAATTATTATATCCACTTCACTGGACCATGAAATCCATTTTGATTTCATTTCCTTACACAGGTTGTTTCTTTTTATGCTCAAAGGACGATCCTTGTTACGTATTTTACGTTACATACTTGAGAGCGATGAAGAGGAGGAGATGCGACGACGACATCGACCAAACCGACGAGACATACGATGATTATGGACACAAAAATAAGCCAAATAAGCAACAAAACTAGAGAACGACGATCCAAAGGACGACCATAATTTTATAACACACATTCAGTGTATCTACGTTGAAGACAACCAGCTACTAGCTACCAGCCACCAGCAACCAGGAAACGGCAAACAGATACTGGTAACCAAGGCCAATGTTGCTAAGGATAAACGCCTGCGGCAATACAATGGTTGCCCATGGGGACTTAAGGACCTTTCGCAAAATATTCGCATACAATATAAAATGACGGAAGCTTGAGATGCTAGTGTATTATTCCGCTAACTCTGGTCGAGGGGTATCCGTACTCGCCGGCCCAAAACCGGCTTAATGTGCGCTCCAATGTTATTTGTTAAAAATCGCTAGAAAAAGGACACCAACAAAGCGCAATATTGTGCGTTGCTTAGCTATTTAGTGTATATGTGGTGACTCTTGAAGGTGGCGAGTGTCCGTAACCTAGGCAATCCGGTTTCATATGTTCATATGCTAGATAAAAGTTGGAAAGCATCATCTTGGACTTTATTCGTACACTTCTTGATGGGTATAATTTACTTTACTGATTTTAAAAGTTTTCAAGGCTAATATTAAAATGTTCCAATATTAAAAGAAGAATTATTAATCGTGAACTACACCATATTAGTTATGTATTATACAAAAACAGTAAACACAGGGAAATTTAAAAATGCTGTATGCTTTTCAATGTAGTACAATCATATGTGTTTTTTATCATCTGCACCCGATGTACAATAGTAGCAATCTACATAAGAGGCACAATATTTAATTTACGCTGTAAAAAAATAAATCCAATAGAACATGCCTCCTGTGAGGATTGAACTCACGACCCCTGGTTTACAAGACCAGTGCTCTGCCACTGAGCTAAAGAGGCACTTGAATGTTTTTTGTTTAATAAAGATGTCACTGCGCAAACTAACATAGAAACAGGTGCCATCAAATATAACAACTGATAGCAACATATTACAACAACAGAATGTTATCAAAAAAGTAACGCAAATTAAAACATTGCTCACCGGAACAACATGTTGACTATGAGTCAGTTGCTGTCTTCTAATAGCAAAGTGTATTTAAATATGGGACAATAACTATGAAGAAACAATGACAACGAAAATGTTAACAAGGTTCAATAAAAACAAAGATATGCCATTCTACTTATCTTGTACATTAATTACGCCATTAATGAATCGCACAAGTTGAAAATAAAACAAAAGTAAAATTAGGCAACTACACCTGTTGCACACCTGACATCCTTTGTGTATACATTGTGTAAAATGTTGTTATTTAGTGCTGTCACATATTGAAACAGGTTTTAATCGCATTAAAACCTGAAAATATATGTAAATTTGCGGCATTCTGGCTGGTAAAATGTTATCGCCAACGTAGAACAGCAACTTGAGCTTAATTGTAAGACAAATGAGCTGCAAATTTAATCCGTTTAATCAAAAGACCACCATTAAAACCCGTTGACACTCATTAAGACATCATATACCATTAATTTGATAAACACACTGTATCATTAAATCAAAACAAAACTTCTGACTCAGAAAAGACGCCTTCGGCGATTATCAAGTCTTTCCGCCAGATTATAAGTATAATATCAAATCAGCAATCAACAACTTGTCGCAGTCGTGAAATATAGCAATGTTTGTTATATAACGCCATCTTATATCAATAATGAATAATGTGGCAGGCTTATATTTTGCATTAAAAGCGAAACCCGATTGAAAAAATATATTAAAGTAAATTAAATGTTTGTCGTTTGATCTTCTGCAACGTGGGCCAACTTGAATTGATGTTAAAAATTACTATTACTATTTATTGGTCATTCTCTCTGCGATCGTCGAAGTGTGTAGACGCGTCCTACCACTGCTTTTGAAAAACAAAAGAGAAAAGAAAAATTAAAAGAAAACACGTGTGCGCGTGCAGACATAGATGTGTGACCGTCATTAGGAACGGTCTGTGGCCGAACAATAGTGTATCGTGTATAATATTAAGTGGAAAATTTTGTGAAATTTTTGCACGACATTTTAAAATTTAAGTAAAATTGGTAAACCAAAACATAAAATCAGCGACCGCATCCGGAGTTTGCGTTCGCAGATGCTGGTCAGCGGCCCCAGTACTGCCGAGCTACCTAAAAAACGAAAGAAAAAAACAGCTCACAGTCCTCTGAACGCACCGAAGAAAGTAGCTACAATGGCTACTCAACTAACAACGGAATACCACAAAAAATACGATGACGCGATGGAAACAATAAGGATACTAACAGCCCAAATGGAACAACTACAAGAAAAAATTCGCTCTCTTCAAGCGCAAACCAAAACCAATGTCGACGTCCCCATGAAGGAAGTTCCTCCCCAACCCATCTCATTAACATTCAACAATAACCCATCATCATCGAATATCTCGCCACCGCCCCAAGATACCCACAAACCAGAAGACCACTGGCAAACAGTTGGACAGAAATCTACAAATAAGGTGAGACCACCCCCAATTTACATTAAAAATCCTAATAGTACCAAAGAAGTCATCAAGACGCTTGAGAATGCCCTTGGACACAGAAATTTTACCACGGACTCAAAAGGATCTTCGATCTCTATCAAGACGATGACTCTAACGGATCACGACATGGCAATAAGAAAACTCTCAGAGAACAAACACGAGTTCTTCACATTCCAGCATGCCCAGATAAAACCAAAAACATTCATCATAAGGCACATTGATCCAGCATGGACTACCGAGGAACTTACACTCGAAATCTTGAGGATATGCCCGTCAATGAAAATCCACAGATTGGACTACTTTCAAACCCCACACATGAGGGAGAATAATATTAGGAGCTTGCGAATCATACAGATCCCACCGAACGGTGATGTCACCCAACTTAAACAAATAAAATATTTGTTCACACACAAAATCACGATCGAGGAGCCACATAAACAGAGCATTCTCCATTGCAAAAGGTGTCAAGGATCAGGACACCTAGCAGTTGCGTGCCACCTAAGTGCACGATGCGGAAAATGTGCCGAACAGCATATACCAGGAGAGTGCAAAGTGAACCCGCCTGGCACAGAACCATCAGTAATTCAGCAAACAAACGCCGATGGATCAACATCCACGAAAAAAATTACCATAACTTGCTGTAACTGCGGAGGCCCACATCCAGCTAGTTTTTCACAATGCCCCGAAAAGCTACGGATTCTGGAGAGACGTTCGTTACACACGGTAACTAATACGGCCAAACCAGCTGCGACGAAACCCTTATCACCACAACCATCCCATCTCAGGGGGTCAGGAACATCATATGCAGAAATTACGAAAAGTTCCCGTAGCTGCCCGAAATCTCAACAACCCAACCCCAACGTTCTCAACCTGGATATCTTGGGATACATCAGGAGTCTGGAGACACTACTACCAACCTTAAAACACAGTTCCGAATTGGAAAAAAAAGGTCAGATCTTAAATTTAATAACTTCCCACATCCTTTCCCTTAACGTATAACTTAACCCTTATCTGCCTCAACTCAGAGTCCATTTATTCCCACACCCGTAGACAACACCTCCGACTGTTTGTTGAAAAGTTCTCCCCAGATATTCTTCTGCTTTCAGAAACTTGGCTGAAATCCACTTCTCGAGTCTACATACCTAATTACACATTTGTGTCCAACCCACGAACCCCTGGCCCTCATGGAGGTACGGGAATCCTAATACATAAAAAATTCCAATTTTCTGAGATTAGATTTGCTAATATAACTAGTGTCGAATACACGGCTGTTAAACTTTTCTGCCGAAATAATAAAGTACTGGTCTTGTCCTCCATATACATTCACCCTTCTCGTGAACCAAACTTCCCTAGTGCAGACATCTCACAAATAATCCAACAGTCTCTGCCAGCACCTTTCATAATAGGAGGAGACTGGAACGCACGACATACTGCATTTAATGACATCAAATGCAACAAATACGGCTGTCAACTCCTTGATCTCCTCCGACTTCATCCATATGTCTACGCAGACTGCCCGTTGCAACCTACTCGAATTTGCAGCTCAACCAAGTCAACAATCGATTTCTTCCTAAAGTCTACAGATAGCTATTCATCTAATCCTCCCACAGTGTCCTTCACATTCCCTTCGGATCATGGCTCTGTCCACACCTCGGTTCAAATCCCCTCGCTTGAACCACTCTACACTCTGAATCCTATTCCAAATTTCACCAAAACAAACTGGAAAAAAGTCAATAAGGATATTGCTGCTAGCTTTTCAAAATTTTCTGTACCGGAATCTTCTAACCTGCCCCCTACACAAATTGACCAAGCAGCGGCCCAAATAGAGCAAATACTGGGAAATGCTCTCTTCAGCCATACTCCCACTATCGTTCCTCATAATCACTTAGGAAAACCCCTACCCAACCTACTCACAAAATTATTACGTATAAAAAAACAACTCCGACGAAAATTGCACACTAGCTACTCACCTTTTATTAAACAACAGATCCAGCTATTGACCTCCCTGATAAATGGACAACTAAAAGTTTTCACTAATCAGACCTACACATCCACCTTAAACAGTATCAAACCAAATCGCGATCTATTTAAAAACATAAACAGACTAACGGGTCGCAAACTCAAGCCTCGAACAGATTATCTTATTCACCCAACTAATAATAACATCGTTCAGTCGGACACTGATATAGCAAACTGTCTCGCTGAACATTTCTGCAAAGTCCATAAGCAAAACGATACCCTCCCAGTAACAAATTTCCACGATACAGTGAACGATTACATTCCACGCTCACTGGAGCCATCCCTCACACCATTTATTACTGAATTCACCGAAAGCAATAAAGCATCACACCCCGTAGGAATCGACGCATTCCTAAGCCTTGAAGAAATATCCGAAGTCATTACTTCACGTAACAATAAAAAATCGACTGGCCTAGATGGAATCCCTAACCTCCTATTCAAAAGACTCCACCCAGGCAACTTGCTCCCGATCCTCGTTCTTCTCAACCACATAATAAACGCTTCACATTTCCCTAAAAGTTGGAAAACAGCGGTGATCGTCCCTATTAGCAAATCTGGGCCCTCCAAGCACCCGGATAACTTCCGTCCGATATCGCAGCTAAACTCGCTTAGCAAGATTCTTGAATGTAAAATCTACAAAAATCTTCTCTCATTTGCCAGGGATAACTCCCTCATTCCGAACTCTCAATTTGGCTTCCGCTCACAACACTCCACTTGTCATGCTCTCTTAAAACTGACACATGATGTGACGACCCACCTCCAAAACCAATCCCCAACGGTATGTGTCTCCCTAGACATAGCTAAAGCATTCGACTGTGTCTGGATCGCAGGACTGTTATACAAACTTCATTCAATGTATGGATTAAACATCCACTCCACAAAACTTCTCGCTTCTTACCTCTCTGATAGAAAGTTCATGGTGAAAATAAACTCAACTCTCTCGACACCTTATAGCATAACCGCAGGAGTTCCTCAAGGGTCCATCCTCGGCCCACTACTATACCTTCTTTATACATCAGACGCACCGCAGCCACTGTTACCCAATACAACAATGCTCAACTATGCCGACGACACTTTAATTTATTCAAGCAACAAGCTTGTCAAGGAGGCAAGAAACTGTATTAACAGATATCTCCCAATCCTGTCAGCCTACTTTACCAAGTGGAGAATTCAACTAAATCCAACCAAAACTCAGCTCATAGTTTTTAAAGGCAGAAACGCGAGTTGTACAAACAACACTATTCGCTGCCATAATAAAATCAGAATTAAAATAAATAACAATATAATTAAACCCTCCAAAACCTTAAAGTATCTAGGTATAACCTTTACCAACAATCTGTCATTCTCCGCCCACATTAAAAATACGATTCGTAAAGCCACAACCCAACTGAACCTCTGCAGAAAAGTCATGTACAAACCGAATGGTCTCTCTCCCAAAGTCAAATCACTTATCTACAAACAAATAATCAGACCCACTCTCACATATGCATGCCCGATATGGTACCATATCACACCCGCCCAAATGGAGAAGCTACGCATTTTCGAAAGGAAATGCTTCAGACTTATCACTGGCCTCAACCGACATCCTAACTCCCACAAATATTACAACAGTAGTTCGCTCTACTATGCCGCTAATATTGAACGTATAGATCGACGCTTCCTCGAGCTGTCCATCAAATTTATCGAAAATCTTCCCAATAATCCCAATCCGATAATAAATGCGCTCACATCGACTCCGTCAGACAACCGAACTGCCTACCCGAACTGTCTCCACACCAGAACCCTCTTCACCTCTGGCAGGTTGGTCAACAACTCCAATGAGATCGTATACCACAATACTGAACTCTCACCTCACCAGTTTAAATATTGTAATATACAACCCTTCTCTAATATCTTGCGTTTCAACGACCAATCGGAAAGTGTTCCCCCAACCCATATCCCCGAGTGATAGTACCCACCCTAACCCAAATCCTACCCATCGACCACTATACCTCCCGCCCCACCCTACTCTAACTTATTGTAATAATAATAGATTTAATAATTAGATAAGCTAGGCTAAGCTAAGTTAAGTTAAGTTAAGCAAATTAGTTATAGGTTAAGTAAATAATTATATCCTGGTTTTCTGACCTTTTCCAGGAAGCCCCACCTACTCCTATCTTGTCCACCCATGAAATATATAACTTTATAATAATGTTTGAAAAATGTACTAGCAAGTATGTGTAAACGATTAAAGCTAAGATAATTATAAGTTATCTGTATTACTTATTGTAACAAATCATTTATGGTCAATAAATACAGAAATGTAAAAAAAAAAAAAAAAACTATTTATTGGCCTGTAGAAACCCGAGAGTTCATGACCTCACTGACTCATCTCCATCTTCTTTCCGCCGTGTTGGTGTTTTCTTGATGAATTCTTCCCTTATGGTAGTGTCGGCTCATCACACCTACGCCTACCGGGTTTTTTGTATGTTTGTTGTGTTTATAGTTTTCATTCATTTCTGTTTGTTCTCATGAGTCTTGGGGTTTCAGGTAGTCCACCATATCAGAGTCCCATTTTGATATGGTAAGGTCTACTTTTTGCTCTGATTCGGCTTGGTGTCCGAGAGGCACTATTATAATACAGTCGGTATCCCCTAACTGCAAACCATCCAATGGGCATGGTGACGCCGAACACCCTGGATTAGGGGTGGCAGATATTTGTGCGTTACTCCTCGCTAGCCCGTCTGACATGGGTAACAATATTTCAATGTTACTCCTCGCTAACTTGCCTGACCCTGCTGAACGACAAATTTAACCACCCAAAAAAGTCACTCAGACCCCAGCCGGCCCTTTCACAGAATAACACTGTTCCTTAGGGAGTTCAAGACCGGATGCCCTTGGTTTTATAAAACGCTGGTCAAAACAATTTACTCGATCGCTCTACGTAACCCTTATCCGCCCCCTTCTAGAATGTGCTAGTCAGGTTGTGGCGGTTCCACCAAACCCCACGGTACACTTACCTGAGAAACCCCCATAACCTCCACGAATCTCATAACCTAACTAATGCAATCGCATTAGCACCTTAAATGCTTCACGCATTAATGAGATCATATCCTTAATCGAAAAAGTCCCTGCAAAAGAAAACTTACCTTTCATGCATCCCTTCGCATACAAATTCCCTGTAAGAATTTGTTTCTACCTTTTCAGGAACCCCATGCAAATTTCAACTTTCCCACACCTGCACCGCAATCTCCACTCAGCATACCTGAAATATTTCCTTCTCCAACGACATTTAATGCATACAACGCGTTAGATAAAATTCCTAAAGATAGTTCCTTAATGTGCATATGCACCATAAATACAAAACAATCAGCACCCATTGTTATCAATTGAAATGCAACGTCGGGCGGCTTGTTTTTACAGCTGCAACAAGCCGACCGGGGATTCACCATCAATAGACAAACAATCATCAATTTCGTACGTCGCCATAAACTAATTTTCCTGCATGTACAAATGGAGGCAAGGGATTCGTCTCTGTCACCAATCCCATTAGCACCTTTTTTCTTCCCAACGTCTATTATAGCGACGATACATAGCGTAAACACGACCCTCATTACCGGAGGAAGCATTTGGTCGCTTCTCCCTTTGTTCCTTTTTTTCTTGTTTATCCTTTTCTAAATGCAACGATAAACATAGCACCATGATCTGCATTACGAGATCTGGTTCTCTCTTGTGGTAGGTAAAACATATCCTTAGTGGAGAGGATATCTACCGCGACACCACAAAACTCACCCCATAAACGAATCATCTCTGTGATCCGCCGACCACGCTGGTCGTGCGACTCGCGTAGTCCGTAGCGCTGCGGACGCAATATTCCCCTGAGTCGTGTGTGTGTAGTAATTAAAATTTGTAAAGGTCAAGTAATAGTATAACAAGTTAAGTTAAATATAAAGAACAATAACATACCTATAATATCCAGAGAACGGAGTGCATAAAACGGAATAAACCATAGATTGTGCGTTTTAATCTGTTTACTTCCTTGTGTTGCAGTTGCCACCAGTGATCGTGATTGTGTGTTCGGCGTTCCTAGATGTGTTTTTCCTAATCGTTTTTTTGGTCCGGTGTTTGTGCTTTTCCCTCGGTTGTACTGGTCGGAACATTTGGAGGAAGTTGTGGGGGCGAGGTAGAACTCTCGCCAGTGCGCCGTCGCGACCTTCTACCCCCACTGGTCCACGGGAGACCTTTTGACTCGTATAACCGATATATGGACATCTGCGATTGAGCGGCATGGTGAGTCAAGGGCGGTCGCATTGGATATCTCCAAGTCTTTTGACCGCGTCTGACACGGGGCACTATTGAGCAAACTTCGTTCATATGGACTTTCCCAACAGCTTTGCGACTGGACGAAGAGCTTCCTTGAAAATCGATTGATCCGGGTTGTTGTGGGCGGCGAGTGTTCGGATCTGAATCCTGTTAATTCTGGGGTGCCTCAAGGGTATATTTGGCTCCAACCTCGTTTTTGCTTCACATAAATGATTTGTTGGAGTCAACAGGTAACAACGTTTTTTTTTTATTTTACTTCTCCCAAGAAAAGCGAACCTATAGCCCTGACTCAGCGCGCGAGATGCTATTTTTTTTTCTCGACTGGATCCATCAGCCAAGCCCCGAAAGATTCTCAAGGATTTCTCCCAACTATTTCACGAAGCTTATAGCTTAATGGGGTGGCATTTCACCGTGCGGCTGGGCTTTGAGACCCTATCTACCACTCAGTAATTGTACCGGACTGCACAATAGCAAGAGTCGTCAGTTGAACGTAGGTTTCCACAATCAAATGCAAGAA